>JZKD02S1625241.1:487073-510199 GCA_000966675.3 Picea glauca
CTTCCAATGGATCATTATTATTAATTTCTCAAAAAGTGCTCAAAAACATGTCTTACAATGCTCAAACTGACAAACTGACTGCTCCAATGGCTTCCCAGTGTCCCAAAACCCCTGTATGGGCTCTTTCGGCACCTGAAACGATCGAAAAATGAAGAAGTTAGGCCTCCTGGAAGTCTCCCTCTTCAAGCTTGCTGTCTCTGGTTCTACAATTCGCACTGCTCTAATGTAAACCTGGCTCACACGCTCATTTAAGCATAAAAACTCAGTCCCGTGCACAACCGCACACCGATACAAACCGTAGGACAGTTAAGGTGCCTCCAGCCCCTAACCGCCTAGGCACCTGGGCGTATGGCATGTGACCTCGCGCGTTTGATAAAAGTGGTTGAACCCGTTTTAAAACCGTGGAACCAACTGTGTAACTCCCGCGCGTTTAAACACGGTTCATACAATGGTCATATGCACATACACATAGACCGTGGGCTATCCGCGCGCAACATATGCAATGGTCATACATAAACTATGGTACAAAACCTGCGCCAATAGTCGGATTACATTATACACAGTCATATAATATATTGCAAAGAACCGCGCCATATTTCAATATTTGGTCATATGCGTTATCCACAAGACCGCGGGTCGGGGCTAAGCCCCGACCCGTCCCCCTCTCCATTCAATACATAATGTAACTTTAAATAATTTTAATTACATTTACATATCAAGAAACATATAATGGTGTAATGGTCGGGCGGATGTTTGTGTGGTGGGAGGTCCGGGGGTCGAACCCCATGGCCTCCACTATATTTTACATAAAACCAATAGCCAAATAATGAGTGACACGTGTCAACACATGACTCGTCAACATCAACCAATAAAAATGTGCCATGTCATCCACCTGCCATGTCACCATATGGATGGTATGGCCCTGCCACGTCACCGTACGGACTGTACGGACAGGTACAGTCAACATCCAAAATTTTTGCCTGTTTGGCTTGGCGAACAGATTGCGATATCTTCTCCATACGGACTCCGTTTGAGAAAGTAAATATACCGCCGGAATCAGGAAGACAAGACGGACGCAATGGAACTATTTTCGTCACATTTTGAGCACTTTGAAAATTGAGCAAAATTTGATCCCCTGATCAGTAATGCTTTGTTTGAGCCTAGAAATGGGCTCTACCTTAAGAAGTATTACACTTAGGTTGGTCATCTGAGTGTGAATTCTTGCATATAATGTATAGTTTATTTATACATTTTTGTGTCTTTTTGTCTTATGGACGTGTAGTTTATTGTGATTTTTCAGTGTGGCAGATGTCAAGTGAATCTAAGTTTTATCTTGGGTTCGTAGACGATTCCATTTGATACACGCAGAGGCTTTCTTCGATAGATTGGATGATCTTCACGCCCACTATTCAGTTGGTGTCTTCTGGAGGTGTTTTTCTAGGAGAAGAAACCAATAACATTTCCAAGTACAATGTCATAATTAAATTACTATGTGATGCATTGTTACATGGTATTTCTCACCTCCTGATTTATTTAGATGCTCAACTGGTTGTGCCACAGTTAAATGGAGTGTACCATGTCTACAATCCCACCCTTCACCGATGATTCCTTAGGGTACATCTCTTAGAACACTATTTTGATTATATTGCTTATATTCATGTTCCTAGGAGATCTAATCAACTAACTGATGCATTGGCTAATCATGTATTAGATTGGAATCTTGCACACACATACACACATATATAAATACATTTGTAAAAAAATGATTACTCCATAAAGAAATAATATATATATATATATATATATATATATATATATATATATATATATATATATATATATATATATATATATATATATCCAAAAATAATGTCAGAAGTACAAAATGTGGGCCACAAAGCCTCAAATAGAGCCGATATACATCGATGGGCTCAAGCCCTCAATACATAAGAGAGTACAAAAAGAGTGCCCTCGATACATATAAGGTCCAGTGATAACTATGGTCTAAACCTGTTGGCCCTAGTATAATGTACTACGATGTTCACAAGACGCCATAATAACTCCTACGACATGCGGCTACATGGCTGGGGGTAGGTCCTCAATCTTTTCCATTGGCACAGGATGAGTGAGAGTTGTTAGGTTCCTCTCCACTTGTCTCAATTATCTCTCAGCCTCTCTGGCTGGTGGCCTTGCCACTACTCCTGGTCCAACATGCTCTTGAGGTTGAAACCTATTCCGGGCAAAGTTAGATAGTCTTAGTGGTCCTACGTATGTATATAATAGATTACTATGTTAGTACTATGACGTTACCATAAAAGGATAATATTTAAAAACTAAAAATGAAATAAATTTAAAATATAAATAATGATGTGTACCTATATCTCCATGCTCCTCGCCATAAGGCACAGGCATATCAAGGTCCCTCAAGAAATTGATCCCTGCGTATAAGTAGTCTTCGATCACAGGTATTTGATGGGCCCACTAGTCAAAAAACTTGTCATCGAACACCTCTTGCACTCTCCCCGCTTTCTATCAAGGCATCAATGCCTCCCATATGCATAGTGATGGAAAGGAGGAAATATGTCCTTGTACTGTTTCCCATTGGCTAAGGCCTGGCACTCTCTCAAAAAATAATGCACAAAATATGGTCCCAAACCAAAGTTCTTGCTCGTTCTTCTCCTGTAGTTAGTCAATTGTTTCTTTATACAAGTGAGCATCATTAATCCAGATTATTTTTGGCACGAAATGAGAGCAAATATATAATAAAAAAATGCACAGAGATATCACATATATCCAATAATATAAAAAAAATGTATCAGAGCTGCAACCATAAACACAAATATATAGTAATACACGATTTCTATTAATGAAAGAAATGTACAGAGACTATAAAAATACAGAGTGAAAGACTTGCTGGAATGGTGGCAACTTATCTTTGAGAAGAGATGTGACGACTACTTGCATTCACAAGAAGATGATTACAATGAGGCTCTGAAGGAATTTTTACAATAAGCAGGAATTCTACAAACCCTAGACATCCAAAAACCTAACCCTAGGAGATGAAGCGCCAAAAGTCATGTGGGCCCCATTTGGGTAAGTTAGTACATCAACTTCTCGGGGTCGTAACTTTTGCATATGATCTCCATTTTAGGCGTATGATAGCCCGTTGGAAAGGTATCGTCGAAGAGATTCATTTTAGACACAATAGCAAAGGAACATTGATATTGAAAACATTTTTTTCCCAAAAAACATCATTTAGGGCCTCAAAACGGCCCCAAAAGTTAAAAACTACTAAAAATAGTAAATTACCAAAATTTCCAGAAAACTGTTTTGAGCTAGTTGGAAAAGGTGGGTGGCCACCGATATCCACCTAGATCAGTACTACCTCCTTAGGAATCAATGGTCTCCATTGCGTTGAGTGCCCGGGGGAGAGGGAAAAACGTTTGTTGAATTTGCATCTTGATGAGTTGCCTGCGTTTTTGGAGAAGTTGCGATGCTTAGCTTGTTGAAGGTCATCACAAACATGTGACTGGAAGGGTTGGAACTTTTTAACCAGTCTAACTACATGAGATGCCTATGTGCAGAAGGAATATTTACACTTTGATGCAGTATTTTCGACCTGCTTCTGTTGGATAGAAGGTGCTTGGGCCGAGGTTGTAGTGTTTTTAGTATCCTTCTATTCACCTTTTGAACAAATTGCGAAGAAGCTGAATTTTGCAGTATGAGATACTACCTTGCAACAATGTTTAGGTGGAAAAATAGTTGGAACTACCTCTGGTATTCTGTAGAGATGACCCCTTAGAGAAATAATGACACTGCGGGGTCGAGACTCATATATATCATGGTGTCTCCACATATATGGCTGGTCCAAGAGAACATCACAGACATCCAATGGGGAAACATCAAATAATACCTCATCTTTGAAAGGTTGGATGCCGTATGACAATCGACATTGCTGGCTGACACGAAGATCTCGTCCTTGGCGAAGCCACCCGATGTTGCATGGTCGCGGGTGTGGTGTTGTTGATAATCCAAAATGTTTGATGACCTCTATTGAGATGAGGTTCTTCTGGCTTCTGCTATCAACAATAAAATGCAGCGGGGTCCCCTTCACCCACATCTGTGAATGAAAAGGGTGCTCTCCCTCTTCAGGATATGTTGGTTCTTCTGGTTGAATTGTTGCGGTCACGACAATAGAAGTGGGGTCTATGTCAATGATTTGTCCTTTACCATTATTTTTCAAATCAGGGTTCGGCTCCTTGTCTTTGATCTTGGCCACCAATGACTGTTTTGAGTGACATTCATCGGTGTTGTGCTAAGGGATTTTGTGGAAATCACACCATTTTTCGGTGTTCTTCTTTGTCTTCCTGTGACCCTTCTTTTCCTGTGGCTTGGACTGGTTTTCGGAAGACTTTTTTTAGGGCCATCTTTGTCATACTTTGGTTGTTGCGGATTTGCAGACCCGGAATCCCATTTGTTCTAGTGCTTAAATTTCTGCTCAATTTTAACAACACATCGATAAGAAACACCAAGTGATGAGATGTCCACAAAATCCATTTAAGTTTGGATGTATCTGTGTAGAGCCCCACGGTATTTCAAAACCAAATGTCATTCAGAGTCTTTGATACCCGGCTTGGTGTGCAAGATATGGAAGGTATTGGTGAACTCCAGAACTTCTTGGCCCCTCTCTTGCTGCAATGTGGTCCATCATATGCACTGATCCTCATAGTTGCCAACATGGTAATACTTTTCCTTTACCGCATCCACAAAAAAATCCCAAGTGGGATCGGCCCCATATATTCCAAACTCCTTTGTGGAAAATTTCTCCCAGTAAGTTTCCCAACAATGTTTGACATGGGGGAGATATTTAAGGAGTGCGAAGGTGATCTTTTCCCTATTGGAAAAATTATGAACAGAGAAATAACCTTCTAACAGATTTAACCATTTGTCTAGGGCATCTGCATCTATTTGACCTTCAAATATAAGAATATCAAAATTAACCTGTACCTTGAAAGGAGAGGTGCTTCCAAAGTGGTTGTTTGATGAATATGCGCTTGTTGTTATCGAAAGGTATTGAAGGATGTGGAAAAAATTCTCCATCATTTCATCCCTCTGTCACGTGAGAGCTTGCTCAAGCGACAAATTGATAGGATCGTTTGCCCTGTCGTTTTTCTTTTGTTACGCCATGGAGGGTTTCTTGGGCATGCAAGAGCAATTGTCTTAAAGAGAGACAAGCTCGAAATCCAACTTGCTATACTCGGACCTTGTCGGGGACATGCACTGAAAAAAATGATCAAGAGAAACCTTCTCTGATACCACTAATTTGCATTATTTTCGACACGAAATGAGAGCAGATATATAATAAATAAATGCACAGAGATATCGCAGATATCCAATAATATAACAAAAATGTATTAGAGCTGCAACCATAAACACAAATATATAGTAATACACGATTTCTATTAATGAAAGAAATGTACAAAGACTGTAAAAATACAGAGTAAAAGACTCATTGGAATGGTGGCATCTTATCTCTGAGAAGAGATGTGATGGATACTCGCATTCGCAAGAAGATGATTACAATGAGGCTCTGAAGGCATTTTTACAATAAGCAGAAATTCCAAAAACCCTAGACATCCAAAAACCTAACCCTAGGAGATGAAGCGCCAAAAGTCATGTGGGCCCCGTTTGTGTAAGTTAGTACATCAACTTCCCGGGGTCGTAACTTTTGCATACAATCTCCGTTTTAGGCGTATGCTAGCCCATTGGAAAGGTATCATCGAGGATATTCATTTTAGACACAATAGCAAAGGAACTTTGATATTGAAAACCCATTTTCCCAAAAAAACATCATTTAGGGCCTCAAAACGACCCTAGAAGTTAAAAACTGCTAAAAATAGTAAATTACTAAAATTGCCAGAAAACTATTTTGAGCCAGTTGGAAAAGGTGGGTGGCCACCGATATCCACCTGGATCAATACTACCTCCTTAGGAATCAATGGTATCCATTGCGTTGAGTGCTCAGGGGAGAGGGAAAAGCATTTGCTGAATCTGGATCTTGATGATTTATTTACCTTTTTGGAGAAGTTGCGATGCTTAGCTTGTTGAATGTTGTCATGAACACATGAGATGCCTGTGTGCAGAAGGAATCTTTACCCTTTGATGTAGTTTTTTCGAATTTCTTCTGTTGGATAGAAGGTGCTTGGGCCGAGGCTGTAGTGTTTTCAGTATCCTTTTGTTCACCTTTTGAACATATTGTGAAGAAGTTGAATTTTGCAGTATGAGATACTACCTTGTGGCATTTTTTAGGTGGAACAATAGTTAGAACTACCTCTGGTATTCTCTAGAGATGACCCCCTAGATAAATAATGACACTGCAGGGTCAAGACTCATATATATCATGGCATCTCCACATATATGGCTGGCTCAAGAGAACATCACAGACATACAGTGGGGAAACATCAAATAATACCTCATCCTTGAAAGGTTGGATGCCATATGACAATTGACACTGCTGGCTGACACGAAGATCTCATCCTTGGTGAAGCCACCCGATGTTGTATGGTCACGGGTGTGGTGTTGTTGATAATCCCAAATGTTTGACGACCTCTATTGAGATTAGGTTCTTCTGGCTTCTGCTATCAACAATAAAATGCAGCGGGGTCCCCTTCACCCACATCTGTGAATGAAAAATGTGCTCCCCCTCTTCATGATATGTTGGTTCTTCTGGTTGAATTGTTGTGGTCGTGACAATAGAAGTGGGGTCTACGTCAATGATCTGTCCTTTACCAGTATTTTCCGAATCAGGGTTCGGCTCCTTGTCTTTGATCTCAGCCACCAATGACTATTTTGAGTGACATTCATCGGTGTTGTGCCAAAGGATTTTGTGGAAATCGCACCATTTTCCGGTGTCCTTCTTTGTCTTCCCGTGACCCTTCTTTTCTTGTGGCTTGCACTGGTTTTCGGAAGACTATTTTTTAGGGCCATCTTTGTCATACTTTGGTTGTTGTGGATTTGCAGACCAAACTCCCATTTTTTCTGGTGCTTAAATTTCCGCTCGATTTTAACAACATATCGATAAGAAACACTAAGTGACGGGATGTCCAGAAAATCCATTTAAGTTTGGATGTATCTATGTAGAGCCCCACGATATTTCATAACCAAATGTCGGTCAGAGTCTTTGATACCCAGCTTGGTGCGCAAGGTATGGAAGGTATTGGTGAACTCCATAACTTCTTGGCCCCTCTCTTGCCGCAGTGTGGTCCATCTCATGCACTGGTCCTCATAGTTGTCAACAGGGTAATACTGTTTCTTTACCGCATCCACAAAAAAATCCCAAGTGGGCTCAACCCCATATATTCTAGACTCCTATGTGGAAATTTTATCCTAGTAAGTTTCCCAACAACGTTTGACATGGGGGAGATATTTATGGAGTGCGAAGGTGATCTTTTCCCTGTTGGAAAAATTATGAACAAAGAAATAACCTTCTAACAAATTTAACCATTTTTCTAGGGCATCCGCATCTATTTGACCTTCAAATAGAAGAATATCAAAATTAACCTGTACCTTGAAAGGAGAGGTGCTTCCAAAGTGGTTGTTTAATGATGATGTGCTTGTTTCTATCAGAAGGCATTGAAGGATGTGGGAAAAATTCTCCATCATTCCGTCCCTCTGTCGCGTGAGAGATTGCTCAAGCGACAAATTGATAGGATCGTTTGCCCCGTCGTTTTTCTTTTGTTACACCATGGAGGGTTTCTTGGGCCTGCAGGAGAAATTGTCTTCAAGAGAGACAATCTCAAGACCCAAATTTCTATACTTGGACCTCATCGGGGACATGCACTAAAAAAA
Source organism: Picea glauca (assembly GCA_000966675.3). Classification (NCBI taxonomy): domain Eukaryota; kingdom Viridiplantae; phylum Streptophyta; class Pinopsida; order Pinales; family Pinaceae; genus Picea; species Picea glauca. The sequence continues at coordinate 494,922 of JZKD02S1625241.1, forward strand.
ATGATCAAGAGAAACCTTCTCTGATACCACTGATCCACATTATTTTCGGCATGAAATGAGAGCGGAGATATAATAAAGAAATGCACAGAGATATCACAGATATCCAATAATATAACAAAAATGTATCAGAGCTGCAACCACAAACATAGATATATAGTAATACATGATTTCTATTAATGAAAGAAATGTACAGAGACTGTGAAAATACAAAGTGAAAGACTCGCTGGAATGGTGGCATCTTATCTCTGAGAAGAGATGTGATGGCTACTCGCATTCACAAGAAGATGATTACAATGAGGCTCTGAAGGAATTTTTACAATAAGCAGGAATTCCAAAAACCCTATACATCCAAATACCTAACCCTAGGAGATGAAGCGCCAAAATTCATGTGGGCCCCGTTTGGGTAAGTTAGTACATCAACTTCCCGGGGTCGTAACTTTTGCATACGATCTACGTTTTAGGTGTATGATAGCCCATTGGAAAGGTATCATCAAGGAGATTCATTTTAAGCTCAATATTGAATAAAAGTAGATATGGGAAACATTATTTCCCAAAAAACATCATTTAGGGCCTCAAAACGACCCCATGAGTTAAAAACTGCTAAAAATAGTAAATTACCAAAATTGCTAGAACATTGTTTTGAGCCAGTTGGAAAAGGTGGGTGGCCATTGATATCCATGTGGATCAATCATGGTGCTCCATTAAAATACAATAGCCTGTAAACATTGAGATGCACAATGCATCTGGGCACATGAGGCCTGGTGAAGTGTTGTGGATCCTGTAATCTGCCCAATCATATACAACACTATCCATAGGTTGAGGATTGTTATCTTATGAATTGGCACTTGAGAACCTACTTTATCAGTTCCATCCTTGCAATAAATGCCAATGTTATCCTCTATGTTGTGTGGTCCTTGAGGGAAAGTCCTCAAGATAACCGGTTCCCCCATCTTAGAGAGACCAGTCAAAAAATATATATCCTCGGTAGTAGGATTCAATGATTGGCCCTCTAGCATGAAGGCCTCTACATCCAAGTTCCATTACTCTATCAAATGATTTAGTAACCTTGGTTGTCACCTCATGAATGGGAAAGAAAAAAACTTCCACATTCCACACTGCTTTAGCATGGAAATGGCCCCTGGATCCTTTTAAACTAGTATGTCTAGCTCCTCATGTTCTCTTTCTCTCCAATGGACATACATCTTGTTGCATAAAAAGAGTTTGAGGTTAGTGACTTTTTCAATTTTTTTGAGTACTTCAAAAGATGAACACAAGCTGTTTTTAAGAAAATTGCGTATATACGCATGCTAAGTTTTTCTTAGCTCACGTATATATGCGTGATGAGCGTGGATAGCCCACATACATGTAGACCTGACTTATATTTTAGGGCACACACCCTATAAACAAAAACAAAAGTAACAAATGATGAATTGAAATGTTGGAGGAGGGCATGTGTACTTACTTGGTTCAATTTTGAAGTCTTTTTGTCCATCGTAGCTCGAATTTGCGTTTTAAGGAAGAGGGATTTTTCACTTTTTGGCTATTTTCCAATTTTCAATGGTTAAAATGAGTTGTCTACTTCTATTTATATACTTTTTTGGATTTTTTTACCCCTCTTTGGTCTTCATTTTCCCTATTCTTGGCTTGGTGGGTGCTTTGGTTTCTTTTTGGGGCATATTTAGGTTGTTCTTATGAACTTTTTATTTTGGTTTGGTGTTTCTATGAAATGGGTTACGCTCACATCATCCTGTGGTGAAGTTATATTTTCGACACTTGCATATGGGTTAGGTTCTCATCAGCTTGCATCTTGCATTTTGTTGACTTTTTCCACTTTTCCATAGGATCAATCCCACCGAAGTGCAACACAAAAATTTCTATGTTGCTTTAGAATTGTCATTGTTGGGTGGTAGAGCCTCCTCTACATGGATGTCCTAGGTAGATCCTTTGCTGAATTTTTGCATCCATGTTGTGAGTTTTCCATAAGCTTGGGAGTCCTTTTAGTCTCGCCATGACTGTGTGTTGAAACCTCATTCTTCTTCATATTTTTCTTGGCATTTACCCAAGGGACTCCCTAAGAGCATAATTTGTTGTCTTTCAAGCTCACTTAAAATTTCAAAGCTCCATCTAATGAGAATTTATTTATCCTTTTCGGTCTTGTTTAGATTACTTAAGAAAAGGAGCCCCCCTGGAGTCTTCTTTAAGTCCTTTTCAGAATCTGTAAAATTGAACATATTGCCGAACGATATTGTTTCCCTTCACGCTCATCAAACTAAAATTTGAAGGCACATATGTCCGGTGATAATTTACTCCTTTTTCGGTCCGGATGTATATTTTTATGAAAACGACATTCCCTAGGAGTTGCGATTCACTAGGAGAGTATTATCAGGCGTAATTTTAACCCTTTTTTGGGCCCGAGAGATTAAATTTGCAAAAAAGTGTCATTCTCCCTAGTTTTAGTTTATCTCCTTTTCAGGCCTTGAAGATTATCTACGAAAAAGGAAACCCCTTGGAGTCCATATTTAAGCTCTTTTCAGACTCCCTAAATATGAAAATATCGCCGAGTAACCTTGTTCCTTTCACACTCGTTAATTGGTCCAAAAGGAATATCTATTTGGCATAAGTTTAACCCTTTTTCCAGCCAATAGATTACCTAGGAAAAAGGTATGTCTCAGGAGATATGTCTCGCCGAGAGAGTTCTCCTAAGTTATTTTTTATACTTTTTCGGTCTCAGGGGACTAACTTACAAAAAATGCGGTGAATCCATAGTTAATGACTCCTTAAAATTGAAAATATAGCTGAGTGATATTGTCTTTGTCACACTCGTTAAAATGGTTTTGAAGAGATGTCCTTTCGGTATAAATTTAACCCTTTTCTGGACCAACTGGACTAATTATGAAAAATGAATACTCTATCCCTAGTGACTAGAAGAGTTCTCCTTGGTATGATTTTATTATTTTTCGGGCCCTAGAGACTAACCTTATGAAAAATATCACTCTAGAGTCTTCTTTTAGTGTTTTTAAGACTCTTTAAAAGTGAAAAACCACTAAGCTTACCTTCTCATCCTTGTGTCTTTTTTCTAATGATGATTTCATGTTGCTATTACTGAACCTTTAGAGCATTCCTTAGATGCAAGCCTTGTAGAGTTTTTTTCCCTTGCGATATGACACATTGACCCATGGAGGGTTTTCCCTGAGTGTCCTTATCCTGCACATGTCTCCTAGCACTAAGCATTAGTATGTTCCATGCAATTGGAACCACTTTTCTTGCTCACGACACTCGTTCCTCCTTTGTAATGTAGCATTATTTTATTCCCTTTCAAGCTCATTAAATACATGAAAAAGATAAAAAAATCAAATATTCCAAAAAGAGGGGATGCGATATACATTTTATTTTATCGACAACAAGATAGTCACCCTTGGACAAAGAAAATCCTTTCATCTATTTTGCAAGCATTGGGATTAAGTATGACCTTGGGAATCTATTATTATTACATAGATTTGTGTCCTCCTCCGTTTGGTTACTCTTCCAAACATATGGAGAATTTGTGGTGCCTCATGTGCCATAGACTTATGTCAATAATATGTTGTATGAGTCTCATAATTTTGTCATGATTTTGTCCAAGGGAAGTTTTTTCCAACCTGAGTCAACCATTCTGTAGTTGGTCTCTTGAATTTCATGAGTCGACCATCCTGAGAATCCAGTCAAGTTCGTATTTGGAATCAACGAAGTTTGGTAGCCGTTGTTCAAGTTCTTCCAGTATTTCCATGATAGTTTGTCAAAGACCTCAAGGTAGTGATTTATACACTCCTAATATACTCCTACTTGAGTTTTGAATACCTTGACGATATTGCTTGAGTTATGAAGCTACTACCTCTAGCTACATGAATTGGTGCTTCCTGAAGATACACATCACATTGTACTTGTATCTCTTCATATGATTTTGAGATGTAGCTCCGCTGTGTATTAATTGTGGCTACAATCTATATAGGCACTCATATTTGTCTCATAGTCATGATTATTTGATATATATGACATGGATTTGCGGTGTACTTGATTGTAAACCATACTTAGATTATCTTGAGCATGGGTATGCCCGTCTCAGAGACATTATCATTATTTTGCAGATGACATGGTCACAAAAACTCATCTTGGGCTCACTCGACTTCGTGCCTTCCCACTTTATAAATATGTAATAATGTATTTCGACCATCGGTTTCTCTTCTGACCTCACACATTAGGGGGCATATGTTATAGTACAAAAACTCCACATCTATGCATCCAAGACATTGGCCCATCCATTTGCATCCTTTGCCAAGCATACCATTGAGGTTTCTTTCTAAAAAACAAATTTTTGGATAATGTACGCGTCCTGCTGCACTATTATCTTGCATACACATGCATGTTTCATGCTAGTCTACCCAGGTACATACACTTTTTGCATGCTATTTATCTCAAATTTACCTCCAAAAATGAAAAAAATGAAAAATTGCACGTTTTCGGTGGAGTTTACAGGCTATGGAGGGTTTCATAACTATTTTACCTCCTGTAGCCCTTCCCCAAACCTAATAACCTTCTCTTTATCATATAAAAAGAGTTCTAGAAGAGTCATTTACATTTATGAACAAGAGAATAAGAAAACTTTGCCAAAATCTTTTCCCTCTCACTTCCCAAGTTTTGCATCTAGCTCTGAGTTTTATCCTCAACTTTCCCTTCCAACCATTCTCCCCATACAACCCTTCCTTCTTCCCATGTTGGAAAGTTGGCTGTGAGAATTCTATGTGGGATTGGTGCAATTGGAGTTACGATAGAGGATCCCAAACTTGGTTTGAAGAGTGGTGTCCACAAGCAAAGGTTGTAACCTTTCATCTTGTATATGAATAAAATAGATTATCTTTGTCCCAAAAATTTATGTGTACATGTTCTTATCTATTTGATCATTTACATCTATATTTAGGATTTTAAGTGATTACTAGAGATTTTATATGTTGTTGTGTTATGTTCTTAATATATTGCAGGTTATCTTTGGGAGGAGATCTGTGATCTAAGAGGAAACAACAAGCGGAGGAGGACTACATCAACAAAAAGGATTCAAGGTGATTTTCTTATACTTGATTACTAGATGAAATTGCTATAGAAAACCCATCCACCTGAAGTGTCATGACTGTTGTATCTTGGTTTGTGACTACAAATACTGTAATGGTTGATGATCTATATGAATGATTGTCTCCTTTCCCATTAAGTACTACTTCCATTTCTTTACACTTTGTACAAATTCATACAATTTCTTATAATATGTTGGATAGTTAATCACATCTTGAGTGAAAGTCTCAGAATGATAACATATAGGTTTTCCTCATTGCATCGATACTGTTCCCATGGCATATCCACTTGCATTGGTTTTAATCTGAAATGGATGTTGTAGATATGGAAACGCCAAAACTAGTGCAGTGCTTATCTTTTTCTTCAATGTCTCAAAGGATTTCTGCTGCTTTCCTCCCCATTCCAAGACTTTTTTAGCACTTGTTAATGCATGTAGAGGTGCTGCTATGTATGAGAAATTAGCAATGAATTTCCTCGATTCCTGTACTCCTCTTAAGAAGCTCTTGACTTTGGTGGCAGTAGTTGGATTTGGCCATTTCACAATGACTTCTACTTTTGCAAGATCTATTTTCAATTGACCATTCCCTACATTGTAACCCAAATATACCGAAGAAGTTTTTTCAAATTCACACTTAGACATCTTGATATACAACTTCTTATTTTCCAAAAGTTCAAAAACTTTCCTGACATGCATTAGATGATCCTCCCATGCTCTATTGAAGATCAATATGTCGTCTAAATAGACAACAAAAAAATCATCTATGTAGGGTATGAAAATATCATTCATCACTCTCATAAAAGTTGTTGGTGCGTTACATAACGAAAATGGCATAACCAACCATTCGAACAAGCCTTGCTTGGTCTTGAAAGAAATTTTTCATATGTCACTTTCTACAATTCTGATCTGATGGTAACCACTTCGCAAGTCCAACTTAATGAAATACACAAAATTCTTTAATTGATCTAATAGATCATCTCTTTTGGGAAGAGGATAACAGTTCTTTTCCGTACTATTGTTCATGGCTTGAAAATAAATACACATCCTCCTTCTCAATTGATGATGACTTGTACATTCCAATATTCAAAAGAGGAGTATCTTGTTGCAAATATATTTCATGTTCAACTTCTCTCTTAAGAGGAAACCTTGTAGGTTCATGAAACAACTCATCATAATTAGATATTATGTTGATCAATTTCTGTTTATGATTTGGATCACAACCTGTTAAAGCATCTGCTATATCTTCTCCTTTCTGATTCACTATCATGAGAGAAAAATATTTTATTGCACTCATGAGTCTTTTCATTTTCCCTGTGCTCACTAATAAACATTAGTTTTTATGCGATGAGATCTGACAATATGTTCAATCCCATCCTTGAGAAGGTGATATTTACTTTCTTCTTGATAGAACACAACCTTTCTGTCAAATAGATATGGAATACCCAAGACAATGCTACAAATGTCAAGAGACACAATGTCTAACATAGTTGTAATTGTAAACCTAATCTTACACTTCTTTGTTTGCAAACCTAATCTTACACTGCTTTGTTACCTGCAACTTAGCATCATCACACACCCAACCTAATGGATGTGGATTTTGTGAGGTGTCGTCTTCAATTCTAACTTCTTAACAATTTCTTCAGATATTCGATTAACTTGAGATCCACTGTCAAATGAAGTATCTACCTTTGTATGATTGACTATAACTATGACATGAAAAAGATCACTCCTTTTCTTTTGATAAACATCACTTTCCATCTTGGTAGATTGAATTTGTTAGGATATTTAGACACTTAGGAGTTAGTTAAGATCTACTTGGTCTAATGTGTCGTTAGGTAAAAGTGTGTTTCTTAATGTGTTTCTTTAGTATGCATTAGTATGCATTTGTAGTTAGGAAATCCGACGATCATGATATGTTCCTGATATAGAGTGATCCGATGGTTCATACTCTCCTCAATCTTAACGACCATTGATCAGTGGCTTAACACCCGATTGGTCCATGATCTCTATTTAAATAGCATGGAGGGTCATTTGTTGATGATCGATTGTGAGAAACTCTCTTGTAAAATCTCTTTGTAATATTTTTCTTTTTCATTAATAAACTACTCCAAGTGGCCGCATTGGCTAGGGTCATGAATGTTTCCCTGTAGGAGTTTTACCATGTGAAAACATCGATGTGTTGATCTTTGATCTGGTTATGTGAGTGGTTACTGAAGGTGTTCGTCCTGGGTTAGAATACCTATGTTTTCGAACATGGTATCAGAGCGTGTTTGAAGACCCGCTCCTGTTGTAGATCGATATTGTTTCACTCAAAAAGGTTTTCGTTTGCCCAAGATATGGCCATTTCAGTCAGATTCAAAGAGTTTTTTTTGAGCATGCTCTCCAAGGCCATCTTCCACAACAACATCAACAACATAAACAACACCCCCAATCCTCTTATGAAACAATACAATATGTTTTGCTAGACCATTTGGTTAAAAGTTGCCTTATTAAATAAGAGGTCTTGAGTTCAAGTCTCTCTTTTGTTACTTTTTTTGAAAAATTTCATGCTCAAATTGTAAAGTGTATTTCACTTCAAGTATAAAAGTGAATCACTATAAATAGCTTTAATATTTTATTTGAGTTATTTAGTTTGCATGTTGCTTTTCTTTTATAAAGTAACTTCATTGTAAAAGTGATTCCCACTTCTCTTTATAAAAGTGGGTCACTTCATAAAACAACTTACACTATCACGTGGTCCTTTGGTTATCATTTATGCCTTTTTTTAAAAAGGGCATAACTCTCACATCCGAAGTCCATTTTCAGTGCCGTTTTTTTTAAACTGCACAAATTTTCAAGATATTTCCATCGAGATCATCATTTTCAGTTTTTAACTCCATATTATATACATATTTAATATGTATTCTACAAGTAATCTCTTGCTTACCAGCACCAACTACTTCCAATGGAAATCTCATATGGAAGATTTATTAAGAAGTAAAGACTTGTACCGAATTACCTTAGGAAATGAAAAAACACCCACTAATGATGATAAGAAAGTCAAATGGGATAATAGGAGTGACGAAGCATGTGGACTAATCAGAATGTCCATCTCTCCTGATTTAAGGTTCCACCTTAAATAAATTGATGACCCTGTTGGAAGATTGGTTGTTGTCATTGATGTCAACCCTAGTCATGGGTTTTGGACCACAAGATTGATGAAGGTATTTGGACATGAAGGACAATGCAAATGAAAATACAACACCCATGGATGGATAGTATACATCATGTTGTTTCCGGTGGTATATGACATGTCACATGTGTCCTCATGGTTGAGGAGAAATGAATTTTTGAAGATGACAAAGTGAATTGAAGAAGGAAGTACATGTAGGCCTTGAAGATAATTAAATAAAATAATTACAAAATAAGAAAGTGTCAGGTTGGCCCTAATGTTAAAAGGAAGTGACATAAATGGTATAAATAAATATCGTTATACATTCATCTGATACACAATTCAAATTTTAGAGGAAATCAAAAGTAAAGAAGGCCGGATTTCAAGGGAGGATGAAGTCTTTTGGTGATGTGTTCTAAGGTATGTTATTTCCAGGTCATATTACCATTTTCGCTATAATTTTTTTTCTAGAATGACTCAGATGGTGAAATTTTGATGGTATTGAGAAGACATATCAAGGTACCTGTGGTAAAATTTTCATCTCTCTATTCATTATAATTACGGAGATACACGCTGTGGAATATAGGGTGTTGGACCAGTCCTGAAGCTAGTCAATAAACAGGTGTTCCGGGTAAAACAATCATAACTTATTCATAGAGAATCCAAATGAAGTGGGACCAATTTCATTAGAAAGAGTAAGGATTGTAGCTTCAGAATCATATGTTAAATATGGAGCATGGGGCATTCTGTACAAGTTCGGTCTCCTGAATAAACCAGAAATGAATAAGGTCTACCATTCTCTCTATAAATTACTTTTGGGGAGGATTCAAGGAGTGAAAATTGGAGAAGTTTCATAGAATACATTGAGTAATATTATCTATAGGATCAGAGTATTCCAAGAATTGAAGAATTGCAGAAATTGAAGAAGTGTCTGGAAGCATTATCAAGTTCTATGTGATGGTTGGTTGATGGTCATGATTTATTGTAAAGTTTTATTATCTCTCATATATTCTTGGGTGGAAGGAAGGGGCAAGGATGAAGAGTTCAAATCTCTCTTGATATTGGAGGATTGTATGTTCCTCTTGGATGTTTATCCCTCCCTTTACATTTGGAATATGTAGCTACCTTTGGAAGTCATTACTTCCCTTGAACAATAACTATTGATTATTTCGCATATATTATGCATGGTGTACTGTGGTGTATTAGTGTAACTCTTATACTATTGTTCATTGCTCATTGGATATAATTGAATGGTTTTATTATAAGTTGAAAAAGGTTTTAAATTGTACTTGATACTGATTCACCCCCCTCTCAGTATCAACATACCCCAATGAATCTTGGGAAAAGATTGAATCTATGTTTGGTAAACTCAACATTATTCGAAAACAACAGTTAGAAAATCAAGTACTGACCTTAAGTCCAAGTGATTTTTCTTGCATTGGAGAATATCTATCTAAGTTTAAAACACTCCGAATTTTATGTGAAGAATGTGAGATAGAAATGGAGGAAGAGTGTTGCATCTATCATATTCTTTCTAAGCTAGGTAGTGCATATTCTATGTTTGTATCTACCTTTTATGCCACAAGAGAGGCTCTAGGGAAATATTATCAAAAACCCACTCTTGAGTCCTTTTGTGAAGCTTTGATTAGAGAGGAAGATAAGCTTGTACAACTTGAAGTGATAAAAACTGCAAGTAAATCCAACAAATCCTTAGTTTCCCAACATAAAGATAAACCCATGTATCCCAAGAAGCAACATCCTCGCTACAACAACAAGAAACATAAGGGTCCCAAACCTGCTCAGACAACTTCAAATCCTAATGGTGACAAAGGAGCAAAACATAAAAATAAGAAGACTGACAGGCATTGCAAATTTTGTGATAAAGATGGTCATGATGAGTCCAAATGTTTCAAGAAGATGGCAGCTTTAGAAGCAACGATGAAGAAGCACAACATCAATATTGATTCTACTTCTTCTTCTTCTTCTTCTCATGGAAATGCACTTTCCTCTTCTGGTTTCTCCTTCAATACAACTTCTACTTCTTCTTCTGATGAGTGGCTTATTGATTCAGGATCATCTTATCATATGGCTAAGGATAAAGACATATTTTTTGCTCTAAATGAATGGAACACCAAGAAAATATTTTTTGGTGATGATAGATCTCTTAGTGTTGTAGGATCTGGAACAATTCAAGTAGATAATGGTCATTCAATGATGTATTATGTGTTCTGTTAGCGCTCTGTAAATTCCTAGAGGTTATCACAGTAGAAGAAATTTACAAGAGGTAACTTTATCCAACCACTTCGAAACTGGAATCTAGCCCTACCAGCTTCAGAGAGGGATCTCTTTGTATGATTTAGCTATGTTTTAACTTTAAGATATTAGGCTAGTTAAATAAAATAAGATTGGAAAGGTTTGCTGTTATTTTTGTTAAGTTGGCTGAAAAGATTTTGCGCCTCCGTTGGGCTATGGGGTATGTATTATAAAGATAGAGGTCTAAACAGAAATTAAAAGATTCTTTTCATAGGGAAAGATAATGAATTCATTGGATTCTTTAGCAATAAAGTGATGAATAGCAGAAAAGATGAGAATATCGATTAAAGTAAAGAAGCATTTAAGAATTTCTTCACTGTAATATCAGAAAGATAAACATTAAGATCTTTCAAAGACGGAAACAAGGCATACCAAGATAAATCCTGCAACATGTGCTACTTTAAAAGACTAGATTAGAAAACAATATGACAACTGAGAGAGAAAAACATTTAACATAGAAAAGAATAACATCACCAATGAACAACAAGCGAGAATCCTGTGAAATGTCCCTTTGTATTACTGGAAGATCTCTTGACAAAATTACAGTCTTTCTAGCTTACAGGGCGTAAAGATCAACCCTTGGTACTTCAAAGTTTGAAGTATTTATAATAAAAATTACATATGATCTTGTCATTAAAGATCATGACGTGGAAATCTAAATTTAGCTAACTAACTATACAAGATACAAAAATTCAGGAACTGTTTGATGATGTGTTGAAATCTTCATGCTGATTTTGGGATAAGCCATTGGTGAGTCCTCTACACGACCTCATCTGACTAGATAGTTGACTGGTCTTGGACACCTCATCTCCTACTCAATCAGGTTGCATAAATCTTCCCATCAAAGGTTACTGGGAACACTGACTTTGAGCAATCTTCAGTATACTTCATCCATCTCTGTATAATTGGAAAAAGTTGGCTTGATGATGAAAATGTACTGGATCTCGTGTTGTATGCTGATGTCTGACTAGAAGGGTTCTAAGAACGCCTTGCCTATGATACTGCCCTGTATTCCCGAGAATTTTGAACTATCTTTAGCCACAGTGGCTAGTTTCTTTTTATAATCTGAAAGTGTCATTAACTTATCATTTATGACCCTTAAGCCAGGGAGGACTTTCTTCTGCAGAGCTTCAATTTTGCTGAAAAATATTTGCACTCCTATTTCCATAGCCTGGACATTTTTCTCCACTTGCAACATCAATCCTCTTTTAGTCAGGACCCTCTTGACCTCGAGGATGGTTTCTGTCCTATCTTCAATTTTCAACTCTTCTAAATCTGCTCTGGTTTTCAAATTCAGGAATTTAATGATCTCGGTGGCTTCTGCGGGCATCTCTCCCAATTCTCCTCTTATCTTCTCAATCACCTGCTTGCTTCTTTGTACCCGTTCGTTCTGCTCGAACATGATCTGTACCATAGGCCAAATTTCAATTATGGATTTTGTGATATCCATCCAAACATTTTCCTTGACCTCAACAAGTGTTTTTCCTGCCACTGTTTTCTTTTGAAGCAGTTGCAATTCCTGTTTGAGCTTGTCTGATGTTTGTTTTTCCTTGGAGTAGCTAGCTTGGTAAGAAGACTTGAGTTCCTGAAGGTTCTCAACCTCCTTCTTAAGTTTTCTAATCTCTGTCTCTTGAAAATTCATCTCTTTCATGGATTTTTCCAGTTCTACTGTCTTCTCCAGAGCTGTCAGTGGAGTTGCTGAGGGAATTTTTGTTGCAGATGCTGTGATTACTCCTATGAGTGGAACTGCACTCAATGGAATGACCTCCATGGGCTTTAATTTTTCCTTCTCTTTCAATAGTTTTTCCAATTCTGCTTCCATCTCCTTCAACTGTGCATTCTGCTCCATGATCAACTTGAGCATCTCATCTTTTTCCCTTTCTGTCTCAGCTATCTCCTTTGCTTGTGAATCTTATGTTGGTGGCAGTTTCAACTGTTTCCTCAGAGAGGCTATATCGACATTTTTCTTTTTAAGAATCTCCTCAACTTCTTTCACATTTGAGGGATCATACTTGATCTTGAGGACCAACTCTTCCAATGTATTGATTCTGTTATCCTTTGAAAAGGATGATATCTTTTCTAATTTTAGCTGTGTCTGGGCATTGCTCAGAGATACCTGTAATTTAGTGGCTGCAGTAGAAGCATTTTCCAACGTGGAGAAAATCATTTCCCCAGTTTTCCTGTGTAGATCTATTTGATCAGCGGGATGTACATCCCTAGTATGAAACTCGAATGTTTCCCTTTTTTAATCAGTGATTGCTTTCGGATCTGGCACTTGTGCTTGAAGAAATGCCATGTGCATTCTACCCTTCTCTGTATCAAATGTAGACAACAGTCTGTGTTGTGTCATTGAAGTCTGTTTCCAAAATTGAGCATATATACTGTTGGTCAGCGTCTGATTTTTCTTTTTGATCAGGTCATACTTCTCAAAGATACTCAATTTTGGTCCTATTTTGCTCAGTTGGTTGACTAGTGGAGTATCCATGGGTTTCTTGGAAAAAACTGTAGACATGATCTGTTTGCTTCTTGTGCCAAGAAGTGACCAATCATCCTTCATAGTTGCAGTGGATTGGCTTCCCTTTTCACTAGCCATGTTAGGTGCATGACTGGTTTTTGGCCTTTTGGTGTGCAGTTGGAAATCTTCAATCGAGACTTCGGTGACGGAAGGTGAGGTATCCTTCCTGGGTCTTTTCTCCTTGGGAACCTGTGGTGTAGTCATCTCGGAGACAATGACTGAAGGGTCTTGCTGTTCTATTTCAACCAGGGTGTTCGCTACCATTCTGTTCGATTCACAAATTTTTCTATCTCAGGCTTGGGTGTATGAACATATAGAATGTTTTTATTTTTAATCCTCATCTCTGAAGTTATCCCGCATGGGTCATAGTGCCATATGAAACTGACCTGCAACTTCATTTCTTTTAGCAATCTGTCTGCTTCCTCTCCGACACCTCGGCTATTACAGATGAAAGATCCTATTTGTCCTTTGATTCTAAGCTGCTGCTTCTTTTTCAGAGAAACGAAATGTATGTCATCTGAGTTAATCATTTGACTTATGTACTCCAGAGCAAATATCCTCATGGGTAGGTACTTGGGCAGTTTGTATGGAGCCAATTCGCATCCATAAACCTTGATCTTAGTGTGGTTTTGGTAAAGATAGAAATCGTCAGTTTTAGCAAGATCTGAGAGGTGTAAGATCCTCTAAATATCCTCATTTATTCTTGGTTCAGGTCTGCCGCAAAGAATTCTCACCAGTGGATGGTAAAAATGCTCGATAAATGCTTTGAAACTGAATTCTGTAGAACTTTGCGTGAGAAGTGAAGTTCAATATGTTACCTCTTGCGACCTTCCATCTTTGTCCATCTTCTGCATTGAGAAGGATAATTTGTCCACTTGAAAGAAAGTGAACATGTAAGCCAGTATTGAGGAATACCAAAACATGCCCTCTGTGGTGAAATTTGAGAATTGTTCATGAATATTGTTCGCCAGGAAAGTACTGTAGTCGAACTGAGTGGTGGGTTTCTCATCGGTGGAGAAAATGGACAGAAAACCCAATATGGGTTCATCCACCCATTGATCTGAAAAATACCCCAGCAGAGCACAGAGCAACGATATGACCTAGTTTCCCTTCACTGAGAACAGGGAGGAAGAATACGGGGGATTTTTCTTGGGGAGTTGAGCGGCCTGTGGAAGAAAAAGCTCGAAAATCTGAGCTCTTTTGGGGAATGATAGTTTCTGGTATATTTCTATGATGACTTCAAGATTGAAAGGGGAGGATGATTCATCTCTGGGTATCTGCATCATCTGATCGATGGCTTCAGGTGTAATAAAAAACATATTTTATCCTGATGAAGATACTATGGCTCTCTGGTCGGGAATGTAATGGGCCTGACATTTGAGGGAAAATTCAGGGAAATGGTGAACATGAGGGAAAAGATACAGGGGAAGGTTTGATTCCCAGAGTCCAATTTCATCACTCTGTTCCAAGAAAATGTCCTTTAGCCATGACTGTAAATCTGTGAAGTCGAATTCACATCTGGTATCTGTGATTAAATGATCTTTATCGGCCAAATGAATCCTGTCGAGATAGATAGGAGGCGGGAGGAAAGGATTTCCCTCGACTTCTTCTTTGTTTAATTTTGGCGCCATCACTATCAAAATACCTGCAAGTAAAATAAAAAGTTAGCGGGGACGACTGTGGCTTTGGACAACTGACTGAAATAGAGAGGAAAATGGGGAAAAATACTCTCTGGTGCTGCGACAGGGTAAATGATGGGGGAATGAAGGGTGAAGGTAGTTTTGAGAAAACGGATACCCGTTGGGTGCGGGAGATAGCTCAACAGGATAACAGATAAGTTAGCCTGTACTAAATTGCCAACGGGTCATTTGGATTGTGAGATGGTAGGTGAAAATGAATGAAAAATACGATTGAGTGATGTGGAGGGAGTTGATTGGGACTTGACCATGGTGAAGGGACTTGTAACGGGTGAACAGGGGGAATGGACTGACAAAGTAATGAGATGTGACCTCTAGGGGAACAAGTGGAGAATGATGTCATGGAGTGATGGGGGTATGTCAGAAAATTGTAAACGGTGGGAGTCTCAACCAATGGATCTCTGCCACGTAGAGAAGGGGTCCGCTAGAGAAAACACTACATTCTAGATCCCCCCCCCATCGTTAAAGGAAGACCGGTCGGGGGGGTCTGAAAAAAATCATCAG
>JZKD02S1625241.1:510250-520510 GCA_000966675.3 Picea glauca
TTGGACTAAGAAATTACTCTATCCTGGGGTTATTTGACCAAGATTAGGCAGTTTGGTCAAATTTATTCACTAGCTAACCTAATTTGCTTGGCTAAGATTAAACAGTTTAGCCAAGTTTATTCAGTACTCCTATCAACATCAATTTAAAGGACTTGGCCATGTTTAAACTATATGAACCAAGTCACTGTTATTGCATGGGGCTCTATCCAATTTCCTTTATGCCCTCTTTTATTCTTTTTCTTTCTTTTCTTTTTCTTTTTCTTTCTTTTCTTTTCTCAAATTATTTTCATAATGAAAAATCATTTGACAACCAAAACAATAGAAGGATAAAAATTTTCAGTCACCAGTTGATCCTATAAATTATAGGGTTATAACAGTGGCTCCACCTAGGGATGGTACTCTCCTTGTGAAGTGCCAAGAATCCTATTTTCTAATGTCCTGAAAAACTTTCTCCACAATTGCCTTTGTTTCATGATTTGTTATATTTTTGAAAATTTGATGACAATGTTCAGTGGCTTAGGGCCTTCTCCACGGGCTTCAACCATCTAATTCAATTTATTCACTCAAAACTTGTAAGAAAAATGAAATTATTTGTATAATGAAAAGGGGTGACCGAAAGGTCCCTACTGAGGAGGTGAATAGTGCTTCAACATTCTGCCATTCATAGGTCCTCCTGGAAGATTGGTCCCATCATTGTTGTTGAGAAGGAAAGCATTATTCCCTCTGAATGCGTGAATTATGTAAGGTCCCTTCCATAAACTGTCAAATTTTCCATGCTTCCCCTTATCTTCATTTCGAGCATCCCATCTTAGAACCAGGTCGCCAAGCTCAAAGTCATATTCTTTGGTTCTTTTGTCGAATATCTTTTTAATGCTCTCCTGGACAACCTGAGTTTTGTTGTATACTTCTTCTCTAGACTATTGCAAATGGATCATCTAGTTTATCTTTCTTTGGGAGTCATTCGGCTCGGCTTGCATCTCTTGCAAAAGTTTCATGACAGGAACCCCTAAGGAGGTAGGGAAAACCGCTTCAGTGCCATAAACCAACTGATATGGGGACATACCAATTGACCTCTTGGTGGTCATTCTGTCGGCCCACAATGCGAAAAATAGCTTGTTATGCCATGACTTTTTGGTTTCTTGCAACGTCTTTTTAATAATGTTCACCAGGGTTTTATTGGATGACTCCACCAACCTGTTTCCTTGAGGGTAATATGCTATGGAATGCCCCAAACCGATATGGTACTATTTGCAAAAATCTATGAGCTTCTTAGATAAAAAAGAAACTGCATTGTCAGTTATAATTTTTCTAGGACAACCAAAACGAGACAAGATATTATTTTCTAGAAATTTAATAATGACAGAATTAGTAGCTTGCCTGCTTGGTACAACTTTGATCCATTTTGTGAAATAATCCATAGTAGTGAGAATCCACCTGTGCTGGCCCGAAGAGGGAGGATGTATTTCTCCGATAAAGTCTAATCCCCATTGCTGGAAAGGAGCTTCAACAGAGATTGGCTTCAGGGGCAAAGGAAGGAGTTTCCTTTTTCCCTCGAACACCTGACATTTATGACACAAAGTCACTTTTTGATGCACATCAGTGAATAGTGTAGGCCAATGGAACCCAACTCTGAGAATTTTATTAGCTGTGGTTTTCCAGCTCAGATGACCACCACAGTCTCTTGCATAAAAATCCTGCAATAATTTGTCAGCTTCATCCTTTAAAAGACAATTCAACAAAATACCTCCAGGATCCTTCCAATAAAGATTGCCTTCTAGAATGCAAAATTTTAATGCTTTCAATTTCAAAAACCTAGCTTTAGTTTTGGTCAGACCAGGGGGAGCTTGTAAGTTATGCAAAACAAATATCAGGTTTGCATACCATGGAGAGTTTAGAAATACCTCTTTCACGCTTTGAGTCACCTGCTCTCCCTGTTCATCTACTGTAGCTAAGAAATTAATATCAAGAGCATGGAAATTGGATTCAGCCATTAACTTTACTAGACCTTGACCTTTAATCTGTTTAGTAGGCTTAATCTCTATGTCATACTCTAGAATGATAGCAATCCATTTTCCTCTTCTTCCATCTAGATTGTCCTAGGTTAAAATGTCCTTTACTACTGCGTTCAGAACGTATGTGATGGTGTGGGAATGGAGAATATATACTCTAAAATCCTTTATGGCTTTTACCAGGGAAAAAGCTTGTTTCTCCATTATTTTATAATTCAAAGCAACATCTCTTAAATATTTACTTAAAAAGGCTATCGACTGTTCATACCCTTCGCTGTTTTTTTATAGTAATACTACTGCAATGGTATGTTCAGAAGTGAAAGAAAAAAGGTAAAAATCCTTGGTGAAGTTAGGACTGATCAAGACTGGAGCCTGTGTGAGTGCATATTTAACTTGTTCAAAAGACTTCTTGGATTCAGAGTCCCATTTTATTTTTGTGTCCTTTTTTAACATGTTGGTGATGTTCCTGAGAAGCTCAACCAGGTTAGGTATGAATCTTCTCAGAAAGTTTATTTTTCCAATAAAAGACTGTAACTCTTTGATATTCCTTGGGTGTTCTAGTTTCTGAATGGATTCTATTCTACCGGGGTCTATCTTAATTCCATCCTTAGAGATTATGTGCCCCATCAGTTTACCTTCCTCTAATCCAAAAAGGCTTTTCTTAGGGTTTAGAGAAATCCCAAATTTCCTTCATTTCTCAAACACTCGTCTGAGATGTCGTAAGTGCTTGTCATTGGATTGGGAATAAACAATTACGTCATCCAGATAAATGACAATAAATCTGCCAAGTTCTTCGACAAAAGCAATGTCCATAGCTCTTTGGAAAGTGGCCCCAACGTTCAACAATCCGAAAGGAATTTTCACGTACATGAAGGTGCCCCAAGGTGTTGTGAACGTTGTTTTCTCTTGGTCATCTAGGTGAATAAGAACCTGGTTATAGCCTAAGAAACCATCCAGTAAGGAGATTCGACTGGATCCAACTACCTTTTGTAGCATGTGGTCCATTTTTGGCAATGGGTAGTTGTCTTTTAGGGAAACCTTGTTTAGGTTTCAGAAATCAATGCAAAGCCTGATTTCTCTAGTTTTCTTTCGGGTTGGGACCAGATTTGAAACCCATTTGGAAAATCGTAAGGGGACTATGATTTTAGCATCATACGTCTTTTTAATTTCTTTTTCTACCAGGGGGAGTAACTTGGGATTGATTCTCCTATGTTTCTTTCTGAAAGGTTTTTGATCTTCTTTTATCAGGATCCTATGTTGTATGATGCTCGTGTCATAAGATTTTAAATCTTCATATCCCCAAGCAAACACGTCCCATATTCCTTGAAAATTTCAATGTATTTGAGTTTCTGCTCAGGAGGTAAGGATTTGGAAAGTTTTACTAACCTGGGTTTCTCTTCTGTCCCTATGTTAACGTCTTCAACCTTTTTCCCACTGGCTTCAATTTTAGGTTTTTTAGCTACATCATTAAAATTAAATAAGTCTTCTAACAAAACTAAACCCCTAGGTAAAACATTACTCTTTAAATGAAAAACATCAGATTCTACCTCATCTTCACCTAACTGTTCTAAATCTACTGTATTTACACTGTCATTTCCAAAATTGAATTTATTCACATTTTCATCATCATTTTCTAAGTCTATGATTTGTACACTCGAAATCATTTTTACATTGTAGAAAATCTTCAATTTGGTCATCGTTCCCAAATACCTGCCAGTATCTGATGTTGTCTGGGACAGTCGGTCTACACTTCACCTCCACAATGTATGGTCGAGTGGAACGAAAAGGTATCTTGCATGTAGCTGTTGACGTAGCTAACCCATCTGCTAAAATGTTCTGTCCCCTAGGCATCACCTGCAAATTGACTTCAGTGAAACATTTAAGGGCATCCAAAATAACATTTCTATAAGCTCTAAGCCTGGGATGTTTTGCTGCATACTCACCTTTAATTTGTTTGATAATTAATTCAGAATCGCCTCTTACCATGATTTGTCTGGCACCAACCTTCTTTAGTAGTTTTAGACCGAGCATCAAAGCTTCGTACTCTGCTATGTTGTTAGTGCATTGAAAATTCAGTTTGTAAGAATGGTTTTCCGAATACCTGGATTTTTGATTGTGAAACCAAACTCTCGCTCTAGCTCCTTATTTGCTTACAGCTACATCGAAATCCATGCTCCATAAATCTGCTGGCAGTTCTTCGCTTATTACGAGCTTCTTCACTTTTGCGTCGGTGATTTCTTGGTCTTCGTTTGGGTCAAATGTATCTTCTTCCAGCTGGGCAATTTGTTCTCCCATATCGCTGTCATTATATAGGATGAAGGAATCTAGATCAGAGTGTGCAGAGTACAGAGGATAGTTATGTGGTTTTTCTTAGCTGCTGACCATATATTTCATCAGCGTCTCTCTGTACAGTATTCTCTGGGATGGTGGCGTATGATATATCCAACTGCAAAGTGCCTTTCAACTTGCCCCCCCAAGGCTTGGACAACAACATACCATATTTCGGGGGAATGCCCGCGACTACCACATCCATAACCATGTTTTTTGTTGGAATCTGAACTAGGGTGATACACAAGTCCTTTATAAATCTGATACATCTGACTTTGTTGGAGTCAAAAGAGTGTAATTCCTTGTAAGGTCTGGTGACCTCAAGTCCCAGTTTTTCCATCACTATTTTAGGCATCAGGTTATGGGAAGCACCTAAATCTAACATAGCATTGTGCAGAATCAGGTCATGTATATTAAGGCTAATGTAAAAGGGAGTGACAACACCCATGTCAGTTTGACCATCGACTTCAGGGCCAAACATGAGTTCAGTTTGATCATCGATAAGATTTACTGTGTCCGAATGATTCACCGATCCAACGATTAAGGCCTTTGTGCCTATATCAGGTTCAATGCTCAGCGGTTTGATCACCTGTGATCGATAAGCGTCCTTACTCATCAACTCGGAAAGGGGAATGAGAATTTTCACTTTGGCTAATTCCCCTTCGAGGCTGAAAGGGGTAGATGCTCTGCTTTGGCTCAACAATTCTGATTTGTCCACCATAGTCTTCTGGGCAGAAGTACTTGGTCGATTGGTTGATGAAACCTCAGTCTGTGTTGATCTTTGTAAAGTGGTAGGGATTCTTTTTGTTGGAGTTTCAGCATTACCTTTCTCGAGGATATTTTTGGTAGAAGGCTTAAGAGATGTCTTGGTTTCAACTGTTTTCTTTGTTTCAGTTACCTTTTTTGGGGAATTTTCATCATTCTTTTTACTTCACAGATTATATTGCCTGTGTACCTCCATAATGGCATTTTAAAATGCCTGTTGTTTGGTATCTTAGGATTCCTCACTCACCTTTGTTTGAGAAAGAAGGAAAAGTTCTTGCTCTTCCTGAGTAAGGAAAATGGCTTCATTATCGTGAATGCCCATGAGGTTTATGTGTGTGTCTTTTAATTCCTCAATTACCTCCTCACCCTCATCGGCATAATTTTCTTGTAGGGGTGGTCTGATCTGTTGATCAATACCCCTCTGTTCTCTTTGATCCCTAGGATCTCTCTGCCTGATTTGAGGAGGATTTCTTCTGAAGTTAGAATTCCGAATTTGTGGAGCAGGTTGGTTTTCTCTAGGAGGATTTATTTCAGTTACAGTAAGTCTCTCCATCATCCTCTCCACTGCTCTAGCTAAGGAATCTAGTTTTGCATTAGAAGAAGATGTGGAAGGTTCCTCTTTAATCGTGACTCTCCTTTCCGTCCTCTTCCGTGCCCTTTTAGCCAAAAGGTTGGCCTCTACACTTATCGCGCTTTTCTACATGTCTTCCAGGGTGGTGGAGTTTCTTTCCCTTAATTGATACGACATATCAGCATGGAAACCGTCAAGGAATTTTATCAATGCCAAACCTTGTGGGGTTTTAATATCGGTTGGAATGGCATTGTACAGATTGTTGAAGCGGGTACAATAGTCTTGTACTGTCTCTCCTTGATTCCTTCTAATGTTTTCGTATTCTGACAAGATCTGGAGAGGATTTTTCTTTACCTCCCATCTATCTAGAAAAATTCTTTGAAACACTGTAAGGTCGACCACTGAAGCATCTCGTAAGACTTTATACCATTTCTTAACGTCCCCAGTCAGACTCTGTGCAAAAAGTCTCATTTGAACATCAGCTTCATCCACTTCCTGTAAGTCAAAATAGTCATTCATTTTATCAACATGTTGTTGTGCGTTCAAGGGACATGTACCATCGAATTGTGGGATCCTCGTTTGATAGTCCTGGGGCATGTCGTGTAAAGGTGAAACCAACACCAAGGGAGCATATCTGGCCACCATGATAGGTGGAGGGGGTGGGACAAAAATATGAATGATAGGTGGGGCAGTGGATGAAAATGAGGAGAATGAGGGACTAGCTGGCACAGAGTGAGCGGTTTGAGGTTTTGCAGTGGGAGATAGTACTTCAGGGGTCCGGGGTTGTAGGACGGCTGGATCTAAAATGGTTTTAGTCACAAAGCTATCAAATTTCATTCTAAACAGGCTTTGTTCAAAGATTGCGTCGAAGTCGAGATCTTGAAGGGAAACAAGTTCCTCTGGAAGAGAAGGGGATATGTGAAGGGGACTATGACTCCCTGAACCTTCTACAATGGTCTTCTTTCTGAGTAACTGTTCTGGATTATCAGTTGCTATCGTAGGTTTCGGGTCTGGGTGGGATCGAGTATAAGCTCTTTTAGGATCCATATTTTTTAAGTTTTTAATTTTTATATATTTTGTATTTTTATGAATCCAAAATTACTATGTACAAGCATTTAACAACCTCCGAACATTATTTATTTCTCAGATTTATAATTTTTTCAGAAACAAAATTTTCTTCTAGGGAAAAAGAAAACGTGGGGTTGAATGTTTGTTCAGTTCCCCAGTATGGTCGCCACTATGTTAGCGCTCTGTAAATTCCTATAGGTTGTCACAATAGAATAAATTTACAAGAGATAACTTTATCCAACCACTTCGAAACTGGAATCTAGCCCTACCAGCTTCAGAGAGGGATCTCTCTGTACGATTTAGCTATGTTTTAACTTTAAGATATTAGGCTAGTTAAATAAAATAAGATTGGAAAGGTTTGTTGTTGTTTTTGTTAAGTTGGCTGAAAAGAGTTTGTGCCTCCATTGGGCTATGGGGTTTGTATTATAAATATAGAGGTCTAAACATCAATTAAAAGATTCTTTTCACAGGGAAGGATAATGGATTCATTGGATTCTTTAGCAATAAAGTAATGAATAGCAGAAAAGATGAGAATATCAATTAAAGTAAAGAAGCATTTAAGAATTTCTTCACTGTAATATCAGAAAGATAAACATTAAGATCTTTCAAATCCGGAAATAGGGTATACCAAGATAAATCCCGCAACATGCGCTACATTAAAAGATTAGATTAGAAAACAATATGACAACTGAGAGAGAAAAACATTTAACATAGAAAAGAATAACATCACCAATGAACAACACGGGAGAATATTGTGAAACATCCCTTTGTATTACTAGAAGATCTCTTGACAAAATTACAGTCTTTCTAGCTTATAGGGCGTAAAGATCAACCCTCGGTACTTCAAAGTTTGAAGTATTTATAATAAAAATTACATACGATCCTGTCATTAAAGATCAGGACGTGGAAATCTAAATTTAGCTAACTAACTCAACAAGATAAAAAAAATTAGGAACTGTTTGATGATGTGTTGAAATCTTCATGATGATTTTGGGGTAAGCCGTTGGTGAGTCCTCTGCACGATCTCATCTGACTGGATAGATGACTGGGCTTGGACACCTCATCTCCTACTTGATTAGGTTGCATAACGCTTTGTATCGAAGGTTACTGGGAACACTGACTTTGAGCAATCTTCGGTATACTTCATCCATCTCTGTATACTTGGAAAAATTTGGATTGATGATGAAAATGTACTGGATCTTGTGCTGTATGCTGATGTCTAACTGGAAGGCTTCTGAGAATGCCTTGCCTTTGATACTGGCTTGTATTCTTGAGAATTTTGAACTATCTTTAGCCACAGTGGCTAGTTTCTTTTTATAATCCGAAAGTGTCATTAACTTATCATTTATGACCCTTAAGCCAGGGAGGCCTTTCTTCTGTAGAGCTTCAATTTTGCTGAAAAATATTTGCACTCCTATGTCTATAGACTGGGATGTTTCCTCCAGTTGTATCATCAATCCTCTTTTAGTTAGGACCCTCTTGACCTTGAGGATGGTTTCTGTCTTATATTCAATTTTCAACTCTTCTAACTCTTCTCTGGTTTTCGAATTCAGGAATTTAATGATCTTGGTGGCTTCTGCGGGCATCTCTCCCAATTCTCCTCTTATCTTCTCAATCGCCTACTTGCTTCTTTGTACCAGTTCGTTCTGCTCGAACATGATTTGTACCATAGGACAAATTTCATTTATGGATTTGGTGATATCCATCCAGACATTTTCCTTGACCTCAACAGGTGTTTTGCCTGCAATTGTTTGCTTTTGAAGCTGTTGCAATTCCTATTTGAGATTATCTAATGTTTGTTTTTACTTGGAGTAGCTGGCTTGGTTAGAAGACTTGAGTTCCTAAAGGTTCTCAACCTCCTTCTTAAGTCTGTTAATCTTTGTCTCTTGCAAATTCATCTCTTCCATGGATTTTGCCAGTTCTACTATCTTCTCCAGAGCTGTTAGTGGAGTTATTGAGGGAATTTCTACTGTAGATGTTGTGCTTACTCCTGTGAGTGAAACCGTGCTCAATGGAATGACCTCTATGGGCTTTGATTGTTCCTTCTCTTTCAATAGTTTTTCCAATTCTGCTTCCATCTCCTTCAACTGTGCTTTCTGCTCCATGATCAGCTTGAGCATCTCATCTTTTTCCCTTTCTGTCTCAGCTATTTCCTTTGCCTATGAATCTTCTGTTGGTGGAAGTTTCAATTGTTTCCTCAGAGAGGCTATATCAACATTTTTATTTTTAAGCATCTCCTCAACTTCTTTCACATTTGAGGGATCATACCCGATCTTGAGGACCAACTCTTCTAATGTCTTAATTTTGTTATCCTTTGCAAAGGATGATATATTTTCTAATTTTAGCTGTGTTTGGGCATTGCTCAAAGATACCTGTAATTTAGTGGCTACAATAGAAGCATTTTCCAACGTGGAGAAAATCATTTCGCCAGTTTTCCTATGCAGATCCATTTGATTAGCAGGATGTACATCCCTAGTATGAAACTTGAATGTTACCCTTTTTTAATCAGTGATTGCTTTCAGATCTGGCACTTGTGCTTGCAGAAATGCCATGTGCATTCTACCCTTCTCTGTATCAAATGTAGACAACAGTCTATGTTGTGCCATTGAAGTCTGTTTCCAAAATTGAGCATATGTACTATTGGCCAGCGTCTGATTTTTCTTTTTGATGAGGTCATACTTCTCAAAGATACTCAATTTTGGTCCTCTTTTGCTCGGTTGGTTGACTAGTGGAGTATCCATGGGTTTCTTGGAAAAAACTATAGACATGATCTGTTTGCTTCTTGTGCTAAGAATTGAACGATCATCCTTCATAGTTGCAGTGGATTGGCTTCCCTTTTCACCAGCCATGTCGGGTGCATGACTGGTTTTTGGCATTTTGGTGTGCAATTGGAAATCTTCAACCGAGACTTCGGTGACGGAAGGTGAGGTATCCTTCTTGGGTCTTTTCTCCTTGGGAACCTGTGGTGTAGTTGTCTGGGAGACAGTGACCGAAGGGTCCTACTGTTCTATTTCAACCAGGGTGTTCGACTCCCATTATGTTTGATTCGCGAATTTTTCTATCTTAGGCTTGGGTGTATGAACATATGGAATGTTTTTATTTTTATTCCTCATCTCTGAAATTATTCCGCATGGGTCATAGTGCCATATGAAACTGACCTACAACTTCATTTCTTTTAGCAATCTGTCTGCTTCCTCTCTAGCGCCTCGACTATTACAGATGAAAGATCCTATTTGTCCTTTGATTCTATGATGCAGCTTCTTTTTCAAAGACATGAACTGTATGTCATCTGAGTTAATTATTTGCCTTTTGTACACCAAAGAAAATATCCTCAAAGGTTGGTTCTTTGGCCGTTTGTATGTAGCAAACTCACATCCAGAAACCTTGATCTCAGTGTGGTTTGTGTAAATATACCAATCACCAGTTTTAGCAAGATCTGAGAGGTGTAAGATCCTCTGAATCTCCTTGTTTATTCTTTGTTCGGGTCTGCCACTGAGCATGCTCACCACTGGATGGTAA
>JZKD02S1625241.1:527071-543440 GCA_000966675.3 Picea glauca
TTTAAGAGTACTTTACTTTGTGTGGATATTTATATTGTATTCAAAACTGATTTGTGAGTACTTTTTCACTATGTGTACTGTTTTCAAAGAACTAGCATAATTAAATATGAATTTTCATCCACCATTTATAATGTGACAAATAAGCATTTTTAACTCAAGCAATGCCAACTCATCCCGAGGGGATGATGCCATCCTTTAATATGCGATTGGTTCTTGTAAAGTCAATTTTGATAGTACATTTTTGTTTTGTTTTAAGGCCCATTTTAGAACTCAAAATTTCCCTAATGAGAGGTCTCGTGCCCACAAGAGTTAAGAACTATGGTGAGGGCCACAACATGGTTGGTGCTTCCCTTCTTATACTTGATATTCATGTGAAATTGTTGCAGGTATATGGACCATTTATGAAGGAAGTCATTCTATATCTTTCCTTGTGTTTGCATGAATTTCAAAGGCTTTTGATCAGTGTGAATGATAATTTCCTTTCCCATAATGTAGTGCTTCCACTGTCGGCATGCCTGCACAATGGAGTACATCTCTTTGTCAGATGTGGGATACTTGTGAAAAACATTAGACATTGTTTCATTACGATAGGAAACTAAACGTCCTTGCTGAGTGAGAATGACCGTGATACCATAGTTAGATGCATATGTCTTGATCTCAAATAATTATTGTAGATCTGGAATTGTGAGGACCGATGTGAAATAGAGGCAATGTTTTAGATCTTGGAATGATTTCTACTATGATTTATACCAGACAAACTTGGATTCAACTACCCCCTTGGTCACTTGAATTAAGGGCCAAGCTATATGAGAGAAACCCAACATGAACTTGCGGTAGAAGTTGGTGAGGCCCAAGAAGCTGCAAAGCCTTGTCAGAGTCTTTGGGGTTGGCCAATCACGAATGTCTTGGATATTGGTTGGGTACACATGCATCCCATGTTCATCCATAATGTATCCTAAGTATTATATTCTCTACATGAAAAATGAGAATTTTTCCAGGTTGATGTATAACTTGTGTTGCCATAGGTTGCTTAGGACCTGCTCAATGTGTTGCAAGTGCTCTTCCTTGGTTCAATTGAAGATGAGGATTTCATCCAAATAGAACACCACAAAAGAGTTTGTGAACAATTGAAAAATATCATCCATCATCCTCATGGATGTCACTGGAGAACTAGTCAAGCCAAAGGGCATGACCAACCACTCATAGATGCCTTCTTTAGTTTTGAAGTTCATATTTCATATGTCAGTTGATTCTATTTGAACCTAGTGATCACCCAAATTTATATCAATCTTGCTGAAGAAATTGACACCCTTGAGATGATAAACAAGATTGCTAATTCGGAGGATCGAGTATCAATTCTTAAAAGTGATTGTATTTAGGGCTCTATAATCAATATAGAGCCACCACATTCCATCCTTCTTCTACATGGAAACAATTAGTCTCCCACAAGGTGAGGATCTTGGTTGAATTTGGACCTTGTGAATGAGATTATGAATTTGACGCCTTATTTCCTCATTCTCCAAAAGGGAGCATCTATATATTGGAACATTGGGTAAGGGATCACCAAATATTAAATCAATGGGATGTTTGAGCTGATAGTGCAGAGGCACCCCTATAGGTAAAGTGAAGAGGTCTCTGTATTCCTCTACAAGCTTGTCCACCTTTTTCTACTATGTAGAGAAACCACATGTTGAAGATATGGTAGTCATAGTGAAATTTGGTTCCCCTTTTGAAAAAACCATGAAGAGGAAAAGCTTCGTAGTTTGTGAGATATTTTTTTTCAACACTATTTTATCGAGATCAATGAAATTTCAGTAGTCAGAACTACCTTTGAGTACCGTATAGGGTTGAAACACCAGAGTGATAATGAAACTAAAGGTTTGGGACTCATAAAAAAAATGAAGTTTCCACATATAAGGTTTTCCTAAAAGAACATCAATTTTTTTGAGTGGGGAAGCATCACATAGTACCTCATCTTTGAAGGGATCAATGTTGCAGGACATGTGATATTGTTGTATGATGTGAAGGTATTGTCCTTGGCTCAAATGATCGATGGTTTGGGGTGTGGCATAATTGGAAGCTTAAATCTCTTAATGATCTCATCCAAGATCGGGTTCTTCTATCTCCCTTTATAAAAAATGAAATTCAATGGGGATCCCTTCACTCACATATGTGAATGGAAGAGGTGCTCCCCTTCCTGAAGATCCTATAACTTTTCTAGTTGGATCTTTGCATTTGTGATGGTAGCATTAGGTTCCACATCGATGATTTAATTTCCCATATCCTACTCTGAATTGGAGTCCAAGTTGAAGTTCAACACTTTTTCTTTAATCTTAGACAACAATGATTTTTTTTAGTGACCTTCATCAATGTTGTTCCGGAGGATTTTGTGGAACTCACACCATTTTCCAATGTCCTTCTTTGTCTTCCTATTAGACTTATTTTCCTATGGCTTGCACTGGTTTTATTAATGTTGGTATTTCTTTCTATATCCCTTATTATACGAGTTTGGGTCACCTTTTCCATGCTTCTTTTGTTGCATATTTGCAGACCTGAACTCCCACTTATTCCACTACTTAAATTTCTACTCAATTTCGATAGCATGTCAATAAGCGGATCCTAGTGAGGATATGTCCAAGAAATCCATGTTTGTTTGGATGTACTTATGTAGGCCACTGAAGTACTTTAGAAACATGTGCCTTTTGGAGTTTCTGATACCCAAATTTGAGTGTAAGGTATGGAAGATGTTAGTGTACTTTGGCACCATTTGGTCTCTTTCTTGACATAAAGTTGTCCATCTTGTGTATTGGTCATCATAATTTCCGATAGGGTATAATTCATCCTTGAGGGCATCAACAAAGACTTCCCAAGTGGGTCATATCCTGAATTTCATAGACTCATATTTTTTGTGTCTCTCCCAATAAAATTCCCACCAATATTTGACACAGGGGAGGGATATAAGGAGAGAGAAGGTGATCTTTTCAGTGTCATTTTTTTTGTAAACATCGTGATACCCTTTTAATAGATTCAAACATTTGTCCAAAGAATCTACATCTATTTTTCCTTTAAATAAGGGGATATCAAAGTTAACTTGTATCTTGAAGGGTGTTGCACCTCTGAAATGGTTGCTTGTTGAAGGTGCCTTGCCTGCCATTGGCAGTCATCAAAGGATCTGGGACGTTTCGTCCATCATCTCATTCCATTGTCATGCAATGCATTTCTTAATATTTTTTTTGAAAGGATATCGTACTCCATCATCTCTCTTTTCTTCCACCATGGAAGGTTTCTTGAGCCATCAATAGCAGTCATCCCGATGTGAAACTATCTCAAGACCCAACTCTATATACCCTAACCTTGTTGAGGACATGCACCGAGAAATAACAAGGAGTAAACTACTCTTATACCAATGATTTGTATTATATTGAGAACTAAATGAAACACAAACAAAAATATAGCAGAGAACACACAAATACAATGAAACCCAACTTGTATTAATGAATAAAATAACAGAATATTGTAGAACACGAATTGGATAGAATGGTGGTAGCTTATCTTTGAAGAGATAGAGATGTCGACTACATTCATTCACATAAATATAATACAATGGTCCGCAAGAATGGCCTTTTCACATAAAGAAAGAAGGTCCAAAACCATGACCCTAGGAGGTACATCCCTAAAGGGTTTAAGGGCCCCAATGTGGTTATTTGATGTGTCAACTTCCTAGGGGAGTAAAGTTTTCATACAATTTCTATTTTTGGCATTTAGAAGCTCGTTGGACAAGCATAATTAAGAAGTAAAATTATTGGTATGTCCTGGAAAGCCAGTACATCCGATCCCCTTGAATTTATGGAAAATATTGTTTAGGGCCTCAAAATGACCCTGAAAGTTTAGGACTCGAAAACCGTAACAAAATGACCTAGATGGAGAACCATGATCAATCAGTGGAAAAGGTGGGTGGCCATCATATGTATATGCCTACAAAATTAATTCATTGGATACCATTAGAACTCCATAGTTAAGAGATCTTGGGATAGAGTAGTATTGGGATGGGTGACCTCTTAGGAAGCCCTAGTGTTTTACATGCCTATGACATTTTGTAAAATTATACCAATTTATCCCACATGTATCATGGGAATTATTCTCCTCTCACTCTATGATATATAATCGAGCTGAAGGATTTCCTTTGAGCATGGAGTGGAGTGTGATGTAATGCTTATTGTGAATGAGCATAACTGACATCTCTTTCTCTTTAGAGATAAAATACCACCATTTTAGTCAGTTTGTGTTCTACAATATTATGTTATACATTAATGGAAGTTGGGTTTCATTTTGTTTCTGTGTTCTCTACTATATTTTGTTTTGTATCTCATTTAGTTCTCATTATAATTCAATTCACCTTACCTAATAGGAAGACACTTCAAGGTAAACACAAATCATGATAGTTTGAAGTACTTCTTGGAAAAACAATTATTTTTAGAAGAGAAACATAAATGGGTTACATATATGATAGGTTATGAATTTGAAATTATCTACCAAAAAGGAAAATAAATTATTTTGGCAGATGCACTTTCAAGGAAAAAAGAAGACACAGAGGGCTAACTATGTGTTATTTCCATTCCATAATCTGATTGGGTGGATGAAGCAAGGATATAATGGAAGAAATATTAGAAGGTATGGAATATTATTCAACAACTACAAGAGGACCAAAGTGAATTAGATAAATTTTTGTGTAAGAATAATTTATTTTGGTATCATGATTGCCTATATTTATGTAAGAATTCCCAACTCAAAGAAAAGATTCTTTTGGAATTTCACACTTCTCCTATAGGAGGACATTCATGGTTATTGAAAACTTACCACAATATCAAGAATGATTTTTTATAGGAAGGTCTTAAAACTAATGTTAAAAAGTTTTTGGTTGAATGTGTTGTCTATCACAAAAATAAGGGAGAGATAATCAAGACCTCAGGTATCCCACAACAATTAGTCATACCAAGCCAACATTGGGAAGAGGCTTTAGTGGATTTTATTATAGGTCTACCTAATTAGGAAGGAAATAATGTCATCATGGTAGTGGTGGATTGAATTACAAAGTATGCCCATTTTATATCTCTTTCTCATCCTCTTAAAGCAAGTACAATATCCATAACATTCATGGAAATAGTTTAGAAGATACATGGAATCCCCAAGGTTATTGTAAGTGATAGAGATACAAATTTCACTGGTAATTTTTGGATTGAATTATTTTCTTGTTTGGGAACTCAATTGGGTCATAGATCCTCTTACCATACTCAATCCAATGGGAAGATTGAGATATTGAATAAATATCTAGAAGGGTATCTTCATTTCTTTGCATCATATAAACAAACACAATGGGTTGATTGGTTTCCCTTGGAAAAATGGTGGTACAACACATCCTTCCATAATTCATAAAAAATGTCCCCATTTATGGAACTTTATGGATATCATCCTCCATCCATCACATCACCCTTGAGAGGGAAATCCAAGGTTCAAGCAATGAAGGACCACATAGAGAACCAACAAGATGTCCTCAAACTCTTGAAGGACAACTTGGTTACACACATAATAGGATGAAACAACAAGCATATTAACATTGTCATGAAAGGGAATTCAAGTGGATGATTAGGTATTTCTAAGGCTATAACCATACAAACAAATTTCTCTCAAGAAACAATAGAAGGATGATAAATTAGCACCCAAGTACTATGTTCTCTATAAGGTGTTGCAGAGGATTGGAAGTATGGCTTACAAATTGGAGTTGCCTCCATATTCACGTGTACATCCAATATTCCATGTTTCTTTCTTAAAGATGGTAACAAGTGGCAAGATCCTAGTTCAAACTATTTAAAAAAAAATAATGAAGAAGGGAAAATCATGCTAGAAACATAAACAATGCTTGAAACAAGGATCATGTAGCTATGGAATTGAACAATTACCAAGTACCTCATCAAGTGGAAAAACCTACTTGTAGAAGAGGTGACATGGGAAGATTATTTATTCACATAGAAACACCCACATCTAATCAAGTGTCGAGGAAAAAAATTGTTTGAAGGGGAGGGACATGTTAATCCCTAGATAAATCCCTATGTTAATCCCTAGATATTGGGTATTATATTTCTATTGTTATATTAGTGTTGTCGTCTAGAACTTTTAATGGTAATTGTAACCTTTGTCTCCTATATATACCAAGGAGATATAGTTTTAGAAATCATCTCATATTGTACATTGTTCTATTGTAAAAGGAGGCTTCCACCTTGAAGAGGCTTCACATTCATTATTCTCTCATTCTTAGGGCACAAAGTTAGTTATATTTCTCTTTTTATTCTATTTGGGTGTTTGAAATATTATTTTAAATGATATTGCATACCATTTAATCTTGGACCTTATAAAATCTTCTTAAAAGTATACACGAGACTAACCCCATAAATGTGAGTAATGGGGTTTGACATGACATCCACTCAATACTATGGTGGTCAAGATGGTATGTCAACTTGTGGGAGGCATAACTTCCACATACAAACTTTGATTGAAGCAATTTTAGAACTGTTGGAAACCTGTCTGTGTGTAGAACAACATCAAGGGGTTGAATCTATGCTCACAAAATTTTAACCCCCCAAAATGTCATTTGATGCCTCAAATTGGCTCTAGATGCTATCAGATCCCAAATCTCCAAACTGGAACCTACCACTAAAGTGGGCCCTACAAGCCAATTCCTCCAATTTTCAACCCACAAAGCACCAAGATAGATCACAAATTATATTTAAATTATCTTTTCTGAATCACTTAGATATTTTATTCTCTTCTTCCTCTCTCCTCTTCCTCCAACAAAGTTACCAACTTAATGAGAACTCTCCAAAGTTCTCGTTTTTTAGATGTTGCATTGTTTACCCCCGTTTCAAAAAACAGTGCTACCGATAACACCCAATTTTTGGAGGGTGGTTAAAATTGCGACTTGCTTGAAATCATTGTCTTGACAACTGATACGAAAACAAATATGATTGCAGAAAATTGACCCTCAAATTGAAAAGTGATGCTACCTGTAAACCCTTCTTATTTTTGGAGTTTAAATTGTGACTTAATTGAAACAGTGGCCCCAATCACTGGTACTGTCACAAACAAATAACTTTGAATGAACTTATAAATCGAAAAGTGGTATTTTATTTATTAATCAATTTTATTTTTTAAATTTACATTAAAAATTTGAAAAAAGAAACTCCACATACATATTGTTTTTTTCTTTAAAGAAAAAAAGACATTTTTTTGATTTAAAATATTTAGAAAGAAAAAAAAACGTTTTTAGAAAAAAAATACATTTTTAGAAGAAGAAAAACACATTTTTCTATAAAAAAACATATTTTTTAATGAAAAAACCCTTTTTTTAAAAAGAAAATTCTTCTTATTTAATGAAAATACACATTTTTGAATGAAAAAAAATATTTTTTTAATGAAAACACCAGTTTTTTATTTAAAAAAAACACAAAACATCAAAAACAAAAGTTAAACAATTAAAAAAACATTAAATAGAAATTCAAAAACAAAATTTAAAAGACAATCTTTAATTTAAAAAACTAAACTTTAAACAAAAAAAAAAAAAAAGTTAAAAAAAAAATCACATGAAATAAAAAAAACTTAAAAAAAAAGAGTGTGGGAAGAGAGAGGGCGATGTTGGGCATCACCCCTCCCCCCTTTCATCTGTTTTATTAATAATAAAACAAATGAAAGGGGGAGGGAAATGCACCTCATGCGATGAGGTGCAAAGGGGGAGGGTGATGCTTCACCCTTTCATTTGTTTTATTATTAATAAAACAAATAAAAGGGGGAGGAATTGCCCTGCCCCTTTTCCACCTCATGCCATATTTTGTGGCATGATGTGGAAAGGGGAGAGAGCGATTCCTCCCCCTTTCATTTATTATTATTATTTAAAAAAAAATGAAATGGGGGAGAAGGCCATGTCAAGCATCGCCCTCCGCCTTCCCACACTTGTTTTTAATGTTTTTTATTTCATACAATTTTCATTTTTATTTTTATTTATTTATTTTATATATTTTTTAAAAGTTTTTTGTTTAAAGTTAGTTTTTTAAATTAATGTTTGTTTTTTTAAATTTCTATTTAATGTTTTTTTAATAGTTTAGACTTTTTTTTAATGCTTTGTGTTGGTTTTTTGTTTTTTATTTGATTTTAAAACCTTGAAAAAAAACTGGGTTTTTAATAAAAAAGGATGTTTTTTCATTAAAAAAATTGTGTTTTTTAATTTTAAAAATGTG
This sequence comes from Picea glauca, assembly GCA_000966675.3. Classification (NCBI taxonomy): domain Eukaryota; kingdom Viridiplantae; phylum Streptophyta; class Pinopsida; order Pinales; family Pinaceae; genus Picea; species Picea glauca. Next base: position 535,357 of record JZKD02S1625241.1, read on the forward strand.
TACTTTTATTAAATAAAGAGATTACTCATTTTTAAAAAGTTTTTTTTTTCATTAAAAAATCAACTTTTATAAAAAAATATGTTTTTTTTTTCTTCTAAAGACGTGCTTTTTTTTTCTTAAAAAAAAATAAATAGAAAAATGCGTCCTTTTTGCTTGAAAGAAAAAGAAAAAAAATATACGTGGAATTTCTTTTTTCATTTTATTAAATGTAAATTTAGAAAATAAATTAAAATTGATTAATAAATAAAATACCAATTTTCAATTTACAAGCTATTTCTAAGTTCTTTGTTCATGACAATACCAATGATCGAGGCCACTGTTTCAATTATGTTACAATTTCAACTCCAAAAATACGAAGGGTGGTATATGTAGGATCACTTTTCGATTTGAGGGTCAATTTTCTACAATGGTATTGGTTGTCAAGGTAATGATTTCAATCAAATCACAATTTTAACCACCCTACAATAAATAGGTGCCACCGATAACACCTTTTTTTGAAACGAGGGTTGATTTTGGTGTTTTTGATGCAAAAATATTGGTTTTTTGCACTAGAGTTCTTGTTTTGAGGTCACAGTTCTCGTTAAGTCGGTAACCATGTTCTCCTTGGATTCATTTTCTTGGGCCATTCTCAAGTCTTCATTCCTTTTATTTCCTCACACTCCTTTTGTAATCTTAAAGCTTCAACCTCTTTTCTTGTCTACATTTATCTTCTGCTGTTGTTGCCACTTCTCCATCTCTAGTCTCTTTCTCATGTCTCTCCTTTTCCATTTTATTCTTCTTCATTATCTCCTTATGTTTGTCCCTGACTACTCTATTGTTTCTACCTATTTTGAAAGCAACCTTATCCAAGGATGAGGCTCTTATATATAATTATTCATCTTGCCATACTTTGTTCTAGTATGGCCATGTATATTTGCAAGGATGACAGTGGAAGGGGATTATTTTTAATAGATTGTTCCTTTGTTGATAACACTGGGTTGGTTGTCATTGATGTCAACCCTTGAATCAAGTTTGATAGAAAATTACGGTAGCCCCAGAGGTGTGGTTAAGGAACCCAAGTTTGTATGAGCAATAAAGACATGAAGATCAATGAATTTGCAGGTAATACTATCATAGATGGATACTACATGTTGTTTTTTTTCCAGTGATATGTGGTATGCCACGTAGTTGCTTACGGTTGAGGAGATATGGCTTAGTGAAGTTAGAGAACCCTCATGAGTTATCTAGAATCCCCTAGAAGGCCAAATAAGTCAATTATTCTAGAAGCTACTAGTCAAAGTGGTTGTAACTAGGAACTAATCACAGGTGAAGTTGTTGCAATAAAAAAATAATTAAAAATAAATTAGTTTCAACAAGAAGTGGTGAGTTTACTAATTATGGATAAAGTGGTTGCAAGTGGGTAAAGTAGTTGAAATTGGGTTATCCCTAAAAGAGAGAAGTTGGGTAAAATAGTTAGAAAATAACCCCTAAAGGAATCCATTTGTAGAGTATAAATAAGAGAGCAAGGGACTCCCATTAGCACCTATTGAGCACATTTAATATTTATAAGGTACATAAGAATTTGGATTATGGTATCCAAAAGGGAATGATCTATCTCTTATTTCCTACACAGATGCATATTGGGAAGGTAGAATTGATGATGGAAGAAGTACAAGTGGAGCATCTTTCTACTTGGGTGAGTGTCTGGTATCCTGGTTAAGTAAAAAAAAATCTTCAATATCCTTATTTACAACAAAATCATAGTACATTGCAACAACAAGAAGTTGTAACCAGGTACTATGGATGAAACAAACCTTGAATGATATAAAATATGATGAGCCCATTCCGATATTTTGTGACAGTACTAGTGCCATCAATATCTCAAAGATTCCATTGATGCACTCCAAGACAAAACAAATTCCAATCAAGTTTCACTTTCTATGGGAATAGGTTGTAGAGAAGAACATTAGGGTCGAGTATATTGGGACAAAATAACAGATCACATATATCTTCACCAAACTGCTTCCAAGGGAACCCTTTGAGTATCTTCACCAAACTGCTTCCAAGGGAATCATATATGTCATAGATTTACATGAGGAAGCACCAATGATGAGAAAAAGGGCAATTCAGGTAGGGGGAGCAACCCAAAGGAAATTTCAGAAGAGGGATCACAATCCCAAAGGACAATATAGACATGGGGAGCATCCCCAAAGGTAATATTCCCTTTTTTGTTGATGTCAAAGGGGGAGAGAGAGTAATCATAGGCATGATTCCAGGGGGATTGATGGTCAGAGGGAGAGCATGATAAACAACCATCACTATTGCATCAACATGCAAAGTGATGCCATCAATTCCAAAGGGGGATATTGTAGATAAGATTGGGTTGGTTATCATTTATGTCAACACTTCAAGTAAGTTGAGTAGAAAATTCTGGTAGCCCCAGAGGTGTGGTTAAGGAACTTGAGTTTGCATGAGGAATAATGACATGAATATTAATGAATTTGCAGGTAAGACTATCATAGATGGATAATACATGTCATGTCGTTTTCGGTGATATGTGGTATGCCATCTAGTTCCTCACAGTTGAGGAGATATGGATTAGTGAAGTTGGATAACCTTCATGAGTTATTTATAAGCCCCTAAAAGGTCAAAGAAGTCAATTATTCTAGAAGCTCCAAGAAAAATTTTACTAGTCAAAGTGGTTTCAACTAGGAGTTAATCATGGGTAAAGTTGTTGCAATAAGAAAATAATTAAAAATAAATTAGCTGCAACAAGAAGTGGTGAGTTTACTAATTATGGATAAAGTGGTTACAAGTGGGTAAAATAGTTGAAAGTGGGTTAGCCCTAAAAGAGAGAAGATGGGTAAAATAGTTAGAAGATGACCCCCAAGGGAAGGCACTTGGAGGGTATAAATAAGAGAGCAAGGGACTCCCATTAGCACCTATTGAGCACATTTATTATCTATCTTGTGAAATGTTTATTACAGGTACTCATTGACATATCTGAGGTAGCGCAAATCTGAGGCAACGAAAGAAAAGTGACAAATCGTAGCTACAGAGAAGAGCGAGGGTTTCATGAAAAACCCTGATTAGGGTCATCCCCACAATTCTAATAGTAGACATTCCACGAGGCACCCTCACGGGTTGAGTATAGTCTATCACACGAGGGACTACCAAACATGAGGATGAGAGGTGATTCATATTGCAGAGGCTGAGGTGAAGCTACAAGAAAGCTGACAATGATCAGGTACAATAGATATAGCTACATGATCAAAATGTATGTTATATGCTTATGTGTAGTTGGATGTTGGTGTTTGTGTGAGATATGTTTATGGGAGATTGAGGATTTTTCCTAGAGCGAATATTGGCCATATGGTACATACTGTATGAGATAGATCTACAGAGGTATAATGCTATTATACTTGTTATTTATCATTGGTACACTTTTTTGGGTTGATTATTGGGGCATATCTTGTATTTATTGGTACATGGTTGAGGGATTTTGGTTGAGGTGTGTTGATGAAGTTGTTGGTACAATTTGAGGCTGCATAAAAATGAGGTTTTGATGTTTTATTGATGTTAGGGTTCATTATACATGGTTATGATTATTTGCATATGTATGGAACATGATTAGAGAGACATATTTGTACATGGTTTGAGCTATACACTTGTGAGATTGGGGATGAGATCTGATTTGTTGAGGAGATTATTGGTACAAGTTATTGGCATAGGTTGACTACAGGTTGTTGGTATAGGATGGTACAGGCTTACAGTGACATATTTCACAGTGACAGAGTGACAATGGTTTCATCGGTTATTTGGCACTTATACTTTAGGGTGGTTGGACGAGGCAAGGATAGGTGGTTGTAGCCACCTTAGGATTGGTGAAAAATAAATTAGGGGCTTGTATCCTCCTTCTGGTTGGAGCCAAAAAATTACGGATTTGTAGCTTCCTTCAAGGTGGAGCCTAAGAAACCAGGGGGTTGTAGCTGGAAAACATGGAAGTTGGTGCTTCCTATGAATGTATTTCTTTTGAAAATATAAGAAAAACATTCTATGGTTTTCCCCCACATTGGGTTTCCACGTAAAATATTGGTGTAATGTGTTTATGTGTGATTGCTTATTGTTCACTACTTATGTATATTGCTCATATAGAATGTTATTGATAATCTTCTCATAAAGTAAACAATACACATTGTGGTTAAAATAGATTAAAAGTACTAATACTGATTCACCCCCCTCTCATTATTCCATTAATTGGTATCAGAGCAGTCCTTCAAGAAGCAATCTAACCACTGGAAGGAGATCATGGAATACACTAAGATTGGAGCACCAATGTTTGACGGTCATAATTATGGGTTCTGGAGTATAAGGATGAATTTTTTTTTACTGGCACAAGGATTTGATGTATGGTGAGAAATAATATACAGATACAAAGAACCATCCATGCCCCCAACAAAAAAATATGTAAAGAAACTCGAAGAAAACAATTAAAAGGCTAAATGTACTATTTTGAACAGTCTTGCTAATCCATTATTTGTTAAAGTTATGCATTGTGATTCTGCTAAAGATATCTAGGATAATATTCAAAATTTTTATGAAGGAGATGCTAAATTCAAGGGAGCTAAACTCCAAACATTCAGAGCTAAGTTTGAACAACTAAAAATGTAGGAAGATGAAGACATTGCAGCCTACTTTCTGAGAGTTGATGAAGTAGTGAATACTATTAAAGGTTTGGGAGAAGAAATGAAGGAACCAATCATTGTTCATAAGGTAATTAGGTCTCTACCTATGAGATTTGATCCAAATAATTCATCTTTAGAAGAAAGAATAAATCTAGACACCTTGCGCATGGATGAGCTACACGGGATACTCATAGCCTATGAAATGATAATAGAACAAGAGAACTGAATTACAAAGGAAGAAACATTCAAAGCATCCAAGAAAACAATGAAAAAGAACAAGAAAAAGCCAAAGTCAGAAAGTAGTTGTAGCGATGATTCAAAATACGATGAAGAAATGGAAAACTTGCTCAGAACGTTGAAAAGGGGAACCAACAGATATAAAGGTATGATTCCATTGAAATGTTTTAATTGTGGTGGTATTGGTCATGTTGCTTCTAAATGTCCTCATAAGAATACATAAAGTGATGAAGAAGAAGATCATAAGAAGAAAAGAAAAAACAAATGAATAAAAGAAACAAAAAGAAAATTTTCAAGAGAAGTATCTGTAGCAAAGAGGACAGTTCATCATCAGATGAGGAAGAAGACAATGACAACGTTACAAAAAGGGTACTCTTCATTGAAGTAGAGGATTCCAAGGAATATTCTGAGGAAGAGGGATAACTTGATCTTAGAGTAGAATTGATCAGTTCTCTAGAAGAGATAAGGATTGAAAGAAAGCAAATTAAATCCCTCAAGGAAAAAATAAAAGAGAAAGAAGGATCTCAGAACTCCAATTCCGAGGAAATTGAGAATATGATCACGAAGTTAAAGATCCAATTGGAAGAAGAAAAATTAATTAAAGAGGCACTCATAGGTCAATTAGATGAAAATGACAAGAGGATTGAAAGCTTGGAAGCAGAAATAGTCACTCTAAGGAAATATCTTTAAAAGAATTATATGTAGCAGAACAACACCAGAGTATTGGATGAGGTCATTAGCAGTCAAATGCCATACCATGACAAATATGGTGTTGGAAAATGTTTAACAGGTAGCGTATGCTTGTCATTGATGGCAAGTACAACAGTGAAGATGGCATGAGTATAGGAAGAATGTAACAGACGGGCATCAGAAGCAGTTTGGGAAGACACTGTAGAGGATGGTTGGCATGCTTTATAGCCAGTATGCGCTTGTCATTGATGGCAGGATCAGAGTGTGCATCGATGGAAAAACAGGAACAACGTAAGCTTACGAGGAATTAGCATAGAGTCGAATGCAGTGCGTAGGTGTGCACCAGGGATGAGGTTAACTCATGGCTAAAACTCAAGGGAGATAACATACTTAGGATCACATGCAGATCAAAGGTCGAGGCCTTTGACACTTAGAAATTCTTCCAAGTAAGGAGGATGCGTAAGCTTGGAGGAGAAGCGTCAGTGATCGTTGGATCCCATCCCGAATTGTCGATGACCATCAGATCTCAATGTAGACAAGAGGAGCGCGCAGATATGGAGGGTAGATCTCGGGTGTTAGATTCGAGCATAGGGTCTGACCACCATTGGATCGAGGATAACCTACACGTTCTTTAAAGTGCAAGGAGTAGAGGGCTCACAAAATCCTGAAAGAAGGAGGACAATCCATCTTCAGGCAGGACACATGGGGATAGATCGTCAGTTCGCTGACTGGAGAGTCAAAGGAACGATGTTCCCTAACCTCTCCAAATCACGATGTCTGAAATCGCGATTTAATCTCAGTCGTCAGACTAAGGTTGAATCTGGACTGTTGATTCCAGTCCATGTCGGAGTTTCGAGGATCGAGAGTTGGAGATGTCAAGTAATATCATCCACAGAAATCCCGATTTCACGATATGAAAAATCACGACTTAATTGTAGCCGTTGAATCAAGATCAGATTTGGACCATTGATCCAACTCCATATCGGATTTTTGCGAATCGCGACATGGAGAGGGAAAAGAAACAATGCAACAAGAATTGTGAAATCACGATTTAATTGCAGCCATTGAATCAAGGTCTGATCTGGACCGTCGATCTTAGTCCATTTCAGAGTTTTGTGGATCGAGAGTTGAAGATGTCAAAGAATAATAACCACAGGAATCCCAAAATTGTGATATGCGATATTGTGATTTAATCGCAGCTGTCAGATCAAGATGTGATCTGGACCATTGATATGACTCCATTACGGAGTTTCGTGGATCAGGACTTTGAAGTAAAAAAAACACTGAACATCAAGAGTGTCGAAATCGCGATGTGTGAGATCCCGACTGAATCTGAACCGTCAGATCAAGATGTGATCTGGACTGTCGATCCGAATCATGTCAGCATACCACATCAGCTAGGAACATGTGGCACAACTAGGTAATGACAAGTGTCAGACTGATTCAACATTTCAAGCACATGTAAGTCACGAATCAGAGTGACACGTGGCAGTATTCAACACATGTCAATCCACGTGTGACGTCAACAGATTTACACCACTTTGGAGTTTCAGAAATTGGGAGATGGACAGATGTCAAAGGATGAAGAGGGGCTAAAGGGAACAAGCCTTGTCACACGGTCATATGGAGAACGATACAAAAGGTTACACGACAAGAGTGGGGTCCTTCGTCAATATCCCACCATTCCGGACCCCCCCCGTATTAAGGCAGAAAGTCAAGGGGGGTCCAGAACCGCTTGAGCACCATTGATCTGGGCACTCTAATCTTGGTCGCTCGAGAGATGCACGCCCAATTCCAGACCCCCCCCTTCACTTAAAGGTAGAATGGTAGGGGGGCTCTAGAATCCAATCCCGACTGTAGATCTGGGAACACAGATTCTGGCCGTCCGAATTTTCTCGCTACATATCCAAAAGGTGCATTTGCGCCCCAAACTTAGGAATGCATAAGCTCGACTGCACCAAAGAAGATGAGGAGTCTCAACTGCCAGAGAGGTTGAGAAATCTCAGCAGAACACCCAGTGATGCTGGACACATGGTGGAAAATGACCACAGAAGCTAAAGAATCACGATGATGATCAGACAGAGCACTCAAGTTGAGGAGGGATTTGGCACGGAGTGTGCATGCAGAGGAATTGCGAATATTGCATGCACAAGGAGCACAGGTACTATAAGAATGATGAACAAAGAAGAGATGGGGTGTTGTTGTCATGGTGGAGGATTCAAGTGTGAGCAAGGATGCAGAGCGCGGGAGGAGAGATGCATGGTAGAGGAAGGTTGCATCAAAGGGATATGGTGCAGAGAGTATAAAAGGCTGAAGAACAAAAAGTGCAAATGGCGTGCAGAAGACACTGATGCAAACATGGTAGAGGAGCATAATAGAACAACAATAGGGCTGGTAAGCCATTGAATTATTTTATATCGTTGTAGAGTTTCAGTAACAAAGAATTTATTAATCAGGGTGGTTGGGAGGTGCTAGGGAGGACTGGTGTCCTCA
>JZKD02S1625241.1:559076-578810 GCA_000966675.3 Picea glauca
CCACATGACTTTTGGCGCTTCATCTCCTAGGGTTAGGTTTTTGGATGTCTAGGGTTTTTGACATTCCTGTTTATTTTAAAAATGCCTTCAGAGCCTCATTATAATCATCTTCTTGTGAATGAGCACAACCGTCACATATCTTCACAGATTAAGCCACCACCATTTCAACAAGATTGTTTTCCGCTGCATTTTACAGTTTCAGCTTATTGCCTTATTGAATAGAAAACCAATTTTACTATATCTCTGTTATTCTGTGTTAAGGATATTTTAATAATTTTTATTCATTTCATTCTACTCATAAAATCTGGATCAATGATATTATTTTTGGAAGTGATGATGACAGGATGAGCCGAAATTTTTCCAAAGACATGAATAATGAGTTCGAGATGCCATTTCTTGGATTATTATCCTTCTTTTTGGGACTACAGATATGTCATAACAACACAAGTATCTTCATCTCTTAGAATAAGTATATTAGAGGAATGATAAAAAGGTTTGGAATGGAATATTGCAAACCAGTCAGTACTCCTATGTAGACCAATTGCAAGTTAAGTAAGGATGATGATTCAAAGGATGCAGACCAGAGGCAATACAGATCAATGATTGAAAATTTACTCTATGTGACATCTTCTAGACCAGATGTGATGCAGGCATTTGGACAAGTTGCCATGTTTCAATTAGAAATAAAGGAATCACTTGTTATGGAAGTGAAGAGGATATTCAAATATCTAAAAGGTACATGAGAATTTGGATTATGGTATCCAAAAGATAATGATCTATCTCTTATTTCCTACATAGATGCATATTGGGCAGGTAGAATTGATGATAGAAGAAGTACAAGTGGAAAAAATTTCTTCTTGGGTGAGTGTTTGGTATCTTGGTTAAGAAAGAAACAATCTTCAATATCCTTATCTACAACTGAAGCAAACTACATTGCAACAACAAGATGTTGTACCTAGGTACTATGGATGAAACAAACCTTGAAGGATATACAGGTTGAATATGATGATCCCATTCTAATATTTTGTGACAACACCAGTGCCATCACTATCTCAAGAATCCAATGATGCACTCCAATATTAAACTCATTCCAATCAATTTTAACTTTATATGGGAACATCTTGCAGAGAAGAACATCGGGGTTGAGTATGTTGGGACAAACGAACAGATCATAGATATCTTCACCAAACTGATCCCAAGGGAATATTTTGAGTATAATGGACCAAAAATTGGGATATTTTCTGCCCCACAATGAATTTTGAATGCTTTTCAATTATGCCATAGATTTACATGAGGAAGCACCAATGATGAGAAAAAGGAAATCCTAGAAAAGGGGAGCAGCCCCAAAGGGAAGATTCCCTTTTCCATTGATGTTAAAGGGGAGAGAGTAAACAAAGACATGATTCCAGGGGGAGTGACGGTCACAGGGGAAGCATGAGAAACAACCATTAGTATTTCATTGACATAAAGAGTGTTTCCATCAATGCCAAAGGGGGATATTGTTGATAAAATTGGGTTGGTTGTCATTGATTCCAACCCTTGAAGTAAGTTTGGTAGAAAATTTTGGTAGCCCTAGAGGTGTGGTAAAGGAACCTGAGTTTGTATGAGGAATAAATACATGAAGATCAATGAATTTGTAGGTAAGACTATCACATATGGATATTACATGTCGTGTCATTTATGGTGATATGTGGTATGTCACGTAGTTCCTCACAGTTGAGGAGATATGTCTTAATGAAGTTGGAGAACCCTTATGAATTATCTAGAAGTCCTTAGAAGGTCAAAGAAGTCAATTATTTTAGAAGCTCCTGGAATAATTTTACTAGTCAAAGTGGTTGTAACTAGGAGTTAATCATGGGTAAAGTTGTTGTAATAAGAAAATAATAAAAAATAAATTAGTTGCAACAAGAAGTGGTGAGTTTACTAATTATGGATAAAGTGGTTGCAAGTGGATAAAGTGGTTGCAATTGGGTAAAGTAGTTGAAAGTGGGTTATCCCTAAAAGAGGGAAGTTGGGTAAAATAGTTAGAAGATGACCCCTAAAGGAAGCCACTTGGAGAGTATAAATAAGAGATAAAGGGTCTCCTATTAGAACCTATTGAGAAAATTGATTATCTATCTTGTGAAAGGCTTATTGCAGGAACTCATTGACATATCTGTGGTAGCACAAATATGAGGCAGCAGAAGAAATGTGACGACACAATTTCGTAGCTACAGAGAAGAGCGAGGGTTTCATGAAAAACCATGAATAGGGTCATCCCCACGGGCATAACATTAGAAATCCCACGAGGCACCCTCATGGGTTGAGTATCGTATTTCATGCGAGACCCCACATAGAAACACTCTTACGTCACACGATGCACTACCAAACATGAGGATGAGAGGTGATTCATATTGCAGAGGCTAAGCTGAAGCTACAATAAGGATGACAGTGTTTAGGTATAACAAATCTAGCTATATGATCAAAAGGTATGTTATATGCTTATGTGTAGTTGGATGTTGGTGTTTGTGTGAGATATGTTTATGGGATATTGAGTATTTTTACTATAGGGACTATTGGTTGTATGGTACATACTGTATGAGACAGATCTACAAAGGTACAATGATGGTATACTTGTTATTTATCATTGGTACATTTTGTTGGGTTGATTATTGAGGTGTATCTTGTATTTCTTGGTACATGGTTGAGGGATTTTGGTTGAGGTGTGTTGACGAAGTTTTTGGTACATTTTGAGGATGCATAACAATGAGGGTTTGATGCTTGGTTGATGTGAGGGTTCATTATACATGGTTATGATTATTTTCATATGTATGGAGCATGATTAGAGAGACACAATTGTACATGGTTTGAGCTATACACTTGTGAGATTGGGAATGAGATCTATGCTGTGAGATATGATTTTTTGAGGAGATTATTGGTACATGTTGACTACAGGTTGGTGGTACATTATATTGACACAGGTTGACTATAGGTTGGTACATGCTTACAATGATATATTTCACAGTGACAACATGACAATGGTTTCATGAGTTATTTGACACTTATACTTTAGGGTGGTTGGATGGGGCAAGGATAGGTTGTTGTAGCCACCTTCCAGTTGGTGCCAGAGAACTTAGGTGGTTGTAGCCTCCTTCTGGTTGGAGCAAGAAAATCAATGGGTTGTAGCTTCCTTCAGGTTGGATCCTGAGAAGACAGGGGGTTGTAGTCTCTTTCCAGTTGTGGATGGAAAACAAGGAAGTTGGTGCTTCCTATGAATGTATTTATTTTGACAATATAATAAAATCATTATGTGGTTTTCTCCCGCATTGGGTTTCCACGTAAAATATTGGTGTGTTGTGTTTATGTGTGATTTCTTATTGTTCACTGCTTATGTATACTAATCATATGGAATTTTATTGATAATCTACTCATAAAGTAAACAATACACATTGTGGTTAAAAATGATTGAAAATACTAATACCGATTCACCCACGTCTCAGTATTCCAACAACCTTTTGAATCTCTCATCGCTAAAGTGAAATGTGGTCAAGGCTTTGGATTTCGCTACTAATTATTTTATGTATTTAAATTGACAAGCCTATATGTTGAAGGGAAATGGGGGACACCGAGCTTTCTTATCATGGGTAAATGATGCACCTACCCTATGCACAAATGTTTGATAGGCCACCTCTTGTAAGGATGTCTTATCAAGAATGAATTTGGGTAACAAATGCAGTTCTTTAATGGATCTGAAAACCATTATATATGACCCTCTTTCTTATAAGAAATCTTCCTATGAATTATTTCTTTTGAAAATATAAGAAAAACATTATGTGGTTTTCCCCCGCATTGGGTTTCCACGTAAAATATTGGTGTACCGTGTTTATGTGTGATTTCTTATTTTTCACTACTTATGTATATTGCTCATATGGAATGTTATTGATAATCTGCTCATAAAGTAAACAATACACATTGTGGTTAAAAAAGAATAAAAGTACTAATACTGATTCACCTCCCCTCTCATTATTCCATTAATTGGTATCAGAGCAGTCCTTCAAGAAGCAATCTAACCATTGGAAGGAGATCATGGAATACACTAAGATTGGAGCACCAATGTTTGACGGTCATAATTATGGGATCTGGAGTATAAGGATGAAAACATTTTTACTGGCACAAGGATTTGATGTATGGTGAGAAATAGTATATAGATACAAAGCACCATCCATGCCCCCAACAAAAAAATATGTAAAGAAACTCGAAGAAAACAATTAAAAGGATAAATGTACTATTTTGAACAGTCTTTCTAATCCATTATTTGTTAAAGTTATGCATTGTGATTCTGCTAAAGATATCTAGGATAAGATTCAAAACATTTATGAAGGAGATGCTAAATTCAAGGGAGCCAAACTCCAAACATTCAGAGCTAAGTTTGAACAACTAAAAATGAAGGAAGATGAAGACATTGCAGCCTACTTTCTGAGAGTTGATGAAGTAGTGAATACTATTAAAGGTATGGGAGAGGAAATAAAGGAACCAATCATTGTTCAGAAGGTACTTAGATCTCTACCTATGATATTTGATCCAAATAATTCATCTTTAGAAGAAAGAATAGATCTAGACATCTTGAACATGGATGAGCTACATGGGATACTCATAGCCTATGAAATGAGAATAGAACAAGAGAATTGAATTCCAAAGGAAGAAACATTCAAAGCATCCAAGAAAACAATGAAAAAGAACAAGAAAAAACCAAAGTCAGAAAGTAGTTGCAACGATGATTCAAAAGACAATGAAGAAATCAAAAACTTGCTCAGAACGTTGAAAAGGGGAACTGACATATATAAAGGTATGCTTCCATTGAAATGTTTTAATTGTGGTGGTATTGGTCATGTTGCTTCTAAATGTCCTCATAAGAATACATAAAGTGCTGAAGAAGAAGATCATAAGAAGAAAAGAAAAAACAAAAGAATAAAATAAACAAAAAGAAAACTTTCAAGAGAAGTATTTTCACCAAAGAGGAAAGTTCATCATCAGATGAGGAAGAAGACAATGCCAACGATACAAAAAGGGTACTCTTCATTGAAGTAGAAGATTCTGAGGAAGATTATGAGGAAGAGGGATAAGTTGACCTCATAGTATAATTAATCCATTCTCTAGAAGAGATAAGGATTGAAAGAAAGCAAATCAAATCCCTCAAGGAAAAAATAAAAGAGAAAGAAGGATCTCAGAACTCCAATTTTGAGGAAATTGAGAAGATGATCATGAAGTTAAAGATCCAAGTGGAATAATAAAAAATAATTAAAGAGTCACTCATAGGTCAATTAGATGAAAATGACAAGAGGATCGAAAGCTTGGAAGAAGAAATAATCACTCTCAGGAAATATCTTTAAAAGAATTATATGTAGCAGAACAACACCAGAGTATTGGACGAGGTCATTAGCAGTCAAAGGCCATACCATGACAAATATGGAATAGGATATAACCAAATAGATAAATTCTATAGCTCCAAGGAAACATAATAGAGAAGCTATGCATAAATAGTCATAGGCTCTGCACCACCTAGGAGGTTCAAACATCATAAGCAACAACAGGTAGGTTCAAACATCATAATTTTGGGCATAAAGATGTGAATTGTAGAGCCAACACCAAGAACATAAATAACTATGAAGGATACACAAGAAATAGTTATTCAAGAACATCTCATGAAGCACAGAGCAGAAGCTACAACATATTTGAATCCTTAAGCACTGAAGTAGAATGTTACACGTGTAACAACTTTGGGAACATGGCAAAGGACTATAGATTGATTGTTCCTCCTAGATAATCACAACATAATATCAACAGTCATAGATATAAACCACACAGACTATGGATAAGAAAGCAGTATCAATTGAACAATGAAGAATGCACGATTGCACTACAAGATAAACACAAGAGACATGGATGATATGTTGACAATGGTTGTTCAAAGAAAATTACAGGTGATATGGAAAAGTTCCTAACATTAAAGAAGGAAAGAGATGGGTCAGTTACATTTGGGAATGGCAACTCAACCAAAATTATTGGAAAAGGGATAGTTAAGCTCAGAAGCAAGGAAACAAAAGAATAAAATGTTCTACTAATTGAAGATATGAAACAAATTCTACTAAGTGTAAGTCAAATGTGTGACCAAGGACACATAATTGTGTTTGATTCTCAGAAATGTGAAATAAGAAGAGAAGGATCAAACAAATTGGTGGCTACAATTGTGATAACTCCAAGCAACATATATGTACTAAATGAAACTGGAAAAGAAAAATGTTTCTTAGAAAAGGAAGATCAAAGATGGATCTAGCAAAGAAGAATGGGTCACATAAATTTTGATAATCTTGTCAAGGTCAACAAAAGGGAAGCAGTAAGATAAATTCTCAAGATCTCAAGGCCATAAAAAATTCTATGAAAGCATTGTTTATAGGGAAAACAAACCAAGACAAAGTTCAAGACAAAGGAATACTCCACAAAAAATCCACTAGATATTGTACATACCGATCTAGTCAGACCGACAAGAACAACATGACTAAAAGGTGAACAATAATTCATGATATTGGTTGATTACTACACAAGGATGACTGCAATGTGCTTTCTCAAGAAGAAGTCAGGGGAATTTGAGAACTTCAGGACATACAAAGAGATGGTTGAAACTGAGACAGAGTTGAAAATCAAGTGTTTGAGATCAAATAATGGAGGAGAGTTTACATCAAAATAGTTCATGAATGTCTGCAGTGAGCATGGGATAAAGAGACAATTCTTAGTAGCTAGGACACCTCAACAAAATGGAGTGGTTGAAAGGAAGAATAGAACAGTACGGGAAATGGACATAACCATGATAATGGATTCCAATTTGACATACGTCTTTTGGGTACAAGCAGTGCATACAACTGTTCACATTTAGAACAAAGGAATGCTCTGAAATAATAGTGCTAAGACTCCATATGAGCTATGAAAAGGAATACCAATGAATTTGAAGCACTTTAGAGTATTTGGAAGCAAATGTTACATCAAAAGGGAAGACACCGGAATTGGAAAATTTGATTCTCGAGTTGATAAAGGCATACTGGTTGGGTACTCAAGAAAAACGGAAGCATACAAAGCTTCGATTTAAGACTCAAAATAATAGTGGAAATCATCAATGTGACGATTGATGAGATAGATGGATGAAAAATAAAATAAGAAAACAAAGATTTAGAGGAACATAATCATGAAGAAGAGTTAAAGGAAGAAGAAGCATAAGATAAAGAGGAAGAGCAGTCAGAATCAGAGCAAGAGAAACAATATCTCTAGGTTCCTTCAATGACACCTAGCAAAGGAGTGCAAGAGAAAAATCCGATAGAACAAATTATTGTTAATAAAGATGCATGAGTTGAAACCAAAAGAATAATTTGTTCACCAGAAAAACAACATATAACTCTACTATATACTACTTAGCCTAGCATTTTTGAAGAATATATAAAGGATGAATTCTAGATCAAAGCTATGAATTAAAAGTTAGATCAGATAAAAAAAAATGACACTTGGGAACTGGTTCCAAGGCCAAAGGATAAGAATGTGATCGATACAAAGTGGGTTTTTAGAAACAAATTGAACGAGGATGGACAGGTTACCATGAACAAAGTAAGGTTGGTTTGTAAAGATTATGCTCAGGTTGAAGGTATATACTTTGAAGAGACCTTTTCCCCAGTTTCTAGAATGGAAGCAATTGGGATGATTCTAAATTATGCATGTTCTAAGAATATTAAAGTGTATCGACATGAAATCAACATTCCTAATTAGAGACCTTGAGGAATAAGTATACATCGAGTAGCTTGAAGGATTTCAGCTATCAGAGAAGGAAGGTTTTGTTTGTAGTCTGAAGAAGGCCCTATATGGTCTTAAACAAGCCCCCAAAGAATAGTATTCAAGACTGGACATATACTTACAACAACAAGGGTCTAGGAAATGAAATGTGGAAAAAAATATCTACATAAAGGTAAATCAATATAATATAATTTTAATTGAAGTTTATGTTGATGATTGATCCAGATGGATGCCGATGGACTCCCACCTATTCCAACTGGTTCATTTTGGTAGTTTTCAAGTTTGGCAGTTTTTTTTCCTAGTTTTTGGGTCCCTGACTTGTGGGGCCATTTTGAGGCCCTAAACAACGTTTTTAGGGTTCACCATAATCGAAAATGACCTTTGATAGATAGTATAAAATTGTGTAGTCCTCGGGTAGACCTTCCAACGGGCTATCGTGCACCTAAAATGAATATCGTATGCAAAAGTTATGACCCCGAGAAGTTGATGTACTAACTTACCCAAATGGGGCCCACATGACTTTTGGCACTTCATCTCCTAGGGTTAAGTTTTTGGATGTATAGGGTTTTTGACATTCCTGTTTATTGTAAAAATGCCTTCAGAGACTCGTTGTAATCATCTTCTTACGAATGAGTGCAGATGTCACATCTCTTCTCAGAGATAACTGCCACCATTCTAGCAAGCTTTTTTTCCGATGCATTTTACAGTTTCTACTTATTTCCTTATTGAATAGAAAACCAGTTTTACTGTATCTCTGTTATTCCATGTTAAGAATATTTTAATAATATGTATTCTTTTCGTTCTGTTCATAAAATCTAAATAAGTGGTATCAGAGTGGTATGCTCCTTGTTGTCTTAATGCATGTCCTCAACGAGTTCAAGGTACAAATAATTGGGTCTCGAGCTTGTTTCTCTTAAGGACATAAACTCTCGTACGCCCAAACAACCTCTCATGGTAGGAGAAAATAAATATGATGGGATAGGAGATCCTTTCAAAAAATTTCTCGAGGAAGCCCTCACACAACAGAGGAATGAAATTATGGATAGTTTTGTGCAAATCCTTCAGTGGCTACCAACAAGTGACACATCTTCCTCGAGCGGATGCGCCGCCCCTTTCAAGGTAAATATCAACTTCAATATTCCTATATTTGAAGGTCAAATCGATGCAGATGTTGTAGACAAGTGGTTGAATCTACTAGAAGGGTATTTTTCTATCCATAACTTTTCAAATAGAGAAAAAATTACTTTTGCGCTCCTCAAAGCCATTCCCCATGTCAAAGATTGTTGGGAAAGTTTCTTTGAGAAAAAGGAAACATAGGAAACCTCATTATTTACAGTCACAACCACCTAATAATCCTCCAGGGATGCTATTAAGGAAAAATAATACCTTGTTGGAAGTTATGACGACTTGTATGCCAAATGGACCACACTGCGGCAAGAAAGAAACCAAGCAGTGCCATATTTCACAAATATCTTCTATACCCTATGCACCAAGCTATTTATCAAATATTTAGAGCGACATCTGGTGATCAAGTATCATATTTCTCTTCATAGATACATCCAAACCGAAATGGAATTTATGGACTTCACATCCTTGGGTGCGGCCTATCAATATGCTATCAAAATTGAGCAGAAGCTTAAACAAAAGATGTGACAATTTGGGCCTGGGAACCCCTCGCAGAAAAAACCAGGAAAGGGAAGCCCCAACCTACATAATAAAGGACAAAAAAAATATGGATAGTGTCAGGACAACCAGTCCAAGCCGTAAGCAAAGAAGGACACCTAAAAGACAAAGAAGGATACCGGGAAGTGGTGCGACTTCCATAAGAGCCCTTGGCATAACACTATTGATTTCCGCTCAAATCAATCGTTGGTGGACGAAGTGAAAGCCTTTGAATAAGATGCAGGTTATGAATCTGAGTCAGAACCAGAAAGGGGAAGACATATCATTGATGGGGAACCTAGTGCCACCGTCGCTACAACCAAGCTCCATCCTGGTGAACCAGATGAGCCAGAAGAAGGTGAGCACATTTTCCATTCCCAGATGTGGGTAAAAGGCACCTCGTTGCACTTCATCATTGATAGCAGTATCCAAAAGAACCTCATCTTTATTAGAGTTCATCAAGCAGATGGTCGCCACACCTACATCCCTACACCATTGGATGGTTCCACCAAGAAATCAATATCCACGTCAACCAACAATGTCAACTGTTGTACGACATAAATCCCTTCAAAAATGAGGTATTGTGTGATGTTTCTCCTCTCAAAGTTTGTAATGTTATTTTGGGCAAACCTTATTTATGGAAACATCATATTGTATATGATTCTAGGCCTCATAGTGTTATTATTACTCTGAACATGAAATTGTAAATGATACTTGAGGCAGTCCCTCCTAGTGCTATTTCCTTGTTCTCTGCCAAGCAATGCAGGAAGGTCATCTTTCAGAACAAGAAATTTTTCTTCTTTGTGATTCGCTCTCAAACTAAGTGAAAGATCACAACCACATCTAGGGCCTTCATAGATGATCTCTCCACACAACATAAGCAAGTGGATAAGGTATTGGAAGAATACTCAGATATCTTCTCGTCTCCTACCGGGGTAACTCTGCACTGTCAGGTCAAGCATCCCATCGATCTGACCCTAGGCGCACCGCTACCTAATGGGTCGGTCTATCACCAATCTCTATTAGAAAATGAGGAGATCAAGAGGAACATCCAAGAACTACTCCACAAGGGGAACATCCGTCCCAACTCATCGCCTTGTGGGAGCCCAATCGTACTATTGTAGAAGAAAGGCAGGACCTGGTGACTCTGCATTGATTATCGAGTCCTGAATAAAATCACAGTCTGGAACCCATAACTAATTTCCTGAATCGAAGAACTCCTTGATCAACTCATGGGGGAAAAATACTTCAGTAAGATTGATATGAAGTCTGGCTACCACTAGGTCCCAATAGAATAGACAGATGTATGGAATACCACCTTCAAGTCAAAAGAAGGTCTTTTTGAATGGTTGGTCATGCCCTTTGGTTTGACAAATTATCCAACAAATTTTATGAGGATGATGGACGATATCCTACGACCTTTCACCAGTACATTTTTACTGGTGTAATCTGGATGAGATCCTCATCTACAACAATATTTGGGTGGAACACTTGCAACATATTCAAGAGATACTGCACACCCTGAGGCAGCACAAACTATATGAAAACTTGGAAAAATTCTCCTTCAACATGGAAAAGATCCATTACTTAGGCTAAATCGTTGATCAACATGGTGTGCATGTGGATCCAACCAAGATCCAGGTCATCCATGACTAACCAACCCCAACCACACTCACTGAGCTTTGAAGCTTCTTGGGCCTCGCCAATTTCTATCGTAGGTTCGTGTTGGGATTCTCTCATATCGCATGGGCCATAAACAAAGTAACCATGGGTGGTGGTAAGGAAAAATTTGTGTGGGGAATTTCCCAATAACAAGCCTTCAATGACTTGAAGCAGTGTTTGTGCGCATCCCCAATACTTTCATTACTAGACCTGCAACATCCCTTTGAGATCAAGACAGATGCTTCAGACTATGTTGTGGGCACCATTCTCACTGAACACTGCCACCCCATGGCGTATCAGAGTGAGACACTATCAGATGTTGTCAGTAAGTACCCTAATTACAAAAAATAAATGTACTCCATTGTGCAAGACTGCCGCTAGTGGAGACATTACATTCCGGGGAAGGAGACAATCATCCACACTAATCACAAGCCACTACAGTTCATGCAGACCCAAGGAAAATTGTATAATCACCACCATAAGAAGTGGTCCACATACTTACAACAATTTGACCTCAATATCAAGTATAAAACAAGAAGTACCAATTGATTTTTGGATTTCCTCAACTGACCTCTAGTCGCGACACTCACCACAGTGCTATATTCTTGCAACCATGAGACCTCCGGATGGCCCCACCTTTATGAGATAGACCCTGACTTCTCCACCACCTTCCAAATGTTGGGAACAAACTCAGTGGTTGCTAATTTCATTTCCATCTTTGGGATGAGCTGTTGTGTCGTTTGGTCCATCTATGCATTCTATTAAGTGAGCTCATGAAGCTGATTTGGAAATCTCACTACAATTGGGTGCTAGGACACTTCAACATTAAAAATACAATGGAAGTGCTACAAAAACATTTATACTGGACAAAACTTTAACAAGATGTCGACAACTATATCAGGTCCTGCACCACCTGTGCTATTGCCAAACTAATCACTAAGAAAGAGGGCATGTACACCCCTCTGCCTACTCCTGGCAAGTTGTCAGAATCCATCTCAATGGACTACATGTCGGGCCTCCCATCCACCAAGAGGGTAAGTGATTGTGTTTTTGTGGTTGTTGATCGCTTTTCCGAGATGGCGATTCTGGCTTCCTGAAATAAGAACATCACCGCAGAGGCCACTGCCAAGATCTTCTTTGAATGTGTTTGGGTACACTTTGGGATCCCACAAACCATTTTCTTAGATCAAGATAGTCATTTCCTCAACACATTTTGGTTGAGACTCTGGTCACTATTGGATACCAAGCTCACCAAATCCACTTCCTTCCACCCACAGAAAAATGGCCAAAATGAGGTCATCAATTGGATGAATGTACATATCCTACGCATGTACAATTACAAGAACCCCCACACATGGGATGAGAGTCTTCATTATGTCCAACATAGCTACAACCAAGCCCTGCATAGATCAACTGGCCACAACCCCTTTCAGGTGGGGTTGGGATTCGAACCATTGGGCCTCATGGATGTTGCACTACCCCTGGAGACCACCTCTATTGAATCGTCCCCTGCTCCTCCAGAAGCTAAAAAAGCCACCCATTTCATTGAGTGGATGAAAACACATC
This sequence comes from Picea glauca, assembly GCA_000966675.3. Taxonomy (NCBI): domain Eukaryota; kingdom Viridiplantae; phylum Streptophyta; class Pinopsida; order Pinales; family Pinaceae; genus Picea; species Picea glauca. The sequence continues at coordinate 571,779 of JZKD02S1625241.1, forward strand.
CACCAATAGGTTCAGGATATTTTACAAAAGTCCAATGCCAAGCACAAGAAATTCCATGATCAACACCGGGTTCCACATAAGTTTCAGGTGGGTGACAAAGTTTGGTTGCACTTGCAGAAAGAACACCTTACAGGGCCTCATTAGAAGATTTTCCCACTCTGGTATGGGCCATACACCATAACCAAGGTTGTGGGTAAAAATTATTTTGTGCTCAACATTCCCCCTTTCCTTGGCCTGCACCGAGTCTTCAATGTGGCTCTCCTTCGACCATATTTCCCACCATTATTGGACACCTCAGAGATAGGAGAGCAGTTGACACCAACGAAGCTAAACCATGAATGCATGCAATATACATCCAATGATTAGATTGTGGCCATACAGATCAAGGGCACTAGACAACAAAGGATCCAACTTTATCGAGTTGTCTAAGCAGGGCAGCTCCTGCACCAAGGCAAGTGGCTCACCTGGGGCCAAATTCAGTAGAAATTTCCTCATATGATGGGGGAACTCAATGAAATGGAGAACATTGATTCCAAAGGGGGTAGGATTGATCCATATGGATTTCATTGGCCTCCCACCTATTCCAACTGGTTCATTTTGGCAGTTTTCGAGTTTGGCATTTTGTTTTCCTAGTTTTCAGGTCCCTGATTTGTGTGGCCGTTTTGAAGCCCTAAAAAACATTTTTAGGGCTCGCCATAGTAAAAAATGACCTTTGATAAATAGCATAAAAATGTGTAGTCCTTGAATATACCTTTCCAATGGGCTATCGTTCACCTAAAACAGAGATCGTATGTGAAAGTTGCGACCCCGAGAAGTTGATGTACTAACTTACTCAAACGGGGCCCTCATGACTTTTGGCGCTTCATCTCCCAGGGTTAGGTTTTTGGAATTCTAGCGTTTTTGACATTCCTGTTTATTTTAAAAATTCCTTCAAAGGATCATTATAATTATCTTCTTGTGAATGAGTGCAACCGTCACATATCTTCTCAGAGTAAGCCGCCACCATTTCAACAAGCTTGTTTTTCTCTGCATTTTACAGTTTCAACTTATTGCATTATTGAATAGAAAACCAATTTTACTGTATCTCTATTATTTTGTGTTAAGAATATTTTAATAATTTTTATTTATTTCATTCTTCTCATAAAATCTGGATCAATGATATTATTTTTGGAAGTGAAGACGACAAGATGAACCAAATTTTTTCCAAAGACATGAATAATGAGTTCGAGATGTCATTTCTTGGATATTTGTCCTTCTTTTTGGGACTACAGATATGTCATAACAACACAAGTATCTTCATCTCTTAGAATAAGTATATTAGAGAAATGATAAAAAGGTTTGGAATGGAATATTGCAAACCAGTCAGTACTCCTATGCAGACCAATTGCAAGTTAAGTAAAGATGCTGATTCAAAGGATGCAGACCAGAGGAAATACAGATCAATGGTTGACAACTTACTCTATGTGACATCTTCTAGACCATATATGATGCAGGCATTTGGACATGTTGCAATGTTTCAATTAGAACCAAAGGAATCACATGTTATGGAAGTGAAGAGTATATTCGAACATCTAAAAGGTACATAAGAATTTGGATTATGGTATCCAAAAGATAATGATCTATCTCTTATTTCCTACATAGATGCATATTGGGCAGGTACAATTGATGATAGAAGAAGTACAAGTGGAAAAAATTTCTACTTGGGTGAGTGTTTGGTATATTGGTTAAGTGAGAAACAATCTTCAATATCTTTATCTATAACTGAAGCAAAGTACATTGCAGCAACAAGATGTTGTACCTAGGAACTATGGATGAAACAAACCTTGAAGGATATATAGGTTGAATATTATGAGCCCATTCCTATATTTTGTGACAACACTAGTGCCATCACTATCTCAAGAATCCAATGATGCACTCCAATATGAAGCACATTCCAATCAAGTTTCAGTTTATATGGGAACATGTTGCAGAGAAGAAGATCGGGGTTGAGTATGTTGGGACAAAAGAACAGATCATAGATATCTTCACCAAACTGATTCAAAGGGAATCTTTTGAGTATATTCGACAAAAACTTGGGATATTTTCTGCCCCACAATGAATTTTGAATTCTTTTCAAATATGCCATAGATTTACATGAGGAAGCACCAATGATGAGAAAAAGGAAATCCTAGACAAGGGGAGCAGCCCCAAAGGGAAGATTCCCTTTTCCATTGATGTCAAAGGGGAGAGAGTAAACAAAGACATGATTCCAGGGGGAGTGACGGTCACAGGGGAAGCATGCGAAACAACCATTAGTATTTCATCGACATGAAGAGTGTTGCCATCAATGCCAAAGGGGGATATTGTTGATAAGATTGGGTTGGTTGTCATTGATTTCAACCCTTGAAGTAAGTCCGGTAGAAAATTTTGGTAGCCCTAGAGGTGTGGTAAAGGAACCTGAGTTTGTATGAGGAATAAAGACATGAAGATCAATGAATTTGTAGGTAAGACTATCACATATGGATATTACATGTCGTGTCATTTATGGTGATATGTGGTATGTCACGTAGTTCCTCATGGTTGAGGAAATATGTCTTAGTGAAGTTGGAGAACCCTTATGAATTATCTAGAAGTCCTTAGAAGGTCAAAGAAGTCAATTATTTTAGAAGCTCCTGGAAGAATTTTACTAGTCAAAGTGGTTGTAACTAGGAGTTAATCATGGGTAAAGTTGTTGTAATAAGAAATCAATAAAAAATAAATTAGTTGCAACAAGAAGTGATGAGTTTACTAATTATGGATAAAGTGGTTGCAAGTGGGTAAAGTAGTTGAAAGTGGGTTATCCCTAAAAGAGGGAAGTTGGGTAAAACAATTAGAAGATGACCCCTAAAGGAAGCCACTTGGAGAGTATAAATAAGATATAAAGGGACTCCCATTAGAACCTATTGAGAAAATTGATTATCCATCTTGTGAAAGGTTTATTGCAGGTACTCATTGACATATTTGTGGTAGTGCAAATATGAGATAGCAGAAGAAATGTGAGGACACAATTTCGTAGCTATAGAGAAGAGCGAGGGTTTCATGAAAAATAGGGTCATCCCCACGGGTATAACATTAGAAATCCCACGAGGCACCCTCATCGATTGAGTATCATTTGTCATGTGAGGCCCCGCATAGAAACTCTCTTACGTCACACGATGCACTACCACACATGAGGATGAGAGTCGATTCATATTGCAGAGGCTGAGGTGAAGCTACAATAAGGATGTTAGTGATTAGGTACAACAAATCTAGCTATATGATCAAAAGGTATGTTATATGCTTATGTGTAGTTGGATGTTGGTGTTTGTGTGAGATATGATTATGGGATATTGAGTATTTTTCCTATAGGGACTATTGGTTGTATGGTACATATTGTATGAGACAGATCTACAGAGGTATAGTGCTGGTATACTTGTTATTTATCATTGATACATTTTGTTGGGTTGATTGTTGAGGTGTATCTTGTATTTCTTGGTACATGGTTGGGGGATTTTGGTTGAGGTGTGTTGACGAAGTTTTTGGTACATTTTGAGGATGCATAACAATGAGGGTTTGATGCTTGGTTGATGTGAGGGTTCATTATACATGGTTATGATTATTTTCATATGTATGGAACATGATTAGAGAGATACAATTGTACATGGTTTGAGCTATACACTTGTGAGATTGGGGATGATATCTATGTTGTGAGACATGATTTTTTGAGGAGATTATTGGTACATGTTGACTACAGGTTGGTGGTACAGGATATTGGCATAGGTTGACTATAGGTTGGTAAATTCTTACAATGATATATTTCACAGTGACAACATGAAAATGGTTTCATCAGTTATTTGACACTTATACTTTAGGGTGGTTGGATGGGGAAAGGATAGGTGGTTGTAGCCACCTTCCAGTTGGTGCCAGAGAACTTAGGTGGTTGTAGCCTCCTTCTGGTTGGAGTCAGAAAATCAATGGGTTGTAGCATCCTTTAGGTTGGATCCTAAGAAGCCAGGGGGTTGTAGTCTCCTTCCAGTTGTGGATGTAAAACAAGGAAGTTGGTGCTTCCTATGAATGTATTTATTTTGACAATATAATAAAAGCATTATGTGGTTTTCTCCTGCATTGGGTTTCCACGTAAAATATTGGTGTAATTTGTTTATGTGTGATTTCTTATTGTTCACTACTTATGTGTACTGCTCATATGGGATGTTATTGATAATCTACTCATAAAGTAAACAATACACATTGTGGTTAAAAATGATTGAAAGTACTAATACCGATTCACCCACCTCTTAGTATTCCAACAACCTTTTGAATCTCTCATCGCTAAAGTGAAATGTAGCCAAGGCTTTGGATTTCGCTACTACTTATTTTATGTCTTTAAATTGATAAGCCTATATGTTGAAGGGAAATGGGGGACACCGAGATTTCTTATCATGGGTAAGTGATGCACCTACCCTATACACAAATGTTTTATAGGCCGCCTCTTGTAAGAATGTCTTATCAAGAATGAATTTGGGTAACAAATGCAGTGCTTTAATGGCTCTTAAAACCCTTATATATGACCCTCTTTCTATTACATACCAGTCACCAACTTTGCTAATTTCCTACATAACCTTTTCTCTCATGCACTAGGTAAGCTCACAAAAGATGAGCTTGTACATGGGCACTACGAAATGTTCATAGATATTCACATAGTGAGTTCTAAGATGATGCACTGATAATACCTAGTAGTAATCATGAACTGGTTCTTCACTTTTCTATCACTACCAACCCATTCCTAGAAAGTTGTTTAATACATAGGAAATATCCAAAAAATAAGAAGACATAAAGAAGGATGGAGGGATCCCTAGGGCTGTGTGTTTGGTATTGGAGATGGCTTGGGACAAGGATGCTAAAAGTATGGAGGCCCAGTTGAAGATTGTTCCAGTCTAGGAAACTATGTGGATCAATGACACCCAATATTGTTTGAGCTATGTCGCATCTTCGTCCCGATATATCCTATTGACCATAGCCACTATGATGTTGTATGGTGTTCTCAAATGCCTTGTAGGGTGATATCCCAATCTTCTAGCCTTGAATTCTTTGGGATTGACCCACCAACTTTTGAGAAGGTATTTATAGTTCAAATCAAGTCACAAAATACATTCTTTCATGAGGTAAAATCATGACTGTGGGTGTCTATTTCCTTGTTTTTTGAGAAAATAAATTATATTTTCAATTTTTTTTCAACTTTCAGTAAACAAAGTTTTTTTTTTTTAATTTAGAATTTCACTTTATAGTAAAAATAAAACTTGTCAAAATTTTTGTTAGCATTCTATTGATTATTTTTTTAAATTTTTTTATTGACATCTAATATGTCAATTTAGCAATTGTTTGATAATATGTTCCTTAAAAATGAAGGGATTGATATTGAGTTATGTTTGGTCGTGCATGTACTCATTATTAAACTTTTGTTTATGAAAAATGAAATATGTTGCAACAATCTAAATAGAGTCTATTATTGTATGACTATATATTTGAATTTAATGGATGAATATTATAATTACTATAATTTTTTGAATTTGACAAATATGAAAAATATGAAGATTTTAAACACGTTTAGTATTACACCATGTATCTATCTTAATTTTTGTTTAAAAGTAAAATCTAAAAACACCATTTTGAAGAGGACAAAGAAAGGTTTTGTAATATAATCTTCCATAATTTTCTAGTGTGTATTATTGCAAATATTGATTTTTCATTTCACTGAATCATAATTTCATCTAAAAACAATATGCATATATTTTTTATAAAATTAATTAAAATTACTAAAAAACAATTAAATTGAACACAAATTGTATCCAATGGAAGTATATTCAATTCAAAAAATGTTGGTATTAGTTCCAAAACTAAACTCATAGTATTTTAAGGAGTCCGCTCCTTCCAAGGTTGGAGTAAGCTAGAGAGAAATCACAATTTTTTTAACACTTCCGTAGTTGCAGGTTTTCGGTTGAAAGTTAGATTTAATGGAATGAATAAGTGTTGGCTGAAAAAATATTTTCGGCTGAAAAGTTGAAAACACAAACATCCATCGGCCAAAAAAAAAATGGGACACATTGATTTGGCATGGAAAGATATAAATACTTGCAGACAAAATGCTATTAACACAATCGTGCAACAAGCTCACTCTACAATTTCACTTTTTTTGGGGCAACTTTTTGTTTACATTCTACAATTTCACTTTGGGGCAACATTTTCTTTGCATTCTAAAATTTCAAGTGTTTTTTTGGGTAATATTTTCTAAATTGAATGTTTTCTTCAATAATTGTTTTGAGAGTGAAGGTTTTCATAAGCAATTTTTCCTATATCAATTTTTTTTTTTTTGAATGTAAGTTTTCTTAAACAATTCCTTTCAAAGTCAATATTTTTTTGAATAATTTTTTTCAAATGAAGGTTTTCTCAAGCAATTGTTTTCAAGATCAAAGTGTTTTTAAACTTTTGTTTAAAATAAACTTTTTATACAAAATTTCTTTTAAAATAACTTGGATTATTGAGCAATTTTTTTTCAAGTTTTTTAAGATATGATTATAAAATTATTTTTTTTTTATTCTTTTAAAAAATATTTTTTGAGCTATAAAGTTTGATGTTTGAAATTATATTTCTTGTTATAAAATGTTATTTTTTTTTTTTCAAAATGTTTACAGATTGAATAATCATGGGAAACAAAAGGGACTATAAGAGAAAATATGATCACACTCGTGATGGTACTCACCATAATGAATGGGCACAGAAGAGTACTATAGAAGAAAGAAACAAGAATGTGCAAATATTGAAGGAACAAGTGATGATAATGTAAATAGAGATTTGCATCATGATGTTCAACAAGAAGAAATCAAACCAAGTATGCAAAAAAACATTATTTGTCTAATATAATTGATTGTAATTTGGAAAATATTTTGCAAAAAAACATAAATAGATTTGTCTCATAACATTGATGAAGTCGTTGAAGCCAAGAATAAAGCAGAAGTCCCCCCCGCACACGCGTGTGCA
>JZKD02S1625241.1:589432-605021 GCA_000966675.3 Picea glauca
TTGAAGCCCCCAAGGTCAAAGAAGTCAAAGTGACCTAAAAGAAGAAATCATTATTTAAATGATAAAGTAAAGTGACAAACTCAAGGTGGATTATTTAAATAATAAAGAGAAGTGAGAAAATCAAGAAGGAATATTTAAATGATAAAGTATTGGAGAACTTTCTATTTATGGAAAGTGGTTAACTCTAAAATATGAAAAATAGGTTAAGTGACCTAGAAATGGGTTAAGTGACCTAAAAATGGAACAAGTAACCTAGAGGATGAAAGTATAAATAAGATAGCAATGGTCTCTTGCAAACATCCTTTTGGTGTGGATCAATGGAGAGCTTCTAGTGAGAGTATCTTTTGGAGTATTGATGGAGAGCTTCTTGTGAGAGTATCTTAGGTGTGGATCTCTTGAGCATGATTGAAGATCTATTCTGGGAAAGAGAGCATGAGGAGGATTTCATGGATGCATCAAAGTCTCACCAATATCAGAGATATTGATGGAAAACGTCTCAAAGCTTCAGCAACCCTAGCTTCTGAGGTGTACGTGGGTTGTAATGGGCTAGGGCGCGTACATACGTGGGTTGTATGAGGACAAGGCATGTAGAGTGGATAAATTCATGGAGATTTATGTTTAAGTTGATGACTAGTTTTTGAAGACTGAAGAAGGGTACAGATATGTATTCTATGGGTTCATATCTGTCACTGAGACACTGGTATGGTTACATTATTGTCTTGATGGATAGTATTGCTTGTTGTGTTGTGAATGCCTAGGGCATTCTTGGTATGGCTACTATGATGTGATTTATGCTTGTTGATGGAGTGAGAAATACTCTTTTGATTAAGTGGTGATATGATTTCTATGGTATAATAGTTACTTATGCATGTTTGAGTTAGCAATCATATTGGTTGGTTGTGGAGCATGAGAAAGATATTGGATAGCTTGGATGTGTTTTGACTGGCTGGTGGTCAGTTTGGACAATGAGAGATAGAAGAGATTGAAAAATTGGTTGTAGAGGATCTAAGTTGATCTTGAAGGATAAACCCTAATAGATGAGAAGGTATACATAGGTTGTTGTATACACTAGCCACGTACATATGCGGGTTGTAGTGAGCCAGGGTGCGTACACATGCGGGCTGCACTACTGACAGGTTGCGTACATGTTGCAGATTGATATCTGTTGAGGATTGTTTCCTCATCTCAGTTGGTGTTGAGTGTGTAATGTGAGTCTTGCATGATAGATATGGTGCTCTTGTAGAGTTGTAATCTATTCAGTTGTCGCTGAAAAACCCCAAGGATTGTAGTCCGTAATAAAAAGAAAACTGTACATACATCTTGTGTTCTTTGTGCTCCCTGTGGTGATGACTTGTTGATGATATATTGCTGATATGTGTTCACATCTAACTGGTTATAAATGACAACAATGAGTAATGAGTAAATGTTGAATTCTAACTAATGAGTTTTGTGTAAGAGAGAAGTTTTGGGAAAAAGAGCTCCACACTCATTCAACCCCCCCCCCCTCTAAGTGTGGTAGGTGTGTGCAACACAAACTTGAGAATTTTTTTTAGAGATAATATCAACAATCAATTCAGCCTAAACAAATGTTCTTTGTCTCTGTCCTTGGTCGCTACAACTAACCCCTAACGCAACTGGTGCATCTGCTGCATGATATCTTCATTGGTTTTATCTATAGAGATAATCCTATGCTCGATATGATCAGTCGATGCTCATAGAATATTCAATAGCTGCAATGTGGACCAAGCCAGAATCTCTCCACTAGTGATAGATGGGTCCACAAGCAATATCGATACGAGTGGTTGACAACTAGAAATTGAACTTTCATAAAAACTTGGGGTTCCTGTGCCATCAATACTAGTAGATGTAGCTTGGAAGCTACGTGTGAGCCTTTATTTTATAGTTCGGGGTAAAAAACTAACCACTTCTACGCATTCTAGACACAAATCCAAGATTGCGCAACACTACTGAGTGTATTGAATTAACGACACAACCTACTCCCGAATAGAACTTGTGCTATGCACTAAAGTGGTGTCTTCCTGAACATCCATAGGTCATGTGGAGGATCTTGACCTGTATAATCTTGCACCTCTGTTGATTTTTCTATCTCTCGATTGATACTAGTGTCATGAGGGGTATTAAGTGGGACACTGACCTACGAAACCTGGGAAAAATGGAAATGAATATTGGAAATTCTTCCTCCAACTATGGTGAATGGGTCAATAGATTATTTTTTAGTTTTTTTAGTATGAGTATGAGCATGGGATGAGGAAGTGCTAGGTGAGATTTAGGTGGTGTAGGTATTCCATTGATGACCGAGTTCTTCAATGATAGGGGTACTCTGTATTTTAACCATGGGATCATCATGGATGGTGATAATGGGAACAAATGATGGTATAGAGAAGGTAGTGTGTGTTTGTGGTGATAATGAAGAAAGAGGGATTTCATCAGTGATAATAGGGGGTGTGGTGGAAAAATATGGAGACCCAGTGCGTGGTTTCTTTGTAAAAACAACCTTAAAAACTTCACATAACTCCTTACTTGAGAACATAGAAATATCTAAAATTTATGGAAATGGTGGCAACATGAATGACTTTGGAAGGGCCTCTTCTTCCTCTTCCTCCTATGAGTTTGAGGGCATACACTGTCTCTTCATTATTTTCTTGTTAGGACCTGAAACATATTTCTGTGCTGGAGCCTCCCATTGCAAAATTGCAGGAATATGATATGATATGCCCGATTTATTATTATCCCTTTGTACTCAACTCCATGAACAAACCTCCTTGTCTAGAGTTTCCTCATCAAGATAAAAAGGAAATGGAGTAGTGTGAAATAGTTTTGTATCTTCACCTAGGTGCCTCACAAAAGTATAGTCTTTGTTCATGCCAAACTATGGTCGAACCATATCTTACTGGTATGTCGATTTAGAAAATCCTCTAGAATACTCATTTGTTGGGTTATGTTGATGAGATTGTTATACCACTACAAGAAGGAGGTATTATTGAATGTTGTATTGGGGCTATCACTTCTAGCTTGCCAAGGGTTGAACATCTTGGTAATTCAATGATCAGGAGTGTATGACAGTTCACAACCATATGCCAGCCTCCAATTCCACAATGTAAATGAAACCAACAAGTAACCATATATGAAATAACCACCACATTCATGCATGTCAATGCAAGCTTGCATCATCTCAGTCAGTAAATTCTTGCAATAATTTAATGACACTCCCCATTTACAAAACTCAGTGATGGAGATAGCATCTAGAGTGCATTTACCCTTAGAATATTTTTTCATGAATTTAATCGCAATGATATAGTAGGGAAAATAGACTTGCTTATCATTAATGGGCTTGATAAGCACTTTGCAACCTCCACATATTGTACCAAAAATATTGTATAGGTTGAGCTCTCCTTTCTTTCAATTGTGCAACTTGAGCCTTGGAATCCTTTTGATACATATTATCCCTCCATTGAAAGCCTTGTAAACTAATGAGTATCGTCGACACAGATAGGATATGATTTTTCCAACCACAAAGAACCATTGTGCACTCAACTGATAAGAACTTACTGCACCTCGCAACTTCCCCTATATTTACGAAAACTGGAAGGTCACGCAAATTCACTAGAGTGGACTCCTTAAGTGGTAGATATGGAAGTTTCCACTACCATTCTAACTCTCAATATGGAAGGGCCATATAATCCATATAAGTGTCAATTTTCGTTTGGCGAAAAAAGTCCCCATCTGAAAAATCAATATTTAGTAGCTTCGTATATTCCACCTTTCCCTGTAAATCACCCAATATATCCACTCTCAAATCATGGATATCTTGTTGAATTGAAATCTTTATAATCACCCCTCAAGCTATAATACAACCCATGCTTGCAGACCTATGCTGATACACAAAGAAAACTGGGGGACAAGGATGAACATGCAAACTCACATGATGCTCACTCGACTCTAGAGTGAAGAATTCAAAGAGTCAATCAAAAAACAATGACTTGAACAGGAAGCAACCACTAGTTTATATAAAACCATGAGGAAGGTGGCATAGGACGAGCGCTAAAATGTCATTAAGGAGGAAACTCCATAATGAAATCGACATTAAAAATAGACATGATGGGTCGACGTGGAGAAATCAAATCAATGATTGGGGAATTAAAGTGAACAAAGTTAAGCACGGACTTGAAAGACCATGTTACATGGGAAAATAACTACTTGGACGATGAAAAAGTAGAAAAGTATGGGTGAAATTTTGGACACAAATGAGTGTTGCTGACATAGACAAGATGGCGATGGAAAGGTACCAACTACATTTAATGAGCACTATGATAGGGGCATGACAATGAATCGAATATAGGAAGTTACAATATTCATAAATATATGACATAGACTCCCCCCAACCACAATGATGTGACCCAAACTAGACAAAATGAATATGACAACTAGACTCTAGGGCTGAGTAACAGTTAAACATGTACCTTCTTTATTGGAAAAAGGGAAAATGAAAAAACTAAACATAAACCTACATACTTTATCTACCCCCTATTACAAGAGTGCGAAGAAAATTTCTTCAATGAGGAGAGAGGTAGGGATTTAGACATGCACCATTCACCCATCCTAGATGAATAACACCATCGAGTTGCACTAGCTTAACAACTCCTGACTCTCGAATTTATGAAACTATAAAAGGTCCAAGCCAATGCATTTGTAACTTCCTTGGATGATTTTGAAACTTACTAAGTCTTGGTCATGATGTGGTTGTCATGCCAAGCCTTTTGTCTATCCTTGTACATAGTTTGATGAAAATATTCTAGAAATATGGCTTCATCTAGTTCCAACCACTTTATAGCCTTCTCCTCAATAGATTCATCATATGTCATATGAGTCACATTCGTAATGTATAAACTCGGAGTGATGAACTCAACCAGTACTACTACTTTTCTCCCATACACCAATTGAAAAGGAATATACTTGTGTAACTTATTAGTAGTGATTTTATATGCCCATAAGACATCATGAACTCTCTCATTCCAGTCATTCTGATTAGCGTGACATAGTTTGGTCAATCCTTTCTCCAGAATTTTGTTGAATGCTTCCACTATACCTTTGGCTTATGGATGATATGGGATACTTTTGTGATGTTGAGTCATAAATTCTCAAGTAAGGGTGGTGATTGTCTCATTGATGAAATGTGCACCTAGTCACTAGTCAAACTCCTAGGACAACCAAATTGAGTAATGATATTATCAAAAATGAACTTGACTATTGTATATGTAGAACAATCCCTAACATGTTATGCTTCAGCCCAACAGGTGAGATAATTAGTTGCAGTGATTATATACCTTTCCTTTGAGTGAGTAGCTGGCAGGTTGATCGGTCCTTTAAGTCAACTGCCCATTTTTCAAAAGCTTGAAGTGCCCGAATACAATGTAAGGGAAACTCATTCTTACGTGATTGCCTACAAACTATATGATAGAAGTCACATGTTATAGCATGCTATTTATCATATTTAAACACAGTATGCCACCATAATCCTACTTGAAGTATTTTCAGTGTGATCACCTTCCCTCCAACATGTCCTTATGCAAATCCACTATGACATTCCCACAAGATATCAGGCCGCTCATGATCAAGTACGCATATTCTAAGAATGCTATCCAATCCCAACTTATATAACTAGCATGCAATCAATTGATAGTTTGTTTCTTAGACCACTAGGTGCTTTTTCCGAGTTACGAAATATCCATCAGGAACAATACTAGTAGTTAGAGACAATGAAATATCAAAAACATAATCTGGGATAACCTCAATCTTGAATAAGTCTGCATCTCGGAGCTAGTCATCTATAACTCCACCACTTTCTCCTGACTCCAACTGAGACAAGTGATCAGGATCAACATGCAATTTTCCTGGCTTGACGACAAATTCAAGGGAAAACTCCTGAAAAAGAAACAACCACCTACAAATCCTCCCTTCTAACACATGCTTATTGACCAAATACTTCAAAGTTTAATGATCATTGAAAAAATTGAAATGACCTGCTAACAAATAATTTCTAAATTTTTGTAAAGCATATGCCATGGTCAAACCTTCTTTTTCAGTGGTAGTATAGTTTCCCTCAACCTGTGAAATCTTTCTACTAGAAAAATAAATAGGGTGATCTAGATTTCCTTCACTAGGTTGCACAAGGAAAACAACTAAAGAAATGCCAAAAGAATCAATGTGAACATGGAATTCCACCTTCCAATAAGGATATATCAAAATAGGAGCAATACTCAACTTTTCTTTGAGAATGTTGAAAGCTTGATCACACTCGGGGTTCCAACTAGGGATGATTTCAGGGGATAAATTTCTCTCATGGGATAATTTTCCAAGGTTTTTCCCAAAAAAAGATTCTCTATTCTAAAAACGATTCGCCCAAATTCTATAGGATAAAATTATTTTACCTAAAAAATCGCCAAAATTATATACAAACTATATAAAATCCTTAGAAATTCGAATATTTTTGCAAAAATATCGCCAAACATTTATAGTTGGTATATGAAGGATTAGTAAGATTCGTCAAGGTTTCTACATTTTAAAATAAATTTCCATCCTTAAAATCATCCCTGGTTGCAACTGAAGACTTCATATTTCTTCAACAACTTCTCTAGTGGGGTAGTTATGCTTGCATAATTTCTGATAAACCTATGATAACACCCAGTATGACCCATAGTGGATCACAATTTCTTATCATTTGTAGGAGGAGGTATATTAAGAATCACAACAACTTTTGCAGGATCGATCAAAACTCCTTCCTGACATACAATATGTCCCAACAAATTTCCAAAAGGCACAAAAAAAAATACATTTCTTGAGATTGAGTGAGATTTGTAATTTCCTGCAACGGTAAAAAATTAATTGTAGTAAGCCTATGTGCTCCTTAAACAATATATACACCATCCATTCACCCATATAAACTTCAAGAAACTTGTGAATAAAATCCCGAAAGGAAACAATCACAATCCTGGAAAAAACAACAAGAGCATTCTTTAGCCCAAAGGGCATAAAATTATAAGAAAAGGAGCCTCACTCAGTGGTAAAGGTGGTATTTTTCTTGTATTCTTCCACAATTATGACTTTATTATATCTTGAGAAACCACCAGTGAACGGGATATGCTTCATTTCCCTCCACCTGATCAAGTACTTTATCACTAAATGGAGTAGGAAAAGAATTGTGTACACAACCTGAGTTCAAACTTATGTAGTCTACACAAACTCTTATGTTATTAGTACCCTTATTTATTTGTATAACAATAGGACTAATCCATTCAACCTCATCCACATGAAATATTAACCTAGCTGCAAGCATCCTATCAATCTCCTTCTTGACCTTTTTTTTTACTTTAGGGTTCAGGCGGTATGGTCTGTGTTTGAATGGATTAACATCATGTTTAAGTTCTATTTTCATTTATCCCAAGTATCCTTTAATTCATTTTAATTCTGAGAAACATTTTGGAAACAAATCCTCATACTCTCGCAACAAAGCCTGGATCTCTTTCATGGTCTATTCATCCCAATAATCTCCTACATAAGCCAACTTGGGATTCTCTTCATTTCCAATATTTATTTTCCGCAACTTTAGGTGATGATTATATGAAATTCCGACATTACTAGATGGAGTATTTCTAACTTATCTTATTCCCACAGATTCCTTAAAGGTTAAATTTCTAAGCCCATCCAAGTATTCAAGATCTTTAGGGTCCTTTTCAACCTTGCTACAAGCTAGAGGTATTCTAGAGGGGGATGGATAAAAACTATATTGAAGTAGATATTGATGCTCAAGACATATTATAGGTGAATACTGGGGCTTTAATTAATAAGTGAAAAACATTTCCTTTATTTGTTGTAGTACCAGTTTAATTTCATAAGACTTACCAGAAAAGGAGAAATCATGGAAGAACTGATCTTGTAATATCTTCCAACATGTAGTTTTTCGTTTGGCCTCTTCATGCATATGATAGGATCTTGGAGCCGTTCCCAGAGAATGAAAGAATTGGTGTACCAGAACTGAAAATGCAATTTGAAACTTTCCATACCTTAAGACAATGCTCAATGTGCTCAGTTGGATTAGATACTCCAACACATGTCTGTAAAGTTAATATTAGACTCTTCCTCTTCCGATATTAACTAGAATGAGTAACTTGTGATGGAGTAAGGGGAAAATAATGTATGGAAATATTAACCCCATCCTAAGAAGAAATTGATTCTTTGTGACTATCCCACAAGGAAACTATGTTAATATGAAGTTCCGTCATAAGTTGGACATTCCCTGAGATCTGTCTTGATCCATCTGATTGAACGAGCAATAGCGCAACACCTGGAGAATTTTTAATACCTTCCTTGCTATAAATTATCAAATTCTACTTCAGAATATTCATCCCCGAAATGAAAACTCCTCTAACTCACTGAGCCATTTGTAGTAGGGTTAATATAATCAACTCATTTCCCTATAATCATTGTATACAACTAATTGAGGACATCCCATTCCATGTTACCATCTACATGCTTAGTCTATCATTGGCCTTGATAGGGATCTAATGGTTGGGTGACTTTCATTCCATTAGACTCAAAGGTCATGGTTTACTTTTTAAGATCAATAACAACATAGTTTTCATAGGCCCAGTCAATACCTAACAAAGATGGATATGGATCCTTTTCTCCCATAATTTCAATAAATTCAAAGTCAACCATTGTTTTCACACCAGCTAGATCCACTTCAACATTCTATAGACTCCTAACTGGAAAGATGAAATATTGATTTTCCATCTGCAACTGAATAGGGTAATAAACTAGCTTGGGTTTTCCCATTTCCTCCTAGGTTTTCTTTGGAAAAATATTAACATAAGAGCCTAGATCCAACATAACATCGTTAATTTCATAATCATCTATCTCGACATTCAATATGAATTCCCTTCCTATCTACATCTCTCTTCTCTAGACTCTACTTGCATTTCTCTTAGGGAGGTTAGCAACAATGAACTCTTTTGGATTTCCTTCAGCTCCCAAGGCCAATTTGATAGTGCTCCAAAACTCATCAGTGAGTTTCTCATCATCTAAAATTTCATAAAATAGTTGAAACCAATGATTGAAAACTTTCTATGACTTACTCGAACATTCCATTTGAGTAGATGATTCTTTGGTGATCCTTGGCTGATGAGGATTCAACTTGAAACTATTTTCCGCAACTTCATGTATTGAGGGACTAAGCATCTGTGTGGATATTTATACTACATCCTTGACGAATTCCTTCTTCTGTAAAGGATCACACTTAGTGTTTTCTGGCACAACCTTCTAAATTTTGATTTGATGTGGAATTTTTGCATCAATACAAGTCTTTGCTCCTCCTCTAGTAATGATATTAATATTAGGCCCCCTTTCCTTCATCTACAACCCTAGGCTTAGAATTTATCAAATTTTCTCCTCTATTTTTGGACTGATCTTCCCACTTAACAATCAGATCAAGATAATCTTTAGTAGCATGAGTGTTGTTCCTGCAATGTGCACAACAGGGTCTTCTTGGTAGTGGAAAATCTCTCACAAGGTGTCCATGTTCATCATAGTTGTACCACCAAACTGGTCCTCTTCCACCAGTCTGTCCTCCTTGGTATCCACCTCCACCTCTTCAACCTCCTCCAAGTCCTTGAGGGCCTTCATTTACTTTGAAAACTGACTGATCCAATCTATCCACAAGTGCATCTAGAGCACAACATTGATTGGTATTATGATCTAGTGAACCATAGAACTCACAATACATTGTATTCGACGCAAATGTATACTTCTACAGAATGGGGCATTGTCGTGGATAATTTGCATGACTTAAATATATCTCAAAATACTCATTGCTTTAACCCCCTTGATTATTCAGAAAGGCATGATATTGAACAGGTCCATGAAATGGTTTTATAGCAACAACTTATGCAACTCCTCCAGTTGGTCCTACTGGCGGAGGCACCATTAGAGTACTCAAATGTCCCACACCCCTAAATATTAGACATTCGTTCGCCTTATGACCTTCATTGTAACAACCGATACACCATACTTGGGGTTGAATTTCATTTGGAAGGGTCAAATCTTGGAAATTCTCAGTTAATGCAGAGATCTAACCCTATAGTTATGAAATATTGACATATTTAGGGGGTCTCATAATTCTCAAACTTCCCAGATAACTTTCCATAACCCTAAATATTCACGGATTGTTCCAATGCTTCTCCTAGAGAATTTATCCTCTGTTGGGTTAAAGCTATGCGAGTCAAAGGTAGAAACCCATAATAAACTACTCCCTTTGATGTTCTTCATGAATATGTTTTTCCAACATCGCTATTGCGTCTTTAAATATTTGAATATACTCCCATGAAGACTCCCCATATCTCTACTGGTCCAGGTGGATATCAGTGGCCACCCACCTTTTCCAACTGGCTCAAAACAATTTTCTGACAATTTTGGTAATTTACTATTTTTAGCAGTGTTTCACTTCCGGAGCCATTTTGAGGCACTAAACGATGTTTTTTTGGAAAAGGGGAGACATATGGGACTTCCTTCAATATATCCCCCAAAATTATTCTCCTCGAGGATACCTTTCCAACGGGCTATCATACACCTAAAATGAATATCGTATGCAAAAGTTACGACCCCGCAAAGTTGATGTACCAACTTACCCAAACGGGGCCCACATTACTTTTGCGCTTCATCTCCTAGGGTTAGGTTTTTGGATGTCTAGGGTTTTTGGCATTCATTTTTATTGTAAAAAAGGCCTTCAGAGCCTCATTGTAATCATATTCTTGTGAATGAGCGCAACCGTCACATCTTTTCTCAGAGATAAACCACCACCATTCTAGCAAGCTTGTTTCCGCTGCATTTTACAGTTTCAGCTTATTTCCTTATTGAATAGAAAACCAATTTTATTGTATCTCTATTATTTTGTGTTAAGCACCTGTTAATACTCTGTAGTCATTTCTTTCTTCTCATAAAATCCGGATCAGTGGTATCAGAGGGGTCTGCTCCTTGTCATCTTAATGCATGTCCCCAACGAGATCAGAGTGAAAAGAGTTGGGTCTCGAGCTTGTTTCTCTTAAGAACAAAATCTCTCACATGCCAAAGTGACCTCTCATCGAAGGAGAAAAGAAATATTATGGGATAGGAGATCCTTTCAAACTATTGATTGAGGAAGACCTCACGCAACAAAGGAACAAGATGAAGGGTAGTTTTGCACAAATCCTTTGGCGGCAACCAACAAGTGACACATATTCTTCGAGCGGAGGCACCGCCCCCTTCAAGGTACAAATAAACTTCGATATTCCTATATTTGAAGGTCAGATAGACGCAGATGTTGTAGAGAAATGGTTGAATCTACTAGAAGGGTATTTTTTTGTCCATAACTTTTCGAATAGAGAAAATATTACTTTTGCGCTCCTCAAAGTCATTCCCCATGTCAAATATTGGTGGGAAACTTTCTGTGAGAAAAAGGAAAAAGAGGAACCTTCATTATTTATAGTCACGACCACCTGAGAATCCTTCAGGGATGCTATTAAGGAACAATACTTCTCTATCGGGAGTTATGATGACTTGTATACTAGATGGACCACACTGTGGCAAGAAACAGACCAAGCAGTGCCAGATTTCACAAATATCTTCCATACCTTGCACACCAAGATGGGTATCAAAGATTCAGAGTGACATCTGGTTCTCAAGTATATGGTGCTCTGCATAGATACATCCATACCGAAATGGAATTTCTGTACATCTCATCCTTGGGTGCGGACTACCGATATGTCGTCAAAATCGAGCAGAAGCTCAAACAAAAGATGTGGCAATTTGGGCCTGGGAACCCCTCACAACAAAAGCCAGGAAAGGGCGGCCCCAACTTACAGAAAAAAGGACAGAGCAAAGATGGACAATATCAGGACAACTAGTCCAAGCCGTAAGAAAAGAATGACACCAGAAAGACAAAGAAAGATACCGGGAAGTGGTGCGACTTCCATAAGATCCCTTGGCATAACACTGTTGACTACCTCTCAAAGCAGTCACTGGTGGCCAAAGTGAAATCCTATGAATCAGATATGGGTTCTGAATCTGAGCCATAACTAGAAAGGTGAAGATGGATCATTGACGCGAAACCCAGTGCCACCGTTGCTACCACCAAGCTCCAGCCTGGTGAACCAGACAAGCAAAAAGAAGGAGAGCGCCTATTCCATTCATAGATGTGGGTAAAAGGCACCCCACTACACTTCATCGTTGATAGTGGTAGCCAGAAGAACCTCATCTTAGTAGAGGTCATCAAGCGACTGGCCCTGCCAACAACGCTGGACCCACAACTGTTCACCATTGGATGGCTCTGCCAAGAAAGCAATCTCCGCGTCAACCAACAGTGTCGACTGTCATATGACATCAATCCCTTCAAATACGAGGCATTGTGTGATGTTTCTCCTATCGAATTTTGTGATGTTTGTTAGAATATTTAGACACTTAGAAGTTATTTAAGATCTACTTGGTCTAATATGTCATTAGGAAAAAGTGTGTTTCTTTAGTATGCATTAGTATGCATTTGTAGTTAGGAAATCCGACGGTCACGATATGTTCTCGACATAGAGTGATCTGACGGTTCATACTCTCCTCGATCCTAACATCCATTGATCTATGGATTAGCACCCAATTGGTCCATGATCTCTATTTAAAGAGCATGGAGGGTCATTTTCCGATGATCGATTGTGAGAAAATCTATTGTAAAATCTCTCTGTAATATTTTTCTTTTGCATTAATAAACTGCTCCAAGTGGTCGCGTTGGCTGGGGCCATGGATGTTTCCCCGTAGGGGGTTTACCACTTGAAAAAATCGGTGTGTTGATATTTGATATGGTTATGTGAGTGGTTACTAAAGGTGTTTTTACTTTGTTGAAATACCTGTGTTTTTGAACATGGTATCAGAGCCTGTTTGAAGACCCACTCCTGTTGTAGACCGAGATTGTGAAGCCAAGTTGCCTCATCTCCAATTTATGTCATTTTTGTACATTTATGGGCTAATAGGATTGTTCCATTGTGTCCAGAGAACTTGTTTCATTCAGGAAAATTTTCCGTTTCACTCGAAAAGGTTTCCATTTTCCCAAGATACAACCATTACAGTGAGATCCGAAGGTCTAAAGTTTGAATACGCATTTTAAATTTTTTTGCAGAGAAGTATTTTGGTTTTATTTTGGTTTTGTATTTTTTTTTTATTTTTTTTTTCCAGGTTGCTACTCTTTTAGATCTGCATATGCTCTTTGCCCCACGCCCTATGTGATCTTGGAAAATCAGAAACAGATAGGAAAATGTGCATCTTCCGAGTAATCTAACCAAGATCTAACCCTTGTTGTCATCGAGAAGCAATTTTTTTTTTCTTGTGTGAAAAAAGTTTTTTTTAAGCATGCTCTCCAAGGCCGTCTTCAACAACAACAACAAGAACAACCCCAATCCTCCTTCTAAACATTACAATATGTTTTGCTAGACCATTTGATTAAAACTTTCCTTATTAAGTATGAGGTCTTGAGTTCAAGTCTCTCTTTTGTTACTTTTTTGAAAAAGTTCATGCTAAAATTGTAAAGTGTTTTTCACTTCAAGTATAAAAGTGAATCACTATAAGTAGCTTTAATATTTTATTATAGAGTTATTTATTTTGCATGCAACTTTTCTTTTATAAAGTAACTTCATTGTAAAAGTGATCCCCAATTCTCTTTATAAAAGTGGGTCACTTCGTAAAGCAACTTACACTATCACGTGGTCAGTTGGTTACCGTTTATGCCTTTTTTTTAAAAGGGCATAACTCTCACATCAGAAGTCCGTTTTCAGTGCCGTTTTTTTTTTTAAACCGCATAAATTTTCGAGATCTTTCCATCCAGATTATCAATTTCAGTTTTTAAAACCACATTATCTGCATATTTAATATGGATTCTACAAGTAATGTCTTGCTTACCAACAACAACTACTTCCAATGGAAATCTCATATGGAAGATTTATTAAGAAGTAAAGGCCTATACTGAATTATCTTGGGAAAGGAAAAAGCACCCACTGATGATGATAAGAAAGACAAATGGGATAATAGGAATGACAAAGCATGGAGACTAATCAAAATGTCCATCTCTCCTGATTTAAGGTACCACCTTCAAGAAATTGATGACCCCAAAGAAGCTTGGGACAAGATTGAATCTGTGTTTGGTAAACTCAATATTATTCAAGCACAACAATTAGAAAATCAAATACTGACCTTGAGTCCAAGTGATTTTTCTTTCCTTGGAGACTATCTATCTAAGTTTAAAACACTCATAATTTTATGTGAAGAATGTAAGATAAAAATGGAGGAAGAGCATTGCACCTATCTTATTCTTTCTAAGCTAGGTAGTGCATATTCTATGTTTGTATCTATCTTTTATGCCATGAGAGAGGCTCTAGGGAAAGCTTATGAAAAATCCACTCTTGAGTCCTTTTGTGCTTCTTTGATTAGAGAGGAAGATAAGCTTATACAACTTGGAGTGATCAGCACTGCAGGTACCTCTAACAAAGCCTTAGTTGCCCAACAGAAAGATAAACTCAAGTATCCCAAGAAGCAACATCCTCGCTACAACAACAAGCAATATAAAGGTCCCAAACCCGCTCAGACAACTTCAGATCCTAATGGTGACAAAGGAGAAAAATATAAAAATAAGAAGACTGACAGACATTGCAACTTTTGTGATAAAGATGGTCATGATGAGTCCAAATGTTTCAAGAAGATGGTAGATTTAGAAGCAGCAATGAAGAAGCACAACATCAGTATTGATTCTACTTATTCTTCTTCTTCTCATGGACATGCACTTTCCGCTTCTGGTTTCTCCTTCAACACAAATTCTACTTCTTCTTATGATGAGTGGCTTATTGATTCATGAGCATCTTATCACATGGCTAAGGATAAAGCCATATTTTCTTCTCTAAATGAATGTAAGACCAAGAAAATATTTGTTGGTGATGATAGATCTCTTAGTGTTGTAGGAGATGGAATAGTTCAAGTAGATAATGGTCATTTCAATGATGTATTATGTGTTCCAAGTCATTCTTGTAACCTTCTATCAGTATACCAAATCACTCATTCAGGTGAAGGTAAAACCATAGAGTTTTCACCTCACCAAGTTGTAATCAAGGATCTAAAATATCCTAAGCATGTTCTTGCAACTGGAATTGTTGATGATATTACCAAGTTGTACAAGTTTGACAACTTTGGGTCATCAACTTTTTCATTAGCATTTTTTTCTCATAGTGATGACTTGAGCAAACTTTGGCATGAGCGGTTTGGTCATCTAAACTATCTCTCATTGCAACAACTATGTAATCAACATATGGTGATTGGTCTTCCTCTTGTTTCATGTAGAGATTGGGTGGAAACAATCAATTGTGCAAATTACATAGTCAATCTCACTCCCACAAAGGCTCTTAAAAATATAACACCGGAAGAATCTTGGACTAAAATTAAACTAGATGTAAGTCACTTCCATGTATTTAGCAGTATAGCATGGGCTCACATTCCTGATGAGAAAAGGAAAGCA
>JZKD02S1625241.1:605071-621847 GCA_000966675.3 Picea glauca
GAGAAGTGTATATTTGTTGGTTATTCTGAAGATGTCAAAGGTTATAGAATTCTTCAACCACATTGTAATGAAATTATTATTAGAAGAGATGTTAAATTTGATGAAAATATCTTGGTCTGCGAGCCTAATTCGACGGTTGTGCCTTCTTCGGCCTGCGAGCCATATTCGACGTTTGTGCCTTCTTCTGTTCCTATTCTGGCTTCTCCTTTAGATGATGATAGTGAGGATGAAAATCCACCTCTGCCTGTTGATATTCCTCTAGATGAGTCCTTTGAACTTGAACAAGCACTAGTTCCACCGCTTCCTAGATGGGTCCATTCAACACGAGAAGCAGTTGGTGATCTTGTCGATGATCCTTTAGATCAACGTCGAACATGTTCACAGTTCCAGCGAGCCTCTTCTCTTTTGGCTCAATTTTCAGAGAGTCATTATCGAGAGACATTTGCAGAAGCTTGAAGTCATCCAGATTGGGATACAACAATGAATGAAGAGTATCGTTCTTTAATGGCAAATGATACTTGGGATCTTGTACCTCTTCCAAAAGGAAGAAAACTTGTCAGATGTAAATGGGTCTATAGAACTAAGTATGCATCAAATGGAAGTGTTGACAGACACAAGGCTTAGTTAGTTTCCAAAGGATTCTCCCAAGTTGAAGGAATTGACTATAATGAAACCTTTGCCCCTGTAGCCAAAATGAAATCCATCTGCCTTGTTCTTTCCCTTGCTGCCTCACATAAATGGGAGGTCCATCAGATGGATGTTAAATCCACCTTCTTTCATGGCGATTTGAAAGAAGAAATCTACATGGAACAACCTCTTATCTATGTCTAGAATGACTCTAGCCTTGTTTGTCACCTTAAGAAATCTCTTTATGGTCTTAAGCAAGCTCCCCGAGATTGGTATGCCAAAATGGATAGATTTCTTATTGACACCGGATTCTCTAAATTCCATTCTAATCCTAATGTTTATACCAAGAAAGTAGGAAGCCATCTCATAATCCTTGTCCTTTATGTTGATGACCTTATCCTTACTGCTAGTGACTCAAAAATTTTAAACCATGTGAAAACCAGTCTTAAGAAGAAATTTGAAATGACAGACTTAGGTTTTTTGCATTATTTCCTTGGCCTCCAAGTTTTGCAAACCAATGAAGGAATTTTTCTTTCCTAGTCTAAGTATGCTTATGACCTTCTTCGTCGCTTTCACATGGATGATTGTAAACCAACCCCTTCTCCCTTCCATTCTGGAGTCAAGCTTACTACCACCTGTACTTCTCCTAAAGTTGATGCCACCCTGTACCATTAGTTAGTTGGTAGCCTCTTATACTTGACTCATACCCGTCCTGATCTTTCCTTTGTCATTGGTCTTGTTTCCCGGTATATGCAAACACCCCATGAAATCCATTGGAAAGCAACTAAAAGGACACTTCGCTATGTCCATGGTATAGTTCAGTTTGGGATACATTACAGTTTAGGGGGGACTCCTTTATTGGTTGGTTTCACTGATTCAGATTGGGTCGACGACCCTAATGATTGGAAGTCTACTGCAAGTTATGTTTTCAACCTTGCTTCAGGACCTGTCACTTGGGCCTGTAAGAAACAATAGGCTATTGCACTTTCTTTAGCATAAGCAGAGTATCGAGCAGTGGTAAATGCAATTCAAGAAGCCTTATGGCTTTGACAGATCCTTTCAGAGTTTGGATTCAAGTAGTAGCATTTGACCATCCTTTGGTGCGAAAATCAAAGTGCCATCAAGCTCTCCAAAGACCCATTTCAACATCAGCGAAGCAAGCACATCGAGCTACAAATTCACTTCATTAGAAAGATCATTCTTGATCAAGTTATTGAAGTGCTCTTTTTCCCTACAAAATATCAAGTTGCAGACATTTTCACAAAGTCTCTTATAGAAGCGAAGTTTTCCAAACTTCACTCTATGTTAGGAGTTTAGGAAGTTTTCATTAAGGGGGGATAGGCTCTAATGCCTCCTTCCTTCTCCTATTGTGTCAACATTGTAAATCCTTCAATCCTATCCCAAGTTGTTCTTAAGGGGGGATGTTAGGATATTTAGACACTTAGGAGTTAGTTAAGATCTACTTGGTCTAATATGTCATTAGAAAAAAGTGTGTTTCTTTATTATGCATTTGTAGTTAGGAAATCCGACGGTCACGATATGTTCCTAACATAGAGTGATCCAATGGTTCATACTCTTCTCGATCCTAATGACCATTGATCTGTGGCTTAACACCTGATTGGTCCATGATCCCTATTTAAAGAGCATGGAGGGTCATTTGCCGATGATTGATTGTGAGAAACTCTATTGTAAAATATCTCTGTAATGTTTTTCTTTTGCATTAATAAACTGCTCCAAGTGGTCGCGTTGGCTGGGGCCATTGATGTTTCCCTGTAGGGGTTTTACCACGTGAAAACATTGGTTTGTTGATCTTTGATATAGTTATGTGAGGGGTTACTGAAGGTGTTCGTCCTCTGTTGGAATACCTGTGTTGTTGAACAATGTTCTTTTGGGCCAACCTTATTTATGGAAACGTCATGTTGTGTATGAGTCTAGGCCTCGTAGTTTCATTATTACTTTGAATAGGAAATTGTACAGGATACCCAAAGCAATCCCACCTAGTGTTATTTCCTTAATATCTGCTAAGAAATTCAGGAATGTCATCTCTCAGACGGGGAAGTTTGTCTTCTTCATGATTCACTCTCAGAATAAGTGAAAGATCACAACCACATCCAGGGTCTCTACAGTCGACCTCTCCACACAACAGAAGCAAGTAGATAAGGTCGTAGAAGAATACTCATATATATTCTCCTCACCTACCGAGGTACCTATGCACTGTCAGGTCAAGCACTCCATCAATCTGACCCCTGACACATTGTTGCCCAATGGGCCAGTCTATCTCTGCTCTCTATTAGAGAATGAGGATATCAAGCAACGGGTCCAAGAACTACTCCACAAGGGGCACATCTGTCCCAACTCATCACCTTGTGGGAGCCCAATCGTGATGGTACAGAAGAAATATGGAACCTAGCGACTATGCATTGATTACCTGGCTCTAAATAACTTATGCAAAATAGAGATCGTATGCAAACGTTACGACCCTGGGAAGTTTATGTACTAACTTACCCAAATGGGGACCACGTGAATTTTGGCGCTTCATATCCTAGGGTTATGTTTTTGGAATTCATGTTTATTGTAAAAAAGGCCTTCAGAGCCTCATTGTAATCATATTATTGCAAATGAGCACAACTGTCACATATCTTCTCAAAGATAAGCCGCCACCATTCCAGCAAGCTTGTTTCCACTGCATTTTACAGTTTCATCTTATTTCCTTATTGAATAGAAAACCAGTTTTACTGTATCTCTATTATTTTTTGTTAAGCACCTGTTAATAATCTGTAGTCATTTTGTTCTTCTCATAAAATCCGGATCATCTCCTTGATCTCTTGGAACTCAGAGAGATCATGTTGTTTTGACTACGGCGACCAAAATTCTGCAATAAACCTTTGTCTTACCTGAACCTAGAGTGAAAGCTTGTCCTTAAATCCTTGACTCAATGATATTCATGTACCATTTGAGAGATTCACCTATGAAAGTGGTCTGAAAATCAACTAACTTGTTCACTTCTGGAGTCCCTCGAGACCGCCATATGACTTCACATAGAAACAATTGTTTCTCAACATCCTCTTCTCACTTTCCCCAAAACACATGGTATCAGGTAAGGGATCTTATAGTTTTTGTTCCCATAGATGAACTTATATGTGTTACTAAAATAAAACCGCATGGAACTGGTTGCGATATAACTGTATAACTTACCACACTTCCACTACTGCTACTGATCAAATTTGTAGAACTAGAACTACTTGAAGGATTTTGAAGAATAGAGAATACCATATTTGTAGATGGTGTTTGGGGAATAGGTGATCCAGGGACATATCCTTTTCCTCCTGAATGGATCTCTTTGATATGGGGGGTCTCATTTTCATGTAATGATATATTCTCCTCTTGATGTACACTTGTATCTTTCGGAGTACCAGGTTCTATTTCTTCCACAACTTTGTCTAAGGTCTAGGTAGAAACGTCTTCATCAACAACATTGCCTACTCTTACCATATCATTTGTCTCTTCTAAACACTCTCCCTCCTATATGATTACTTGGGTATCTTCACTTCTTCTACCACTTCCCTCTTTCAACCATTGAATGGAAAATCTTCGTTGTCTCTTTAACTTCCGCAACTCCTCTAGCTCCTTTCTATAATTACTGTCAAGGTCGATCTCTTCCCACAATAGATAGGTTCTCTTCATCACTATTCTCATATGTTTCAGCCACCTCTTTTCACCAATGGTATCCCTCCTCAAAGCTCATTCATCTCGTGCAATCTTATCTTGACGACCCCCCCATACCTCAAGGAGACCCTTCTACTACTCAACTCATGAATCCTCCCATAAATAACCTTTCTCCCAAGTGCAGGGGTTTAATATGCCATGTTACCTAAGGGAACATGCAACATTCCTTATTCTACCAAGAGGACCTTGATCCAAAGAGGTATTTTATGCAACAACCTTCGTATGGATCCTTCTATGAATACCGCTTCAACCTTTGAAAAGGCTTGATGATTCTTTGTATCGAAATCAATAATGTAACCTTCGAGAACATTCTGCATCCAAAATTCTACAACTCGTAAGATTTGATGATATAAGCGGTGAAGATTCGTTAGACTTTCAATAGTCCAATTGTATCTCTTTTTCACCCGATATTTGTATTCTGGTGCTTTTTTCGGTTGATATAACTATTGGAATATTGAGAGAGGGGGGTGAATCAATATTATGCAATATTTTACCACTTTTAATAAAAAACGTAATCATTAACTTTATCAACAGTATATCATCAATATATCATGAGTAGTGTCAATCAACAAAGCATAAAAAATAAACACATATACAAATTACACCATAATTTATGTGGAAAACTAGATGGGAGAAAATTATAGAATTATTTCTTATATGTTAAATATTACATTAATAGGAATCACCAACTTCCAAATTCTCCAGCACCAACCCCCCAATTTACAGGAACCAAACCTGAAGGAAGCTCCAACTCCTTGAGTTCTCCAACATCAATCAAAAGGAAGCTATGATCCTCTGATTTACAGGCACCAGCCTGAAGGAAGCTCCAAATCCTCGAGTTCTCTGGAACCAACCGAAAGGAGGATACAACCCCCTTTCCTTTACCCATCTTGTCGCCCTGAAATATAAGTGTAGACTCGCCGTCACTATCACTAATCAACCTATAACTACCACTATCACTAATACATCAACCTGACACTGTCACTGCCTCTACCACTATCTCTACCACTGCCACTGTCATTGTCACGACCACTGTCACTATCATTGTCACTGTCACTACCAACGTCACTACCACTTTCACTGTCACTGTCACTATCACATCAACCTGTAATTGATGATCAACCAATCATCCAACTTGTAAATGTCTCTATCACTGATCAACCATAAAGAGATCCACTCACATGGATACCAAAAGCATTACAAAATCATGTACGTCAACCATGTACAAGAACCTGTACCATAACATGTACCTCAACCATATACAATATCACTCATGATATGTATCAATCATGCCATACACCATATACCAATGATATAATCCAATGTATCCAAGATATGCTTCAAATATATGCCAATATCACAAAGATGTGCCTCTAACAATGAACAATAACAAACATACACAATGTGCCAAGGATATGTCTCAAACATGTATCAATATCACCAAAGATGATTTTAGGGGCTAAATTGCGTTCATGGGATAATTTTCCATGGTTTTTCCCAAAAACATATTCACTATTCTAAAAATAATTCGCCCAAATTCTATAGGATAAAATTATTTTACCTTACAAATCACCAAAATTTTATACAAACTATATAAAATCCTTAGAAATTTGAATATCTTTATAAAAATATCGCCAACATTTTATAGTTGGAATACGAAGGATTAGTAATATTCGCCGAGGTTTATAAATTTTCAAATAAATTTCCATCCTTAAAATCATCCCTAAATATCACCAAGACATGAACCTCAACCAAGGGCCTCCAAAACATGCCTTAATCATGTGCCATACCATCCATGATACAAGCCTCAAACAAGCACATAAAAGACATACCTTTACTCATGAAGAAGACCTGATGCATATAATATCATATCAACAAACCAACATGGTGCATATCATGTTCAACAAACAAGAGATACCAACTTCTTCAAGCCCCTTTTCCATAGATCCGTGAGTTGTACACTATCAACTGTGAATGTCCATGCTTTTCTCCACTGTGATCCGTGGATGTTCGTGCCTTGTTCCACTACGACCTGTCGATAACCTCATAAAGTTAATAGCATCAAACATTTCCCTTTGCTTCCCTTTTCTACCTTACTTCACTTCCTCATATATGCTACAAAAAATATTTACCAAAAGATCACTTGAAATATAGATAAACATTGAACTTGTGTGTGTAAATATGAGAGGCTTCTTGAGGTGTATTTATACTTTTCCAAGTGACTACTTTCCTTACTTTAGGGCCGACCTATAATTTATTGTTATAACCATTTTACCCTTTAATTAATGACTTGCCACTTCTTGTTTCAACCGTTTAGGGGCTTCTTAACCATACTTTGGGGCTTCCAAATTCATGAGCTCATCAGTCCTCAACTGTGAGGATCTACATGGTGTACCACCTAACGTTGGAAACGACATGATGAAGACTATTCATCTATGAGGGTTTTGTATGTACTTGAAGTATTCTTCAAAACAATTTTCCTCAACAACTTTAGGCCTCATGACAACACCTCTGGTTTTATTGTAGACTTATTTACAGTGTCTTCTCATGAGGACCATGCTTAAAGCTACGACATAAGGGAACTATTTTGGAGAATTATTTAATTATACCCAATGCTTCTAGAGGCTTCTATACTTCCTCTGAATTTGACATCAATGACAATCAATTTTCCAATAATATCCCCCTTTGGCATTGATGGAAACACCCATCCTCCCCCCGCAACCAATACTCCCCCTGTATGCTTTCTTTTGTTTTTTCTCCCCATTTGACATCAATGGAAAATGCTAACTCCCCCTGGCAATCTGCTTGTGAAATTTCTCTCTTCCGGTACTACTTTTATCCATTGGTGCTTCCTGATGAAGTAAACTACTGACATATACAAAATCATTAATATTTATATTCGTTTATCGTCTTTTCACAAATTATTTATCTTCCCTTGTATTTTGAGCGAAAAACGTGTAGATCACTATGGGGTAGAAACTATTCCAAGTTTTTGTTGAAGATACTCAAATGTCTCTCTTGGGAGAGGTTTAGTGAAGATGTTTGCAATCAATTCCTTTGTCCAAATATACTATATTTTGATATTATTTTCTGTAACCTGTTCCCGTAGAAAGTGAAACTTTATTAGAATATGTTTGGTCTTGGAATGCATCACTGGATTCTTAGAGATATTGACAACACTAATGTTGTCTCTGTTAACTCTCTTTCTGTCTCAAGCATTCTCAAGCCCAAATCCACTAGGCACGAAGTGTATTTGAAATTGAAATCAAAACAAGTATATAAATATCTCTATATATGATTGGGTTTTTTATTATTCTTATAGATTTAGTGGAAAATCCTCTAAATTAGTTGAAAGGATTTGACAAGGTATGCAAACTGGTCAAAAAATAGCGCTACAGGAAGTTCCTGTAGCGCCTTGTTTTTCAAGTAAATGACATATGTTTTGGTTTTTTTTCATAGATGATGATGAAAATTGATAATGACACCATTATACACCATAAAATACACATTAAAACCCATTTTTTATCTTCAGAAAATATTTCTGGAGCAATCTTGTATGGAAAAGGAGAAAAGAAAAACAAAGGATTTTTTGGAAATGATTGTTTTGCAGTCAATTTCAAACTCAGATTATGAGGAAATGAAGAGGATTTTGTGAAAAACGAGAGAGGTGTTTTTCAAGAACAAACTAATATACAAAAGCCTCCCTCATATTTTACACAGGTGTCATGGTTTGGGAGATACAAGAAGGTATTTTCAACTCATTTTTTCAGATTCGTAAATACAAGAATTTTCATGTTTTAGTCATATTCTTTGGGAACAAATTACGACACGATGGAAAGGTATTTTAAAGCAATGAAAGACATTTTTATCAAGAAAAAAATAATATACAAAAATCTCCCTCATTTTTCACACAGGTGTCATGGATTTGTATATACAAGCAAGTCTTTACAACTCATTTTCTCAGATTTGTAAATACAAGAATTTTCCTGTTTTAGTCATCTTCTTTGGGCACAGATTAAGAAGCGATGGAAAGGTATTTTGAAAAAATGAAAGAGGTTTTTATCAAGAACACACTCATATACAAAAACCGACATCATGTTTCACACATGTGTCATGGTTTAGGTGATATAGAGTGTTTTTTTAGCCCTATTTTTTAGAATTTCGTTGTAAAAGTGTTGAAGATGAAATGGAACAGTCAAGGTGTAATTCGTCCTCACACATGCCAAGGAGAGTTGTCAGGTCAAGGTGGAATATGTATGTTCAAGGAGGATATTTATTCTAAATATCCTCAAAAAATTTGGTTTACTTTGAATGCTATTAATGCTTTGAAATCCAAACCCTAGTTTTTAGGTATTGGACTGATTTTCTTAGATTTTTTGTATCTTGTTGATGTAACTAAGTCAAAATTAGACCCCAAGGGGAGATATTCAGTTATATTTTGAGAATATTAGATCCATGCTTTAAGGACATAGTAGTTTTCATGTAAGGTCTATAAATTTCATATGAACTAGATGCAAAAAATGGGAGGAGAAGGATTCAGTTCGAGGGACCGAGGGTTGGATCCATGTTTTGCCTTACATATTTTATCTTATACAAGTGTTTGGATCGACCTTATCTGTGTAAATTTGAGTGGTTAATGAAGTCATTAGTTGGTGTGTAACATTCACCTTTGTTTATCATTTCTAATTCTCCATCTTGAACACATTATTACTATCATATGATTATACTGTTGTATGTATGTGCTGAGAAGGTTTATCTATTTTTATAGTTTAATATTCACCACATGTGTGTTTAAGATCCTTTAAATCTGGTTCATAAAGGATTTCTGAGTTTACTATTTATTCTTCTACTGGTTAATTATATCAAAGAACATATTTCTCTTTTATGGTTATCAATCTTGTTGCACGTTTTATTCTTCAACATATACCCTACTCTCACTTGGCTCAACTAGTGGTTTTGTTTACCTGATCTACTGCACATAGAGAAGAGATATTGATAGCTTATCCTTTAAACCACTTTAAGATCAAGATTTTTATCCTCCCACCTCTTAAAATTATTTTTTCTTTTAAAATTTTGAAATAAGATGTGCTAGGCTTGTTCCTAAAGCATTCTAGGGACAACTTCTAGCACTAACAATCACAAAATATTGAAATGGGATAATCATACTTCACTTGTATATCTTGCAGGGTTTGCTTCATCTAGAGAACCTAAGTATAACATGTTGCTCCCAAAATGTAATCTTCTTCTGCTATGGATAATGAAACTGGAGACTGCTTTTGACTTAACCATGATACCAGACAATCTCCCAAATAGAAGGTTGATCTGATAGTACTTCTTCAATCATCAATGCTTCCTGCCCAATCTGCACCTGCGTAGGTGACCATATTCATATCATTCCCTTTTGGATACCACAATCCAAACTCTGTTGTTCCTATAAGATATCTAAAGATCCTCTTTACTGCTAGAACATGAGTTTCCTTGGGTACTGCTTGAAATCTTACAACTTGTCTAGATACTTGCATTACATCTGGTCTTGAAGCCTTCACATAGAGTAGGTTGCCAATAATTGATATATAGAGTCTCTGATATTCTTCTTTAGATTCATCATCTTTTCTCAACTTGCAACCTGTCACCATCAAAGCACTTTTTGGTTTGCAATCTTCCATTCCAAACTTCTTCAACATCTATTTGATGTACTTGGTTTGGGAAACGAAAATGCCTTCATCCTGCTGAGATATCTGAAATCCCAAAAATAATGTCAATTCACCAAGTAGTGACATTTCAAACTCATTCTTCATGTCTTGGGAAAATTTCTTACTCATATTGTCATCATCACTTCCAAAGATAATGTCATCCACATATACTCAATGATAAGTATGTTGTTTATATCAACCTTTACATAGATATTACTATTTGCATTACCCTTTCTGAATCCTTGTTCTTGCAAATACCTATCCAATCTTGAATACTAGGCTCTAGTGGCTTGTTTGAGTCCATACAAAGATTTCTTCAATCTGCAAATACAATCTTCCCTTTCTGACAGTAGGAATCCTTCTGGATATTCAATTTTTACTTCTTCTTCTAATTCACCATTTATAAATGATTATTTTACATCCACATGATATACCTTGATTCTCTTGGAACATGCATAGGCCAAGATCAGTCTCATTGCTTACATTCTCAAAAAAGGGGAAAATGTTTCTTCAAAATATACTACTTCAACTTGTGCATATCCTTTGCATACTAATCTTGTTTATGGTTACATGTCCATCTTTGTTTAGTTTGTTTCTGAACACCCATTTTGTACCAATCACATTTTTTTTCTTCGGTCTTGGCACTAGTTCCCATGTTTCATTCTTATCTATTTGATGTAGTTCTTCTTCCGTGGCCTTGACCCAATGTTCATCATTACATCATTATTGGATTCTTCAAAGATGCTAGGTTCAACTGTGGATATTAGTGCAATGTGTCTATGTGTTGGTGTACAAAACCTTTTAATTCCTCTGGTCTTTATTCCTACATTTTTATCTCCAATAATATGTTCCAGTGGATAAATATTCTGAACTTGATGGCTAGGTGTCTTGGATGACATTAGAAAGTCGCGATGGTCATTTTTTTCCTGTTCTTCTTTTGCCTGCTATTCTTCTTGCCGTTCTTCCTCCTCTTATTATTCTACCTCTTCTTCTTTTATCTCTTCTTCTCTTTCCTATTCATTTGTATATTTCCTTTCTTCTTTGATCTTTGGTACATCTACTTCATCAATTTTTATGTTTATACTTTCCACTATCTTGTTGAGTCTCAAATTGTAACATTTGTATGCCTTGCTTTTGCTTGAGTAACCAACCAATATTCCTTTATCAATTTGAGAATAAAATTTTCCAACTCTATCATCTTCTCTTTTTATGTAGCACTTGCTTCCAAATACTCTAAATTGTTTGGCATTTGCTGGTATTCCCTTCCATAACTCATATTTTGTTTTATCCTTGTTACTCTTCAGCACTCCTCTGTTAAAGATATGAACCGCTATGTGTACTTCATGTACCCAAAATATATTGCTCAACTTTGAATCCTTCAACATGGTTATGGCCATCTTTGTTACAGTTCTGTTCTTCCTTTCAACAATTCCATTTTTCTGAGGTGTCTTAGATGCTCAAAATTGACTTTTTATTCCATGCTCTTCACATAATTCTATGAATGGTTTTGATATGAATTCACCTCCATTGTCTAATACTAAGCACTTAATTCTCAAATCCATTTTGTTTCCAACCATCTTGAATAATTTGAAATTTCCAAATGTTTATGATTTCTTTTTGAGAAAATATATTGCAATCATTCTTGTATAGTCATCAATAAGTAGCATGAAGTATTGTTCTCCATTTAAGCCTTTTGTTCTCCTTGGTCCACATAGATCAATGTGCACAATTTAAAATGTATTTTTTGTAGAGTATTCTTTTGATGTGAATTATGTTCTTGTATGTTTTCCATGTAGGCAATGCTTGCACATAGTACTGGTTGGTTTTGAAATTTCAGGCATTTCTCTTACTGCTTCTTTTATGCTAATCTTGACCAGATTGTCAAAGTTCATGTGTCCCATTCATCTGTTCCAAAGCCAACTTTCATTATCCCTTCCCAAGAAACATCTGTCTTTTCCAATATCATTTAAGATATATATGTTGTTTGAAGTTCTTACTACTGTAGCCACCAATTCTACTAATCCTTCTTTTCTTATCTCACACTTCTCAAAGTCAAATATAAGTTTGTGTCCTTGATCACACATTTGACTCACGCTTAACAAATTATGCTTCATGTTTTCAACAAGTAGGACATTTTCTACCTTGGCATCCCTACTTCCAAGCTTGAGTGTGCCTTTCCCTATAATTCTGGTTGAGTTGTCACTACCAAATGAAACTAATCCATCTCTTTCTTTCTTCAGAGTTTTGAATCTATTCTTGTCACCTGTCATATATTTTGAGCAACCACTGTCAACATACGAATCACTTCTTCTGCTTTATGCTTGTAGTGCAAGGGAACATTCTTCAACATTTAGTTTCTCCTTTTTACTGATCCAAATTCTCGATGGTCCCTTTTGATGATTGTTGAATTACTTCTTTGTTTCCTTTGGAGGAACTATCAAACTTCAATCTTTGGACATGTGTTCAAATTTTTTGCATTTATAACATTGTACTTAATCGTTTAATGATACAAAAAATTTATAGGCTTTGTTGTATGCTTCATGAGGATTTATGACACAATTATTTCTAGGGTGATTGTCATAGTTTCTTCTATTCTTAGCATAAGATTTTCAATTTATAGCTTTGTGCCCAAAATTATTACAAGAATAGCATGAACTAAGAAAGATAATTTTATACCTGGGATATGTTTTGAATGGTGTTGTTCCTCTATATTTTTATTCTTGATTTATTTCCATGGGTGACCATTGATTATGAAGCCCGGGTCTTCTAGAGAGTGAAATTATTCTATAATATTCTTCCTGATCATTCTCATGAGAGGGCTTGCATTCTTCCTTCTTGGTGAATCCTCTGGTGACTTCTGCATAAGTCCTTTGTTTTTCTTCCTCTTATGTAGTCATGGAGCTCAGACCCTTCTCTGAATGTGTTTGGTTGTATCCCAGTCTATACCTTTCATGATATGACCTTTGAGTGTTGATTATTTCATCCAATATTTTGGTGTTGTTCTACTACATATCTCTTTTCTGAATTTCCTTCCTTAGAGAAATGATTTTCATTTATAAGATTTCCTTCTCTTTTTCCTTCAATTCAAGCTGGCTTCTGAGTATTTCTTCAATCCTTCTGGTTTCTTAAACTTATACTTTTATTTTTAAAATCACCTGCTAATCCTTTTCAAAGTTAGGATTTTGAGAGCTTTCTTTCAGCTTGAGTAATTATTCCTTGAGGGATTTATTTTTCTTCCTCTCTTTATTTAATTCACTTAAAGAATCAATTTGTTATGCTTCAAGATCCAACTCACCTTCTTCTTCATAATCCTCTTCATCATTTTCAAAATCCATAAAGAGTACATTTTCTAAGTCACTGTCACTGTCATCATCCTCATTTGATGATGGACTATCTTCCTTTGAATAAATATTTTTCTTGAAGAATTTCTTCTTGTTTCTTATCTTGTCTCCCTTTTGATAGTTATTTTCTTTCTTAGTAGCTTCTTATACATCATTCTATTTTTTCTGAACATATGGACATTTATCATCAAAATGACCAATTTTACCACAATTAAAAGAAAACTTACCTTTGGACATACCAATTCCTTTCTTTAACTTCCTTATGAAGTTGTCCATCTCTTTGTCTTCATCTGAATCATCGCTGCAACTATAGTCTTGATTTGGCTTTGATTTTTGGCTTATTCTTCTTCTTTGTCTTCTTGGATCAAACGTCATTGGAACAGACCTTAGTATCTTCTCGACAATAACCGGTTCTTTAATTTCTTCTCCCAATTGTTTAATGAAATTTACTATTTCATCAACTCAAAGGAAGTAGGATGCAATATATTCATCTTCCTTTGTCATCAATTACTCAAACTTGCCTCTGTAGGTTTGAATCTTGGCCCCTTTTACTTTATAATATCCTTCATATATATTTTGAATTTTGTCCCAAATATCCTTTGGAGAATCACAGTGCATAACCTTGTTAAATATTGATTCATAAATACCATTCAAATTAGTGTTTTTATCCCTTTAATTGTTTTCACCGAGTTTCTTTTCATCTCTATCTGTTGGAGGAGTGGTAGGTGTTGTGTATCCATCTACTACTGATTTTTAGACACCAAATCACTATGCATGTACATATGTTTTCATCTATATACTAGAGAAGGCATAGTTTTGTATATTAAACTATGGTACCCCAATCTTAGTGTACTCCATGATCTTCCTTCCAGTGATTAAACTATTTTATGAAGGATCTTCTCTGATACCAATTGTTGGAATAATGGGGGGGGTGAATCAATAGTATGCAATAGTTTACCACTTTTAATCAGAGCATGTAATCATTAAATTTATCAGGAGTATATCATCAATATATCATGAGTAATATCAATCAATAGAGCATAAAAAAAAAAACCACAAATACACAGTACACTGGAATTTACGTGCAAACCCAAATGGGAGAAAATCACATAATTCTTTATTATATGTCAAATATGACATTCATAGGAAGCACCAACTTCCAAATTCTCCAACACCAACTGGAAGGAGGCACAAACCCCCTGATTTACAGGAACCAACTTGAAGGAAGCTCCAACTCCTTGAGTTCTATGACACCAACCAGAAGGAGTCTATGACCCCATGATTTACAGGCACCAACCAGAAGGAAGTTCCAAATCCCTAAGTTCTCCGACACCAATCGAAAGGAGGCTACAACCCCCTTTCCTTGCCTTGTCCCACCACCCTGAAATATAATTGTAGTCTCACTACCACTATCGCTAATACATCAACCTGTCACTATCATTGTCTCTGCCACTATCTCTTCCACTTTCATTGTCACTGTCAGTACCATTGTCATTGTCACTGTCATTATAACTATCACTATAACTGTCACATAAAACTATAACTGAAGATCAACCAATCATCCAACCTTTCACTTTCTCTGACACTAATCAAACATAACCAGATCCACTCACATGGATACAAACCCATCACCAAACCATGTAAATCAACCATGCACATCAACCATATTGTACAAGAACCTGTACCATTACATGTACCTCAACCATATACCATATCACTCATGATATTTCTCAATCATTCCATACACCATATACCAAATATATAATCCAATGTATCCAATATATGCCTCAAATATATGCCAATATCACAAAGATGTTCCTATAACAATGAACCATAATAACCATATACAATGTACCCAAGATTTGTCTCAAGCATGTATCAATATCACCAAGACATGAACCTCAACCAAGGGCTTCCAAGACATGCCTTAAGCATGTGTCATACCATCCATGATACAAGCCTCAAACAAGCACATAAAAGGCATACCTTTACTCATGAAGAAGACCTAGTGCATATAATCTCATATCAAAAAACCAACCTGGTGCATATAATATTCAACAAACAAGAGATACCATCTTCGTCAAGCCCTTTTTCCACAGATCTGTGACCTATACACTTTCAACCTACAAATGTCTGCACTTTACTCCACTTCGACCCACAAATGTCCATGCCTTTCTCCACTACAACCCGTGGATAACCTCAGAAAGTTAATAGCATCCAAATTTTCCCTTTTCTTCCGTTCACTACCTCAGACTTCTTAGAGTCAAATATAAGTTTGTGTCCTCGATCACACAGTTGACTCAAACTCAATAAATTATGCTTCATGTTTTCAACAAGCATGACATTTTCTGCCTTGGCATACTTACTTCCAAGCTTGATTGTGCCTTTCCCTATAACTCTGGTTGAGTTGTCATTACCAAATGAAACTGATCCATCTCTTTCTTTCTTTGGAGTTTTGAATCTGTTCTTGTCACCTGTCATATGTTTTGAGCAACCATTGTCAACGTACAAGGGAACATTCTTCAAAATTTAGTTTATCCTTTTTCCTGATCCAAATTCTTGAAGGTCCTTTTTGATGATTGTTGAATTCTTGCTTTGGTTCCTTTGGAGGAACTGTCAATATTCAATCTTTGTCCATGTGTCCAAAATTGTTGCATTTATAACATTCTACTTCATCGTTTAATGAGACAAAACTGTTATAGGTTCTATTGTATGCTTCATGAGGATTTCTGAGATAATTATTTCTAGGGTGACCTTCATAGTTGCTTATGTTCTTAGCATAAGATTTACAATTTATAGCTTTGTTCCCAAAATTATTACAAGAATAACATGAAACAAGAAATATAGTTTGTGTTGGAAGAAGACCAAGGCGGAAAGCAAGGCGATTTTGGGAAAGAAGGCATGCACAAGGAAAGCAACAAATAGAAGGAAGAAGAACACATGCACATGCATGGAAGACCTAACGACATTAGGGTTAGGGTTTTGGTAATGTATTGTAATGATTGAAGATCCAGAAATGTATAAATATGGATACCTAGATCTCAGAGAAAGAGAGGCTAGTCGTTGTTATAGAGAGAATGGTTGTAGCGAATCAAATGGTATGTAATATTTTGCTGTATGACCTACGTTTTTAAGATGTTGAGATAGAAAGGCTAGAGGAGGGTATATCTTGAGGGTTATATCATAGGCTAAGGAGCCTGGTGCGATCTAGTTTGCCTCATAATATATTTTGACCTAGCGGAGGAGAATTGTAAAGCACACAACGTTGTAATGACAGAACAATGATAACAAAAGAGCCAAGAGTAAGATATTTGTGGACGTAGCCCAGGGGGGGTGAACCACGGTAACATCTGTGTTATGTGATTGAATGCATGTATTTATTTATTGTC
>JZKD02S1625241.1:621939-635335 GCA_000966675.3 Picea glauca
ATATATGCGCTAAATGAATGAGTTATTATATTTATTGAATAAATTTTGATAATGGTATACTATGTTAATAAGTTAGAGTATCACTCCCAATACATAGTTATCAGATCTCTCACTCAATCCTAGGCTATAAACACATGAGTATTAGAGCCACCCATTAAGACTATCTCGGTTGGGATGACGCAGTGCACCCTGTGCGCTGTGTTTCCTTCTGGTTTACCAGGAGGGCCAATAGTTTTAGAGGCTTTGCTGGAAATCCAAATATACATGAACCCTGGGTCAATAAAATTAGAAATTATATAGGACAGAGTAACCAACAAATGGTTCTGTTATCGTTGGTAGGAACAAAAGAGGATTTTGTAGATGAGATAAGTTGAAGGTCTGTCAGAGACAGATCAATAAAATATTAGGGAAGAAGGAAATGAGCCACTAGAAGGGGATGTTGAGACCATGGAATCCCACAAAAGCATAGATCAAAGGTTGGCTAAGGACAAAAGAGTTTGCGTTTTCACAAAAAGATAACAAAAACCCTATAATAACACCACACAAATATATTGACAAATACATGTTTACTGATTTACACAAAGTCTTTTTCTATGATTTTCCACACTTATTGCAGGAGTGAATACTAAGGTTGAAGGCTAACCATGCGACGAACTAGATCTGGAAGTTAGAGTGGACCCCAGTACAGATTGAGCAGTTACAACAGGTAAACAACAAATTCACCCGCACAGGAGACTTTTGGCTCGACAGTATTGTGGCAGACTTTATAATAGAGTTTGCAGTAGATACAATGAAGTTGTACAATGTAGCGGAGAAAGAATTTATACGCAGACCTTGAGGAAGGTACATTAGATAGTTGTATACTTCTATCAAGATATTGTTATACAACAAAGGTGTAATGACAATGGAATCAGACAACTAAACTTCCTTTCTTGCATGGGGGAAGGGGGGAATCACTGACAGAAAAGGGAGAAATGGAAGGAGGAAAGGATAAGGGAAAGAAGGAGGAACCCTTAGAACTGATCATGATGGATGACAACCAAATCAAGTGGATCTTGGCGACAACTGGAAAGATGCGTAGCGGAGTACCCTACCAATACAAGGTGAATACCAAGAAGTGAGTTATAGCCATGAGGGAAGGCTTGGCAAGTGATGAAGAAGAGGTAGAGGATCTCCAGGATGTGGAGCAGATTGAGGAAATCCTGCATGCAACATATGAGAGGAAGACAAGAGTTCCAAGAACGAGAAGAGAAGGAAACAATCCTATCCATATTAATGTTAGTGTGGAACCCGTAAAACCATGTGCGAATAATACACCAAAGAGAATGCCACCAATTAGACAACTAGAATTCGGGAGAAGAACCACAACATGAAGTACATCTACACAAGGAACAACAACTGGAGGAGCTAGTTTAGGAAACACTAGTCAAGTATCTACACCGCGCGGAGGTAGTAGTTCAACATTTAGAATGGCAAGACACGATCCCACCATCAGGTTACCAAAATTTAAAGGAGAAGCGTAAGAGGACTTGGAAAAGCACTTGTTCATATGTGAGAAGAATTGGGAAGCAAAACATATCACAGACAAAGATACTAAACTGGAACAACTAGCGATTACACTAAGGGATCGCGCACTGGATTGGTATATGAGCTTAACTACAAAAAATCCACTAGGGACAACCAGAACAATTGGAGACATCAAGAAACTGTTGATAAATGAGTTCCAGAAGTCGAGTTTGGAGGATCAATACATGAACGAGATGATCAAAATTAGACAAAAACCGGGATAATCCATATGGGAGATTGACCAGAGATTCAAGGGACTGAAGGGGAAGTTGAAATACCTCATGATTGATATGCATCACATGCATCTATTTTTCAATTCACTACTACCACACTTAAAATACCCACTGCGCCGACAAAAGTTTCAAACGAAGGTAGAGGCTCTACAGGTAGTCCTGCAACTGGAAGAAAACTAGTATCAACAAATGGACCCAACCATTGAAGAACTGAAGGAGGATATGAAGAAATTAACGTTCCAACTAAACCAAAATAAGAGTAAGGACAAACAAGAAGTCGTTTGGTGCACTACATGCAGGATGGAAGGGCACCACAAGAATGAATGTCCAACATTCGTGCAGTATATGGTAGTAGGGATGCCAAATCCATTACCAACAGGAGGACTATAGTGTGAAATATGCAAGAAACCAAGTCATGATCCATATCACTACCCAATGATGCATAAATACCAGACAGTCATAAAGCATTCATATAGCAACTTTGGCAAGTTAGTGGGCCACGATGACAAAGATTGTAGAACTATGGAGTTGATGCGAGAGAGGACATCAAATGCATATATAGTGTAGGCCGAAATGATGGCTGGGCAATCCACGCCACAATTTAACCAAGTTCCAGCTCCATACAACACTGCGCATCAACCATACAACACCACACAACCAAAGTACAACACAACACAACCTCAGTACAATACCGCACAGTACAATCAGGCGCCTCAGTATAATGCGTCGAGAGGAGATCGAGCAGGCTACAAAGGTGGAGGACGAGCGAGAGGATGTTTTGGACGAGGTAGAGGACCAGTGGTATTTCAAAATTTTCAACAACTGGGACATTATGCAAGGGAATGTCCACTTCCACTAGCAACATGTATGTATTGTCATGCATCGGACCATGATATAGAAGAATGTTCGAAACTATTAGTAAATGGTCAAGAAAAGAGGAACCAGAACAACCAAAATATTCAATGGATCTTAGCCGAAGTGAGGGATGAAGGATGAAACATCAACATAGTCACCCATGGAGGAGCTAAAATAGGGAACAATGCAGTTCGACAAGAGCCAGTACACCACTAGTGGGTAAAGAAGAATGTTGAAACAAGGAAGTAGCTCGGTGTGTAGAAGGAGAATGAGATATTTAAGAATTCCTAACAAGAATTTCAGAAGGAGGACATTGCGATGACTTCAACTACGCAACAAAGCAAGGAAGTGACAAAATACAAGATTCCTCCGTTATTGGATCATACCAACAAAATCCAATCTACGGGACAAGTAAGTACAATCAAAGGCTTCTTACAATCATGTGTCAAAGTATTAAATGATCCATCTTCTGTGAAAATACTACAAAACATATTGGAAAGATGTAGTATAGAGACAAAAGGAAAACTAGAACAAAAGATAGTCAATCACCTACATACAAGGAGAAGAACAAGTAGGGAGTTCAGAATGAATGCAAACATCAGAGATTTCAACATGGGAGATATCATACTGGATCTAGGATCTGAAGTTAATGTATTACCAAAGAAGACATGGCAATGCATGGGAGAGCCCACATTAGGATACTCACCTATTCAATTAAAAATAGAAAACCAACACAGAGTCCTACCAATCAGTAGACTAAAAGGAGTAACAGTAGACCTGGATGGGGTGCGCACTAAAGTAGATTTTGAGGTAATTGAAATAGTGGATGGCACAACACTGTATCTAGCATTTCTTGGCTTGGATTGGGCATTTGACAACCAGGTCATAATCAATATAAAGACATGAAAAATGACATTTGATGCAGGTGAATATAGGGTCATCACTCCATTAGACCCATCAGAAGGGGAAAGGTTTGTAGAACCCACTTTCCTAGACTTAGAGGAAATCAACCAGTTGTACAGAACAATTACGCGTGATGAAGATTACATAAACCCAAATGCAGACGAGATACTTAGTTGGAGGAGAATTACTTCATGTGCGACAGACTCAAATACTGGTCTAGAGAACTGGAAACAAAGGCTACATGAATTTTCCACGAGAAGATGTGCACGAATAGACTGTGCAGTAAGATGGGTAGGCACGGAGATAAGGGAACCACCCAGTTTCCATGGAATAAACGATCTGGAAATATTCTTGGCATAGTACGAATATGAAGTTTCATAGAATCAGAGACTCTTATCACTTGATATATCACTCAAGGACACACTTGCAAGATAGTGGGGCACACACAAAGAGACAATCATAGATTGGTACCAATGTAAGCGGTTACTGCTCATAAGGTTCGACATAGAACAAAAAACAATAAGAAGAAAAAATAGGAAGGGTAGGGGGCACCAATAGAACACTTGAACAAGTGAATAATGATGTGGAAAATGAAACCCCCATAAGAATGGTCTCATCATTTTATACACACTCTAGAGGAACGAAAAACTGGACGATATTACAACAGAATTTTACAGTCAATTTCTCATTCGAGCATGAGAACCCCAACATAGACACAACTCTTAAAAAAATAAGAGGGGTGATATTCATAAAGGAACCAGAAGTCCAGTTCATAACAAAAGAGCAACAACAAAATAGACACACAGTCAAAGAACTATTGTCATGTTACCATGTGCAGGAGGAAGCACTAGAGGAAGATGATCCGCGCGATATTCAGATCAAGGAAGATGAAGTCAAAAGAGAAG
This sequence comes from Picea glauca, assembly GCA_000966675.3. NCBI lineage: Eukaryota > Viridiplantae > Streptophyta > Pinopsida > Pinales > Pinaceae > Picea > Picea glauca. Next base: position 626,402 of record JZKD02S1625241.1, read on the forward strand.
TGGAAGGTCCACCTATCGAATCAAAGGTCATTGATGCACCGATCAAGGTGAAAAATTCAACATTGGGACAACTGAATCCCAAAATGGTCAACATCGGAGATTACTGGGATGAACAAACAATAGAGAGCATAACAGAGTTACTGCGCGAGTATAGCAATCTATTTCCCATGACATTTACAGAGATGAAGGGCATATTGGGAGAGCTAGGAGAAATGAAAATACCACTTAGAGCCGAAGCAAGACCAATCAGAAAATGACCATATATATTGAACCCGATATACAAGCAGAAAGTCAAAGCTGAGATCGACAGAATGCTCGAAGCCAGAATCATAGAACTAGTGGAAGAATCCAAATGGATAAGCCCAATGGTAGTTCAGGAAAAGAAACAAGGAGGGATATGGATATGCGTCAACTTGAGGAAGTTGAATGATGCATGCCTACATGACCCATTCCCTACACCTTTCACGGATGAAGTGTTGGAGAACGTAGGAGGACACAAAGCTTACTCATTCACTGATGGATTCTCAGGCTACCACCAGATCAAGATATCACAGGAAGACAAATATAATACCACCTTTGTGATAGAATGGGGATCTTACCAATACAAATTCATTTCGTTTGGACTGAAGAATGCACCAACAATATTTTCCAGAGTAGTCATCGCTGCGTTTAAGGAATTCATCCACCAGTTTCTAGAGGTATACTTGGATGATTGCAAAATCTAGAGTTTTTTGAAAGAACATGTAGAAGTCTTACGACTGATGTTAGAAAGATGTAGGCAGTAACAGATATCACTAAACATAAAAAAATGTATATTCAGAACACCGTTTGGGATACTATTGGGCCATATAGTATGCAAGCAAGGTTTACTAGTATATCCCGCAAAGATTGCAGTAATTGTTAACTTTCCACCACCAAAAATAGTCTGTCAGCTAAGAGAGACATTGGGACACATAGGGTGCTATAGAAATTTCATCAAAGGATACACACAAATTACCACATCAATGGAAAATTTGTTAAGAAAAGATACAAAGTTTCAGTGGAACAATGAGTGTCAACACGGTCTAGATACCCTAAAGGAAAAGATGGTCACCGCGCCAATACTAGTATTTCTAGACTGGGAGAAGACAATCCACATACATGTGGATGCATCAGCCATAGCAATTGGAGCAACCAGGAATGGGAGATTTGGACCACCCTATAGCCTTTGTGAGCAAAAAGATATCAAAATCAAAACAAAATTATAACACCATAGAGAGAGAAGGCCTAGCTATGGTCTACGAACTACATAAGTTCAGACATTACTTACTGGGAAAACACTTTAATATGTTCAAAAATCACTTAGCCCTAAAATACCTAGTCAACAAGCCAGTGTTGGGGGGGAGAATATGCCAATGGTTACTACTATTTCAATAATTTGAAGTAATAGTCAAGCCAAGAAACTTAAATGCAAGACCTGATCACCTATCAAGGTTCACAAATGGAGAAGAACCTACGAATTTAGAGGAGAAGTTCCTAGATGCACAATTATTTTCAGTCTAGATCACTGATGAATACTTTGTAGATATCATTTAGTACTTAAGCACAAGTACCATGCCGCAAGAATATAACACCGCACAGAAGAAAAACCTGGTAGTTTGAGATCCAGACTATCAACTGATTGCAAGACACTTATATAAAATGGGTGCATATATCATCTTGAGAATGTATGTGTTAGAACATGAAAGGCCAAGAGTTTTAATAGAAGCCCATGAGGTAATAGCACGAGGACATTACATAGGAAAATCTACTGTGCAGAAGGTATTGAGCAGAGGACTATGGTGGACAACCATTCACAGAGACTTGAAGGAGTACTTCCAGAGATGCAATGTCTATCAAAGGGTAGGTAAACCCAATAGAAGGGACGAGATGTCATTATGACCATATATAACATTGTAGGAATTTGATAAATGGGCAATAAACTTTGTGGGACCAATCAACCCACCAACAAAAAGAACAGGAGAAAGGTACATCATTACCATGACAAAATACCTAACAAGATGGGCAGAAGAAACACCAATGAAGGATTGCAACGTAGAAAAAACAACCCACTTTCTATTTGAACAAGTAATCACTCAATTTGGGTGCCCAAGAGTTTTGATGAGCGACCAAAGCACGCACTTCATCAACATTACTATCAACACTATGATTGAAGAGTTTGAGGTCCATCATCAGAAGAGTACACCATATCACCCACAGGCGAATGGAACAGTAGAGGAATTTAACAAAATCTTAGAAAATGCACTGACAAAGATTTGTAATGTCAACAGGGATGATTGGGACCTCAAAATACCGATATTATTGCGGGTCTATGGGAATACGTGCAAAAAATTGACGGGGCACACGTCATTTAAACTAGTCTATGGCTAGGAAGCAGTGGTGCCATTATAATTTCTAGTACCAACCTTACGCGTAGCAGCAATTACACACATGACAGAATGAGGCGCAGTACAGGAAAGACTAAATCAATTGATGACCATGGAGGAAGATCGGATCCTAGCAGGATTTTACCAACAAGTTCAGAAAGAAAGAGATAAATATTGGCATGACAGACACATCAAGAAGAAAACTTTCAAGGAAGGATATTTAGTATTGATGTATGACAACAAATCATTTAAGCACCTAGGAAATCTAAAAATGCATTGGTTAGGACGTACGAGGTAAAAATTGTCATAGATGGAGGATTTGTATAGTTGAAAGACTTATCAGGCACAAAACTCAGAGGGATGATCAACGAGATCTGACTGGAACTATACAAGGGCAGTCGACCACCCATTGTGCAGTAAAAAAAAAAAACATGATATTAAATTGTACCAACAGAAGCACAGTGCACCGAAAGAAGAAAGTGCATCCACACTTAGGAATACAAAATCGGCGAGGAAAAGGCCAACGACCAGGTCAAAAGTGGAAACAAGTGGGAAACACAAAGATGACAAAAGTAGTACAAAACAACAAAGCTATGAAAAAGTGAATGTCGGAAAGGACTGACAGGATGCCGCATTAATCGTGCCAACTGGAGATGACGAGGGAGAGTAATGGAAAGTATGAAGGAATCAAAGGTTCATTGAATCCATCATAAAGGTAGCTTCTTCAACAAGCTTCATGCAATTCCCATACAAAACACGGACGTGGGAGAAAACTGGTTATTGCGAGACTGGAGAAGAAACAAAGAGCGAGAAAGCATATGAAGAACAAGGCGCAGATCACATAGGTTATAGAGACCATTGAAGTCATGAAAAAATCGAAAATCACCACTATGGCACCACCAAAACAAGTAGAGTCGACCCAAACTACATGACACTCCAGAATTAGAGCTAGGGCACAAGCATAATCGCAGGAAAGCAAACAACATCCACCGGAGGTCGTTAATGTCGATGAAATCCCATCACCAGATACAACACTGGTGAACCCCACACCAGTGGTGTAAGAAACACAACAACCAATACTGGAGGGCATGAATGTATATATGCCGGTAGAAGCACAAGAGAAACATAACTAGAACATAGAAAACTTGAAGGAGGCGCAACCAGAGAACACTGAAGAAACTCCAAGAGTCAATGGAACGACGATGAATCAAGAAGAAGTAGTTAATCTAGACGAATCTCAAACAACCGTGTCAGACCACCCACCAGAAAGAACAATAGAGGATGTCACAAGTTGGACAGAATAGTATTCCAAAGTACAAACGATGGCCACTGGAACCTCGAGTCAATCACTATCGAAGATAGATAAGAAAAAGGTACCTAGGTCACCTCACAAGAAACCCATCGCATCCCTTGTTTTTCCATGTATACCAGATGGGGTATGAGCATAATCAGGCTTGCAAGGGCATATCGAGAAGCTCAAATACTTAGATCACGATGTAGCAGACATGGACAAGTTCCTAGAATTTGTAAAGAGAGTATACTTACAGACTATGGGAGTGAATGTGGTTGGGGAACCGATTGACCAACCACTCGAGTGGAAAACAAGATTGGAGAAAATAGGGATTTTAGGTCTGCTAGATCTACCACACTTTGGCAGAGGACAATACACAAATGGCTGCATCAAATAATTGATGGCAGTCACACATGGCGAGGATATATGGTTGGACAAGCTCGTCTCGATAGATGTAGAGATCATTGCACACATCATAGGGTTACCATCCTGGGGCATGGATCCCACGTAATTTCTCGATGATAAGACAAAGAAGAAAGCACTTGCGAAGGAAATGAAGAAGAAATATAGTACTAATAGGAGGACATGAGGAATCATCATCAAGAGGATCAATGATGTCACAACACAAATGGCTGCAAAAATCTTAGCCTGCAAACTGCTAAGAAAATGCCAGAGGGAGAAAGTTTCGGCCGGGGTTGTCGTAGTTGCAACACAATGTGTCGAGGGCACCACAGTCAGTTGGGCACCCTATCTCTTGAATTTGTTTCTGGATGATTGCAAGGTTGCACATGATCTAGGAACAAAATTTCACTACTCATGGCTACTCATGTTGATAGCTATCATGGGATGGAAGGAACCGAGTTACACATTCTTCGGCACTAGACCCAAGACGAATTTTGGAGCGAGGTATTTATCACTTGGCGTCGCATCATATGCTAAGCACAAGAAAATGAATGTAGTTGTATTCAAAGAATACCTTCGCAACCTTCATGAGGCCATCTCCAACATGTGGAGAATAGAACCACATATTGTTGCACAGTATTGGGACATCGCCAACTTCAAGGCCACAGAACATGCAATGTGGATACAGGCACGAAAGGACCTCAATAAGAAGTGGATACAAATGTACTACTGTATTACGGAGGGAAATGTGTATATGGTTATCAAATATTGGAAGGATGAATGGAATATTCCAGTCCTCACCCAAGAAATACCCTCAAAGACAATGAAAGAGGAAATAGGGTAGGAAGAAACAAAACCTCAGGAAGTACCAGTGCCCAAGAAATGAAGGATAGGCCAAAAAAAACAAAGCAAACGAACGAAGGGATAGCTAAGACAAGAACCCATAAGGGGAAGAAGAATAATACGTAGCTCACCCAAGAACAAAATAAATAGGCTGAGAAAGCATAGGGGACTACACTGAGTCCCAACCCACAAGAACCAGGCCTAAATAAGAGACCAACCACTCAGATGGGAGGTGTGTGCAAGAAAATGAAGGCATAGAGAACACCCCTAGATTACACGATCACAGAGGAGGATGCAGAGATGATAGCCTCAAGTGTAAAGGATTGTATATCCGAGGACTTTGACAATGTTGTGCACCACGGGGATAAAATTCAAGAGGAGATGACAGACATATGATAGTTCCTCAATCATATTGGGGAATCACAGGAAGCATGCAACAACATAGGAACAGGGACATCAACATCATAGATAGGAGAAAGACTGGAAGAAGTCGAGTGAGATACAGTCCACACAATATTGCAGACGAATGTGACATTCCACATTACACCCAGTATGATGTGCATGGATGAGATTGTGGGGTAGACACCCCTAAAGGACTCAGTTCAAATTCAATTGGTATTGTTGTGGATACCATCTAAATCTCTATGCAAATTATAGTTTAGCGTTACCTAAGAGATACAGTCTCTTGCACGCACAGACTTAGCCTTATTACAGTAGGAAAGAGAGAAACAAGATGCACTAGAAATAATATGTGAGCATGATAAGTTAGAGACCCAAGAGGAGAGGGAGTGCATGAATGGACTGGAATGAAAAGTGGCAGGAACTTATGAGAAGATTCCAAAGACTGCGTAGAAGGATGAACTCACTGCAACAAAGAAGATTGATCAGATTGCATAGGTAATCGATCAATATCAGAAGGAGATTGATAATCTCCCCGAGCATCTCACACCCACCACTCCAACAACAACAAAGGAGAAAAGGAAGCATGAGGCAGTAGAGCATCTACATGAGATAGAGCGATAGGTTAGCACAACAACCGACTTTATTGATAATGCAACAAAGATTTGGACAAAGCTAGAGGAGGATCATCAAGTCCAATGATGGGACAAGGAAGAAGAAAGGATAAGCGGAGCTATCCAAGACCTCAAGAAGAGGCAAAAGACAATGCCTATCATAGAGCACGTCTAAGGAGCGTAGGACATGAAGAAACTGTAGGAAGAACTCACCACTGCACAAACACTAAAAAAGGAGCATCAAGCTCAAATGGAACCACTTCAAGAGAAAGTAGCAGAAGTCATTGCACATCCAGAGGAATCCAAGACACATATGACACAGACCCAGGCAGAGTGCGCAGGATTAGTCAGTGATGAAATTGTGGCCCGGATAGTATACACGCTCAAGGGGAGGATCATGCAGGCATAAACCAAGTATCAGAGCTCAAGGAGAAGTTCCAGGAAATCACCAGAGAGATCGATGAAGCGCACAAATATTAGGTGGCTCAGGATGAACCACATGTCAGTGTTGGGGGCCTGTTGGAAGCAGACCAAGGTGGAAAGCAAGTCGATTTTTGGAAAGAAGGAATGCACAAGGAAAGAGACAACAGGAAGGAAGAACAATATGCATGCATGCATGGAAGACCTAACAACATTAGGGTTAGGTTTTTGGTAATGTATTGTAATGGCTGAAGAGCCAGAAATGTATAAATAGAGATACCTAGGTCTTAGAGAAAGAGAGGCTAGTCGTTATTATAGAGAGAATGGTTGTAATGAATCAAATGGTATGTAATATTTTGTTGTATGACCCACTTTTGTAAGTTGTTGAACTAGAAAGGATAGAGAAGGGTAGATATTGAGGGTTATATCGCAGGCTGAGGAGCCTAGTGTGATCTAGTCTGCCTCATAACATATTTTGATCCGACAAAGGAGAATTGTAAAGCGCACGACGCTGTAATGATAGAACGACGATAATAAAAGAGCCAAGAGCCAAATATTTGTGGATGTATCCCAGGGGGTTGAACCACGATAGCATCTATGTTATGTGATTGAATGCATGTATTTCTTTATTATCTTAGTAGATATAGATGCGCTAAATGAATGAGTTATTATATTTCTTGCATAAATTGTGATAATGGTATACTGCGTTAATAAGTTAGAGTAGCACTCCCAATACACAGTTATCAGATCTCTCACTCAATCCTAGTTGTAAACACATGAGTATTACAGGAACCCATTAAGACTATCTTGGGTGAGATGATGCACTGCACCCTGTGTGTTGTGTTGCCTTCTGGTTTACAAGGAGGGCCGACAGTTTTAGAGGCTTTGTTGGAAACCCGAACAGACATAAACCCTGGGTCAATAAACTAAGAAATTACACAGGACAGAGTAACCAACAGTTTGATACCTGGGATATCTTCTGAATGGTGTTCTTCCTCTATATTTTTCTTCTTGATTTCTTTCCATGGGTGACTGTTGATTCTGAAGCTTGGGTCTTCTAGACAATGCAATCCTTTTGCAATATTCTTCCCTATCATTCTCATGAGAAGGATTGCATTCTTCTTTCTTGGTGAATCCTCTGGTGACTTCTGCATAAGTCCTTTGTTTTTCTTCCTCTTATCTAATCATAGAGCTCATAACCTTCTCTTTATGTGTTTGGTTGTATCCTAGTTCAGACCTTTCATGATATGACCTTTGAGCGTTGATGATTTCATCCAATATTTTGGTGTTGTTCTGCTACATATCTCTTTTCTGAGTTTCCTTCCTTAGAGAAACAATATCCATTTAAAAGATTTCCTTATTTTTCCCCTTTAATTACAGCTGACTTCTGAGTAATTCTTCAATCCTTCTGGCTTATTCAACTTGGAATTTTAGTTTCAAAATCACATGCTGATCCCTTTTAGAGTTATGATTTTGAGAGCTTTCTTTCATCTTGAGTAATTATTCCTTGAGCGATTTATTTTTCTTCCTCTCTTTATTTAATTCACTTAAAGCATAAATTAGTTCTGCTTAAAGATATAGCTCACCTTCTTCTTCATATTCCTCTTCATCATTTTCAAAATCCATAAGGAGTACATTTTCTAAGTCACTGTCACTATCATGATTCTCATCTGATGATGAACTTTCCTTTGAATAAATATTTTTCTTGAATAATTTCTCCTTGTTTCTTATCATGTCTCCCTTTTGATATTTCTTTTCTTTCTTAGGAGCTTCTTATTCATCATTCTCTTTGTTCTCGTCATATGGACATTTATCATCAAAATGACCAATTTTACCGCAATTAAAACATTTAAAAGAAAACTTACCTTTGGACTTGTTAGTTCCTTTCTTTAACTTCCTTATGGAGTTGGCCATCTCTTCTTCTTCATATGAATCATCATTGCAACTACAATCTGGCTTTGGATTCGATTTTTGGTTTATTCTTCTTCTTTGTATTCTTGGATCAAACTTCATTGGAAGAGACCTTAGTATCTTCTTGACAATAACAGGTTCTTTAATTTCTTCTCCCAATCCTTTCATGGCATTTACTATTTCATCAACTTATAGGAAGTAGGATGCAATATCTCCATCTTCCTTCATCATCAATTAATCAAACTTGCCTCTGTATGTTTGAATATTGGCCCCTTTTACTTTAGAATATCCTTTATAGATGTTTTGAAGTTTTCCCCAAACATCCTTTGCAAAATCACAGTGCATAACCTTGTTAAATATTGATTCATCAATACCATTCAAAATAACGTTTTTAGTCCTTGAATTGTTTTCATCGAGTTTCTTTCCATCTCTATCTGTTGGAGGAGTGGCAGGTGTTGTGTATCCATCTACTACTAATTTCCAGACATCAAATCCCTATGCTTGTACATATTTTTTCATTTGTCTACTCTAGAAGGCATAAATTTGTCCATTAAACTATGGTACCCCAATCTTAGCGTACTCCATGATCATCCTTCCAATGATTAAACTATTTTATGAAGGACCTGCTCTGATACCAATTGTTGGAATA
>JZKD02S1625241.1:635362-655950 GCA_000966675.3 Picea glauca
ATTATGCAATATTTTACCACTTTTAATTAGAGAATTTAATCATTAACTTTATCAAGAGTATATCATCAATATATCATGAGAAATATCAATTAAAAGAGCATAAAAAATAACCACAGATACACAATACACTAGAATTTATGTGGAAACCCAAATGGGAGAAAAACAAAAAATTCTTTCTTATATGTCAAATATTACATTCATAGGAAGCACCAACTTTCAAATTCTCCAGCACCAACTAGAAGGAGGCACGAACCCCCTGATTTACAAGCACCAATCTGAAGGAAGCTCCAACTCCCCGAGTTCTACGACACCAACCAGAAGAAGGATATGCCCCCCTGATTTACATGTACCAATCATAAGGAAGCTCCAACTCCCTGAGTTCTCCGAAACCAATCAAAAGGAGGCTACAACCCCCTTTCCTTGCCTTGTCCTGTCGCCTTGAAATATAAGTGTAGACTCATTGTCACTACCATTGATCAACCTGTAACTGTCACTATCACTAATACATCAACCTGTCACTGTCACTATCTCTACCATTGTCTCTTCCACTATCACTGTCACTACCATTATCACTGTCACTACCATTTTCACTATCACTGTCACTGTCACTATCATTGTAACTGTCAATGTCACTATCACATAAACCTGTAACTGATGATCAACCGATCATCCAACCTATCATTGCCTTTGACACTGATCAACCATAACCAGATCCACTCACATGGATACCAAAACCATCACAAAACCATGTACATCAACCATATTGTACAAGAACCTGTACCATAAAATGTACCTCAACCATATACCATATGACTCATGATATGTATCAATCATGCCATACACCATGTACCAAATATATAATCTAATGTATCCAAGATATGCCTCAAATATATGCCAATATCACAAAGATGTGCCTCTAACAATGAACCATAACAACCATACATAATGTACCCATGATATGTCTCAAGCATGTATCAATATCACCAAGACATGAACCTCAACCAAGGGCCTCCAATACATGCCTTAAGCATGTGCCATACCATCCATGATACAAGCCTCAAACAAGCACATAAAAGACATACATTTACTCATGAAGAAGACCTGGTGCATATAATCTCAAATCAACAAACCAACTTGGTGCATATCATCTTCAACAAACAAGAGATACCATCTTCTTCAAGCCATTTTTCCACAGATCCATGACCTATACACTATCAATGCACGAATGTATGCAATTTTATCCACTGCGACCAATGGATGTCCACGCTTTGCTCCATTGCGACTCATGGATAACCTCAGAAAGTTAATAAAATCAAACTTTTCCCTTTTCTTCCCTTCGCTACCTCATACTTCACTTCCTCCATAGATGATTTTAGGGGATAAATTTCGCAAATGGGATAATTTTTCATGGTTTTTCCCAAAAGCAGATTCACCAATATCCATTTTTTCTAAAAACAACTCACCCAAATTCCATAGAATAAAACTATTTTATCTAAAAATCGCCAAAATTTTATAGAAACTATATAAATCCTTAGAAATTTGAATATTTTTACAAAACTATTGCCAAACATTTTACATTTTCCATATTAAGGACTAGTAAGATTAGCCCAAGTTTATACATTTTAATATAAATTTCCATCCTTAAAATTATCCCTGGCTTCCTCAGATATGATGCAAAAATGATTTACCAAAAGATCACTTGAAAGATAGATAATCATTGAACATGTGTGTGTAAAGATGAGAGGCTTCTTGAGGTGTATTTATACTTTTCCAAGTGACTGCTTTCCTTACTTTAGAGTCGACCTGCACTTTCTTGTTATAACTATTTTACACTTTAATTAATGACTTGTCACTTCTTGTTGCAACCTTTTAGGGGCTTCTTAACCATACTTCATGGCTTCCAACTTCATGAACTCATAAATCCTCAACCCTAAGGATCTACGTGGCCTACCACATACCATTGGAAACGGGATGATGAAGACTATCCATCTATAAGGGTTTTGTATACACTTGAATTATTCTTCAACATAATTTTCCTCATTCAACTTCGAGCCTCATGACCACACCTTTGGGTTTCTTGTAGACTTCTTTAATGCGTCTTCCCATGAGGGTCATGCTTAAATCTACACCCTAAGGGGACCACTTTGGAGACTTATTCAATTACACCCAATACTTCTAGAGGCTTCTAGAATTCCTCTAAAGTTGACATCAATGAAAATCAATTTTCCAACACTAACCACTGAAATAACTCTTCAGGGAACTTAATCTAAAATATCTCGTATTGGTCACTAACAGGCTCTGAATAGAAAACAATATATTTTACAACCCTATAACTCTTGTGTTGCAACTCGAACTCATGTTCTATGAATTCCTTACACTTTCTTTCCCACAATTTTTCAACCTCATACTTATAGATCCAATGAGGCATCCTCTTAAAAATCCTTCTAAAGCTCGGTCTCGACAATTGAACCATTTATTGGTGCAAGATCAAGAACAAGGTTCTCAATAGTTGACAAAAAAAGGCATCGATGTACTCTTGGTATGTTGGAATATTCAACCTTTCTCAAGGGAAGGAGGTCTCACCCGAATCGCAACCAAGACTTGAAATATGAAAAGAGTTATGGAGAATGCAACATTAGATCTACTTCTGTACTACTCAGATACATAAGTTAACTATTAATTTTAGGTTGTGATACCATTCAGATAACATTAGAAAAGGAAAAGAATAAGAATAAACACAACACTATTACAGATCCATTTATAACATGAAAGATAACCTCAGAAACAAATTTGTAACCCCAAATCATATCATTGTATTAGCAACAATGGTACAAACCATTCTTACAGCTTAGATTCTCACAGATATCTTCTCACAATACCCAGATCTACAATATAAAATCTTGCACAACACATACAGACTCAAAATCTACTACAAATGAAATGGTGATACCCACATAGACTACCCCAATAGTTGACCATGGCTATATCAAAATAGTATCAAACCATAGGAATAATAACAAAACCCAACAATCACAACAATATCATTAATATTTCCAACATCATTAGTATTGTCAATATCATTAACCCTATCCAGTTTCATTTCCCTTTTACTTATACTTTTGTGTCTTTGACACATTCTATTAACCATATCAAATCCACTCTTCTCTTCTTCCTATATTATTTAATCCTCCCATGATATTTCCTTTTTTTGTTGCTTCCAAAGATTCCACTTGTTGCATTGTTTATTTGAGTGCTTCTGCTACTTCTAGAATTTTAACTATCATGTGATTGATTTGACTTTGTCCACCACTTATTTTATCCTTATTCACTTACAAAAGTGAAGGGCCCAACACTCCTAAAACATTTGATACAACTCACCCCATTTGTAGGTGGTACCTACATCCATACTGCATAGAGTGTCTCCATACACGGGTCTTGGGACACCCACTTCCATGTCAAGCTATGATACTTCTTCCCGATATGGAATTAGTTCAATCACATGTTCCTTTTGATTTATTTGACTTTTCAATGCCATCTTTAGATCCTGCAACTCATCCAATTCAACAATAGAGACCATTAGTGGAGTTATATACAAAAATCAAAGTAAAAATCCTACTCTAGGGAAATATTCTTCTCTTAAAATAAAAATTGGAGAGGCATGATTTTCAAAGAAGTGGTTTACGGAAACATATCTTTTGGTGTTGGTCATTCCAGGGTCATGCCAAATATTTCAACCAGATATTTCATTTTGTATCCATTTTTGAACTTTTGGATCGAACATTGCAACTCTTGGTCAAAAGGAAATAGTAATAATGAGAAAAACTAGGTTGAGGGGATAAAAACGACGAATGTAGAACCCATTTAAAATTTTAGACTTTTCTTCTCTTGCCATGGTCAAGGGTTAGAGGACTTAAGAACACTTCACACTTGAAAAAAGGAGGGCAAGTCAATAATTTCTCACATCATGAATGAGAGATCGACTTCCCTTAAAAGAGAGTCCTCTTTAGATTGACATCAGAATTCAAAGGCCTTTATCTATAGGAATGAGAATGATTGGACAACTTCTCTGGCTTTTCTAGGTTTCTTTTCTCTATTTCAATATTATTTTGGCATAATACTTTGGTTCTATGTAGTGAAATAGGGAGCGAGGGTTTCCCCTTTTATGGTGATTCAAAACTAGGACCCTAAACTCAATTTAGAGAGCCCCTTTTATTTGTGTGTCTATGCCAGATTTATTGGCAGGGGGTGATCTAGGGTTCATTTGAAGTGCCTTTTTTTTTTTTTTATGCTTCTAACAATTGCATTAGGATAAGGTATTTTTCTTTTCCTCATTCTTTATCACAGTGCAATAAGATGATGAATTGATTTACCGAGGTCAATCATTCAATTAGGTGAAGGTGGAATTGTTACATCACTAGATTTAAATGAACTTGAGCAAAGAGTTATCCATCAAAATAATACTCTTATGAATTTATTAAAGTGAAGCAGTTCCATGACGTACTTTTTGGTTTTATCCCATGTTGAAACATGAGACTTTTGGTTGTTTTAAATATTTTTTTAGTATTTTATTGATTAAGTAGAAAACAAAACAAAAATAAAACCTTAAGGACAAATGATATCTTGAAGGAAAATAACAACGAGAGGGAGGTGAAATTCTTACCTAGAATAACTGATAGGTGACAATAGTCAAGTGGGTGCTTGAAGATGGGTGGTGGCCTCTTTGATCGCAATTGGTACGAGGGGATATTTATAATGCTTACTCTTGATCAATGATTAGCACACTCCAATGATAGAGGTGAAAAATAGAATAAATAAAAAGAATGACCTTTGTCTCTTTTGTAATGAAGAGTTGACTCTTTTTTTACCCTTTTATCCTTTTTAAAAAGGTTGACTTCGCGTGTGTCACGGTTTGAAGAAAATTTGTTCAGTTGCATTTTGTTGCAACCTGAGAAATTTTCTTTAGGTGTGACACATCACATCATGAAGAGTTCTTTATTCGTGGTTTAACATTTTTGTGCCCTGTTATGAGGAAAATATCTCTATGGCTAGGGGTAAACCACAACAAATGGAAATGACTGCAGAAATCAACTCTAATCTCAAGTATGCTATATAAATATATATATGCTAACAAGACAAGATAAGAGGCCTACCTCATCCAGACGTTTGATGAATTCCACCATTGAGCACTTGACCCAAAGCAAGATACCTGCAACTAGTCCTCAACAAACAAGCAACACAATCATATGGTGATAATATATAATGTTAACACATTCAATAACATAATCCATCAACATTCATAACAAATACACCCATGGAATAATAATTCAAATATTTGTGAGATATTAATTGGACAAGAAAATATTATTTCTATTAAGATATAATCAACATAAGTGAATGAGTTACAAACTTATGTGGCAGCATGGTTCAGATCCGAGAAACTAAGTTCCTTCCAGCTGGGCCTCCACCAGTTCAATCCTCCACCAAAGGCAATATCATATAAAAGAGACAATGAAGTTCTCAATGAGTAAGGGAAGAGCTTGGGGGTTGAACAATCTGTTTAGACTTAAAGGAGAAAGGGATGTAGACTCAATGTAAAGTGAATAATTTCTCCAGAGTAACTTTGCTCTCAAAGTTGAATTATTTCTCCTCTTTTCCATATCTCAGATTTTTCCCAGTTATATCCTTTAAGTGGAACTGAAGGGTTGATTCATAACGTTTCCAGTATATGGAAGGTCAAGGATCATAGATATTGTGACGTGACATGGAAACCCAACACCATTTTTTAATTTTTTGAATATTTCTCGATGTACGCGAGTTGTAGTGGTGCAACTTGTGTATACACATGATGTAATATAGGAAGGGCACATATATGTGGAAAAATCATGTTTTTATCTCTGGGGTTTGCAAAAAGGGACTTCAAGTCTGCATAGGGAAATGGAAAAAGGCCCTCTGTGCAAGATTGCATGGGGTGAGGAAAATATGTCTATAATAGATTCCCCCTAATGTGTGAGGTTAGAGGAGTATATGTGATGGCTGAAATACATTATAAGAGCTAGAAGTGGAGTAATGGGGACCCAACTGGAAGAACTAGTTGCTCATTACAATCTATACTGACTTTGCATACATGGCTTCCAATTTGAATTACACTATAGATCCATGTGAAAATATACTAGACAACTGTCCATGTCCATGAATAGGAAAATACAAATGTGGTTACATGCCAAAGGCTGTCATAGTCACGGACAAGGCCCAATAAAACCAGTCTCAAAATCAATCTGAAGATATTTGTACACAATGGAGTACCATCTGATCTCCCATGATCACTGAAGTCACACATGTACTGGTCCAATGAAAAGGTAGAAGAAACTCAGGAAATATGTGAATATGAACTGATGTCTTCAAGTATTATACACAATCTGTCAAAGGTTCAAGTCTGCATCATGTGAATAAAGGAGTTGAGGTCGAATACAATGAGACTTCATTTGATTACCGATTATTGAGGTATACCGTTAACAAATGCGAGACAACCTACCGATGATGAAAGTAGGTATCAAGGCACCAAGTACATTATTACAAGTGTGAATAAAGGAGTCAGGGTTGAACACTCTAAGAATCCATTGATCATGAGACATTGATGTATTCCCAACTGTCGATGGTGAGAGAACCTGCCACTAATGAATGCAAGCCTCTAGGTACTCATAGGACTGTAGGTCTCGTCTCCAGAATAGATGAGATGAAGTCGATGTAAGGAGACCCACTGAAAGGAGAGCATTAACACATCTCTCATCATTTAGAATGAGTTACAAAGAAGGAGCTTAATGATTTGGAGGAAATCAAATGAAGAACATGTTCACAAACCAACGACCCTGTGCATCGTTTACGTGTTCTAGGTGCAAGAAGTACACAAAAAAGAACCTCTGAATAACAACCAATGAGGAAAATTGTTGACAAAGGCAAGGAAACCACCAATAAGGATAATGGAATCCAAGAAACTACACAAATCCCAATGTGTGAATAGATTTATTTTCATCGAACACAAGGGAAAGCACCTAGTCAACGACCAATGATGAAATGTCGATTGTTGGGTTCAAGGTTACCTACCAATGAGGAAAGTAGAACCAAGGTGCGTAATAGGACTACAACTTCATGTGATTCTGAGACAAACTGAGGGTATGGACGACATGCAAAGTCAAGAGTTTTGAGGAATGACCGACACAGGTTGGTAGACATCCTTTGAACAAGATCATGAGACATATGGAAGACTCAGAAGCATAGACTCAATGATGAAACCATGAGATGCAAGAGGCACCAATCAAATTCTCCATAGGGACTGGAAGAGTAACTAGTCCGGGGAGTAAAATCTATGTAATGAGCTCAGCTTCTTAAGGCCATGCTAAATCCAAAATTATGATGACAAGTGGACTCAACAATTTTTGTTCTCTGTTCAAAGGCGACATGACTGCTGCCAATATAAGATAATACTCCCTTCTCGACATGACTGCTGCCAATATAAGATAATACTCCCTTCTTGACATGACTGCTGCCAATATAAGATAATACTCCCTTCCTGCCTGTCTTTTTTTGTTTTTTCATAGTCAAATGAATTCTATGATATAGAGGAGGAAACGAGTGTTGCAAGTAAGCAAAACTAGTTCCAACATTGGAACATACCTATTCTCAATGAAAGGAGGTGCATGCGAGAGATGGACACTCGAGGGAATGTTCCCTCCTGGGTATAGGGTGTCAAGATGTGAAGGATATAAAAAGGATATGCTTCGTTGAGGATGCAAAACTGTTGAGGCAAATGATTTATAACGCAAAGAGAGAACTGACAATAGGCTCAATACTGCAAGAAAGGGCATGAGATGCAACCACAACTTAACGTAAAAAAATGTCCTTTTTCGTAATATTAGTCTACTTGGTTTGAAAAAAGGATAAAACTGTACCAAATAGATGTCCTTTCAAATTTAATTTTATGAGTGTGAAAGAGACAAGTTCACTCGACAATATTTTCTCTTTTTGAAAATGACTCAAAAAAGAGCTTAAATCAAACTCACCTAGGAGTCTTCTAGGTATAGGTCAACATGTTTATGAGTGAGAAATGAGGTTCAACATAAATTCATGTATTATCTATAAGGGAATCCCGGTTCTGCGGAAAAAATATCTGCATGGGCAATGAATGAAGCAGAGGATCTAACTAGGGTACCCATGTTTGGTAAGTCTCTACCATTTGATAACGACACTTATAGTAGCATATAGAAAGTTCTATGTCACTAAAAAAAGGGTTCATACCTAAGGCATATGAGTGACAGTTATAGGACGATGCAAGTGTGCATGATGGAATGGATACCTATCCTATGTGATGGGTAGTGAAAATACCTGTTTGAAGTTATGAACGGTCGACATAACGCTAAAAATCGCAAGAATCCTTGGATAAAACTACAAAAACCAACTCAATCCATTGTTGTATTAGTCCATTACGCGAAAATATTATCCAAAACTATGAAAAGTGGGTAAAATTTTTCTATATATTTTTCTTCTAGTGGGTTCCAGGTTTGGGACCTAGAGTTGAGATCTTTCCGCGAGGACCTCCCAATCCAGTGATGGCACGGTGGACCGAGGTGATGAGACGGTAGGGGGGAGGTAGGGTGCCCACACCCTACAACGATGATTTATTTTACTGGTGGAGATGACAGGTCATTGCTCTGGATGAATCCCCCTATGCAGGGATTGACTTCACAGAGGATCCTGACATGCCATTACCACCAGGGACCACCTACGGGGACATAGGTATGTCAAAGTTTTTTAAATATTTCATTTTTTTTGTATTTTTGTATAGGAAAACAAAAATATTTTTGGACAATGTTTAAGTACTAATTAGACATGTATGTGACGTAGACGTAGGTCCATGACATCTATATGGGATTCCACGACATCGTTGGAGGCACTGGGGAGATGAGGCAGTGGGAGGAGAAGCATAGAGAGTCCTTCAAAACATGCAGGGCAACCTGTCTCATTTGACACAAACGATTTTGATGGTTCAAGTGGAGGATCTGCGGGAGATTATGTAGAGGCAGGTGGTAGGTGTGACCATACCTTGGGTGCAACTCTTTCATTGTCTTGCAAACACCGTAGTTTGTTATCATGACACACATATGACGCTAGAGGCGTAGATGTCATGATTTTTGTATTATCGACTGTATATGTGTATTGAGGGTGTTAGCCCCAATTTTGTACTATACACATCATATTTTTTGAAATACATATAAAAACATGGTTCTTCAACTTTACTTATGTTACAATGTGTACATTGATGAGAATGTTTTCTTTACTTTATTTATGTGACAAATGCCAATCTAAAACAAAATTAGTATATGCATCAGATACATAATTATAACTTCTAGGTATGTGATGCTAAGTAATAAAATCAAACTGTCATCCTAAAAGGTGTACTCATAGGAATCGTCAGAGTAATGTAGGGTTACGCACACTATAACTATAGTTCAACTGACATACTACTAACTGGGAATCCAGGTGAACCTCCAAAGAATGAATACCATGTGAAATGGCATCTCACAAAAGTTCTATAACGATGATCTATTCGGCCACATTGTGCATGGATGACCCTAGGAATATTCCACTTGAAGACACCAGTAGACCCTCGGGTGAGTAAACAACCCAAGCGGAGGAAGCCAAGTTTCGTGTATGACGATTGGCTCTATTTGTGAATCCTAAGTAGACCTAAGACTTCATTGACATCTTCCAACCAAGGGAAAAATTGATAAGCAAGTTGAAGAAAAAAAATAAAGGGAAAATATATATACACTAAATTACACTAGTATACAAAGAGTTACGCCCAAGCTTGGGGCTCAAGCGTAATATATTTTCAAATAGAGTCCATTCCTGGGCTCATCCAACATGTTCCCTTCATAATCTTCTAATTCATAAGTTCCTTTTTCTAAGACACATCGTATGATATTGGGATCGTGCCACATGGGTTTGAACTTTCCTACCCCCAGTGGTTCTTTGGCTTGATCATATAAAGGGACCAAGTCACCCTCAACATACAACTAAGGACAGCTAGACTTATCGTATTGGACCTTGACACATCTTTTATTTTCTTTGATAGTCGTAGAGGCATCTCGACGGTGCACGTCAAGGATATCTAGGTGCATGAGTCATTGTTCGAGATCAGAAGTGTCAGGTAGGAGTGAAACTTCCAATTTAAGAGAAGGGATTTCACATTCAATAGGTAATATTGACTCCACACCATGTACTAACTGGAAAGGAGAAAATCTGGTGGCAGTCTTGACTGAGGTTCATTATACCCAAAGTGAGGGATATAACATGATATGTCAGTTAGATTTTCTCTGGTTGACAGTTTTCTGCAAAATGGGTTTGAGAGACTTGTTTCCTGGGAGTAGTAAGGGGAAGAATGACCATGCTTAAACCCCAATTTGGATGTTAGCTCTTCCATCATTTCATTCTGAAAGTGACTTCCATGATCAGTGACAATCTCACTCAGGATGTCAAACCTGGTGATAATTGGATTGAATACGAAGAAGGAAGTAGTCTTCCCGTCAGATTTAACTGTAGAAATGGCCTTGGCCCCCTTAGTAAAGTAGTCTATGGACATGATAATTTTTTAATGCCCCCCAGCTGAAGTTAGGTTGCAATCCACAAATTCCACCCCCCACTTGGTGAAGGGACCAACAATAACGACTGGATGGAGAGGGGTTGGATGCGAACACATTTTCCGAGTGAACACCTGGCAGGGGTGACACTTCTTAACCACTTCAATGAAATATTTAAATATAGACAACCAAAAATAACCGACTCGTAAAATTCTCTGGGTTGTCACAAGCCCAGATAGATGACCACCACAAGCTCCACTGTGGTAATCGTTTATAACTGACTCGACTTATTCATGAGTTAAACAACGACACAAGATATTTTCTATTCCTTGACGATTCAGAGTGTTTCCGATGATAAGGTAATTCTTATCTTGGTATCTTATACGTCGTCGGTCATCTGGTGAGAGATGCTGAGGGAACTTAAAAGTTTGAAAATAGATAAAAATGTCTCCATACCAGGGGTCGGACGACAAGACAAGGAATATGTGTTCATCTTTGAAATAATCAACATGAATAACATCCTTGTCCAATTGTGGGAAGTCAGATATTAACTTTGCAAAGACTAGTGATTTCTTGGATTTCACAAAAGAGAAATCGATATCGAATTATTGTAAAATGACAATCCATTTATTGTAGTTTCCCCCTATGATATGTCTGCTAAGGACGTATTGAAATGTATTAACATCGACAACCACAATAGTTTTGTAAAGAAATATAATATGGCATATTCGTTGAACTGTGTGAATGACAACCAAAGAGAGCTTTTCAACGTGAGAATATCTGAGCTTAGGACTGACTAAGTTTTGAATAAGATAGTAGATGACGTGCTCATGGAGCTCATCATCCTCCTAAACCAAAACCATACCAATCGTCTCTTCGGACACAGTGACATAAAGTAAGTAATATCTATTGTAGTCAAGAGACTTCAATAGAGGCGTCGATACCAAGGCTTTCTTCAAAGCATCAAAGGATTCCTAGGCTCACTCATCCTAGATAAAAGGGGTGTCCTTCCTCAAGAGATGCATGAAACCCTTAGTAATATTGGCATAGTTCACTATAAACTAACGTAAAAAGTTAGCTTTCCCCTGTAAACCTTGAAGTTGTCGAATAGTGTGTGGGGGAGGCAACCGAAGTATTGCCTCAACCTTTAACATATCTACTGTGATCCCAGTCTCAGAGACTAAAAATCCTAGAAGATGTCTAGACCTAATGCAAAATATGCATTTATGAGGGTTCAACCGGATGCGATAATGATGACATCTTTCAAAAAATAGCTGAAGGTGCTTAGGGTGATCCATTCTCTTACAAGAGTGAGAAGAAATATCATCAAGATAAGATTCAACTATATGCTTAAGATCATGGAATGTGAAGTTCATAGCACGTTGGAGTGTTGCTCCAACATTTTTAAGGTTGAAAGGAATCTTTCATTATCAGAAAGTACCCAAAGGAAAAATAAATGTCGTATTATGTTGATCCTTACGTTTAATTTGAATTTGGTTATACCCTGAAAATCCATCCATGAAATAAAAAACTTCTCTTCATGCACACTCATCGAGGATCTGATCGATGAAAGGTGTCAAAAAGTTGTCTTTAGGAAATGTCTTGTTTGGGTCACAAAAATCCATGCATACACGGATGGTTCCTTGCTTCTTATTCATAAGAACGAGATTGGATACCCATTCGGTCAAGGGAACTGGTTAGATGAAGCCAACATTAAGTAATTTCTCTACCTCTGCCTTAATAGCAGGGGCCTTTCGGGAATTGAAAAATCTAAGATGTTGTCAAACAAAATTAGCATCCAGGTAAGTGTTAATCTCATGCTTGAAAATTCGAGGGTCGATTCCTGAAATCTCTTCATATGACCAAGTGTATACATCTCAGAATTCCTTGAAGAGTTCAGTGTAGATCAAGATTTCTTCTGGCGAAAAATCCGCACCAATGTGTACATTTTCAATCTTGCCATGGGTATGAGAGATCGATCATGACGGTAGGGGAGATACTCGCTATGTTTCCTTTGGAACAAATTTCGTGCATATCAAGCGGAACTACGGCGTGACCGACTATCTCGCTCAGAGTAGATCTAAATTCATCTTGTTTGATTCTAGCAAGCTCTAGGAGAAAATAAGAGCGATGATGCATATTATCCCAGGGTTTTTCAGAACCATTCATGGCTTATATGATAGCTTCATCCGAGGGAAAAGTCTCATCAAGGTATTCATGTGAGAAAGACGATGAAGTGGCCCACACGGGCTTAAGAATAGGATCCTCCTCATCCATCTGCGAGTTAATAGGATCGAGATCAACGGAAGAGTCAAGAATAGATTGATACACTATCTCTGCTATCGATAGTAGCATGGACGTTCTAGCATGCCACTGAACTTCACAAGATTCATTCGAGGAAGGTAGGGTCCAAGGATCGTTAAAATAGGAAGTGCGGAAAGGAACGAACCTCTCTGACAAAACGAGCTTACTGGAAATTACATAAATATGGTGAACTGGTGCCATGAAGTCGAAGGTACCCATAAGGGATGAATACATTTCGACATCGATATTCTCAGTTCCCGGATGAGAATTTTTCACCACGGGCATCGACGGTCCAACAGATGCACTGGGTCTAGCATACGCAGAGGACAATTGCTCGATCGTCACGATATTCCCATCACGAGGAAAAAAAAAGTACGGAAGACGAACGATATGATGGCAGTCATAGCGTAAGTCCAATTGCATCCTAGTAACAAGTTATAATTGAGGGGCGCATCAACCACCTCAACATCCACCTTTACTATCTTCCCACCTAATTAGACCGAAAAGGTAGGAAGAATACTGTGAGGGCGGAATGAATGACCTTCAAAAGCAGTCAACATGGTATGAGACTAAGAGAAAGTCGGAGAGGCGAGGGCTTTCCAACAGATCAGGGAAATCACACATGTTGTAGCACCTTCATCAACAACAATATGCTTGATGGTATACTTTGAGTAACTCACATGGATTTGGAATGCCACATGGTAAGGCAAGTGAGGCTTCACATCTGTGACGTCAAAATTAATAAATTTCAAACCACTGGGATCTAGAGCTCCTAATGTAGATAACAAGGCATTCCTCTGTGAAGGACACATCTGGAGTAGCTCTAGGGATGACATCTCACAAGGGGTTTGACCCAGGTCCTCAACAATAGAGTAATTCTAGGTGGCTCTAGCATTAGGATCGTGGGTAGAGCGCTTGAGTACTCCTTTCGAAATATGAGGCAGTGGCTCTAGTTTTTCAATCTGTAGGAGCATCTCCAGAGAAGGAGGAGACTCTATACCAGGTATAGTTTGTGGAGAACTGTAATCACGAGATTGGGTGGCTACATTAACCTCAAATTTGACCATATTGATGCATAAATGGTCACCGTCTTCTGTGGGTGGGTTTTGACTCCCACTCACCATATTTCTGGCATTTGAGGAGCTTGAGGCCATGTGTTGGTTATGTGGGAAAGGATTTGTCAGCACGGTGGGTGGTAGAGATAAAAGTGTCGCATCTTCCGCAAGTTTGGGGAATAAATGAGTAAGGTGATCATCTGTACAAATCTTACAAGGAAACTTCACCTTACACCTTTCTCTCTTGCCCTCACTAGAATTATTATTCATCTTCTCATTATTACCATTGTCCTTGGGTTTATTATTCTTCCCACTCTTACGATTATTATTACATCATTTCTTCTTGTTCCGTCTTGGTTTTTGGTTACCATTTGGGCCAGTTGACAATTGCACAAAATGTACATCCCCCGACTAAGTGGGATTGGAAGACACAGACAAAGTTGGCCCTCCTACAGACTAGTTTAGAGAAAACTCTTTCAAATGTCTTGTCACCAAGTCTGTGGATTTCACATTGGTGGATCCTACAATGTCGTCGGCACGAGGTCCGATATTTTGTCTAGGGTCATAGTTTGACCTCGGTGCATCAGGACGAATCTCATATAACATCCCAGATTGAGCATTTATAAGATCTAACTGTTGGGTTGTGAAAATCACTTCTTCCTCAGATGTAACCCCATATGTAGCAACATCCTTCGAAATAGGAGGTTGTAGAGACTTAAGGAACCACTCTATCAGGAATTCATGGGGTATACAAGTCTTGATCAACCTCTTCCGTCTACACCACTCCTGGATGTGATCCAAAATATGAGTGGCATTGTCCTGGCATAAGTTCGACAGAAGTTCTAGGCCAACATCGTAACGAACCGACAATTGGAAGTGGTTAAAGAAGACTAAAACCATTTGACTAAAGGTCTCGTACGCTCCCCTAGGTATCTCGATATACCATTTTGTGGAAACCCTCATGAGGGTGCATTGAAACAATCTTAACCGAATGGAATCATAGTTAAGGGAATTCAAAGAGCACCATGGGTGAAAGATGGTAATGTGATCACCAGGATCCTCGCCATTCTTACCTTCGAATTTTGGAATATATGAAGGAATCTTGGTGGGAACGGGGGACCATGTAGGATCATGACACATCAGGTCATTCATTAACTTAGACAAGTCTGGAATATTGAGCGTGGATAGAAAAGGGAGATGAGGTTGCAACATCTGGCCCCAAGCTCCCTAGAAAGATTATGGTTGGGGAATTGCAACCCATCCAGGGTTCTGGTAAGCACCATGGCCCTGTTCGAGATTGTAAGACCCTCCTCCAGAATGATTCATAAGGGGTTGGTTGGGCATCATTCCAGTAGGAATGTTCTGATCAGGGTTGTAAAACATTTCCCCATCCGGAGTGGACCCAGGTTGGTGGTTGCCCAAGGTGTGAAACTGACCTCCTTCGGTGTGAATCTAGAGGATAAAGGTGGATTCATCATGCCAAACGTGTTGGTCAGAATCGACACAGAAGAGGTGGGTGTAAAGGACGGACCATAAGCAATAACTTGTCCACCAGGTTGGTTACTCCATCCAGAAGTAACATGATTAGAACTGGGGTTAAAAGAAGGAATGCCTCCCACGGTAGGAGACATTTGAGGGACCCAAGTGCCACCAAACGAGAAAGGAGTATAAGGAGGAGTTGTGCCCCCAAGTCCAATTCTATCATTAGGGACAACGAATGGGATGGAGTTTGAAAACCACGAAGTAAAATTCAACATACCATAGGAAAAGGGACTAGAGGCCATAGGGATGGACATAACATTATAGCCCGGTGAATGACCAAGCGACTCAAACGAGTTCATGGAAATAGTTTGAGTGTTCACTATAGGATGGGTAGCAGTAATGATAGGTGCCCCTGACACTACAACCATTGTGGTTGAAGGATTCGAAGGGGTACCATTGACTATACTAGGTGTGGGAGTCGAAGGGCTCCCAATATCTTGATGACTCGGTTTAGTACTCATCCTTGTAGAATCAAAAGTCTGATAAGTGGATGTGTGTGTACCACATTTAATAACTCTACACCTTTTAGAAGGAAAAGACTCAAAACTCGGTGGTAACTGTAGCAAGCAGAGAGACCTACGGGGAATCTAGTTTGGCTCCAGTATGACTCAAGATTCAAGATATAAAAAGAACAAATCCTAAGGCCAACTAGTAATCAAAGAGCACACCAAAAATAATCAAATGACCAATATGCACACAAACAAGATAAAGTGTCTGAAAGGGACCTCCCTCTCTAAAGTAGGTATGCCTCACCTAAGAGGGGCCTGAGACTCTGATGCTAAAGATTGGAGGAAACAAAATAATTTATATGGGCCCTCGTGGGCTTAAAAACCAGTCGTTCAGGCCCCCCTGAAGAGGTAATCCTCCATAAAGGTTGTGTGTTGTCTGACCCCTATCTGACCCAGGGTACCTGTAGGATAACCCTTTCAAGTAACCTATGTGGTACCTAAGTCAAGTAGCTAATCAACCACAGTGTAACTAATGCACATGCGAATAGTCATAAGTCAGGTCCACCATATGGGTAGGGTAGAAAATCTCAAAACCTTGAAAGCACCGCCTCTCACAGAGGTAAGGGAACTAGAAAGATCCCCAGATACGAATAGATGCCCAGAAATATCTTTGACGCTAAGAAGGTATCGGGGGATATCCCTTCAACCGACCTCGCACGACCTCATGTTTAACTCCGGTGTAAGTGGAGCCTCCTGATATTACCGATTATATAATGGATTTCTCCACTCCTTTAGTCATACACATATGTTCATTTAATAGCCTTGGAAAATTTTACTCACAAAATCTTATTCCAAGGCTCTAAATCCTAAGCTAGTTTGTGCAGCCTATAAAATAAAATCGTTACTAATCAATTTTAAATTATAGCGTTAATTTTAATGGCCTTTCTTACTCAAAAAGTGCGGTCGTGAAACTAGTGATTTTATAGCTCAACAAGTAAAATAAATGAATATAAATACAATGCAAAGTCCCAACTTCAATTTCCAATGAACGATATGCTTCTGAAAAATGCAATTTTCAATTCAATTCTACAATTCTAAATAAAATGTAACCTTTCTTTACATGCAATAAGATAAATGACAAAGACTCAAGAGATCAAAATTCCAATCAATGTAAAATACCTAATATTTTTGTATTTTCAATATAGGAGAGTGAAAATGCAAGGACTCAAAAACAACTTGATATAAAGACTCTACTATGTATAGACATAGACAACCCAAATAGGATAACAAGGAGTAAGACACATATCCCAAGGTGCAAGGACAATTAAAATGAAAATATCATGAGAAAGGAACCACCCAAAAATTCAACCAAAGACAGGTTTCTTGTCATTCCACAGACACTTAACAGTCATCACAAGGGCCCAGGAAGACTCAACAATCATCAAAACCTAACCAACAACCACCAAACCCATCAATCAAGCAACAAAGGTTGATGTACATGACTGTTCAAGGGAAAATCACATATGTACACAACTTGCAAAAGCACAACACGCGTATGTATGCATATGTCAAGCAAAAACCCTTGTATATGTATCAAAACATAGCTAGGCTAAAGAGAAGGTTGAAAATATCATACTCAAAGTGAACAAAGGATGCCAAACAATCATACGACAAGAAACTCAATATGAACGAGAGCAATATAAGGATAAAAACACTCCAAACCCCGAAAAAGAAGTTTCTATCCCCAGTGGAGTCGACAATTTTGTTACGAGGAAAATCTCTCTATGGCTAGGGGTAAACCACAACAAACGGAAATGACTGCAAAAATCAACTCTAATCTCAAGTATAATATATAAATAGATATGCTAACAAGACAAGATAAGAGGCCTACCTTGTCCATACGTTTGATGAAGTCCACCGTTGAGCACTTGACCCAAAGAAATATACCTGCAACTAGTCCTCAATAACCAAGCAACGCAAGCATATGGCGATAATATATAATGTTATCACATTCAATAGCATAATCCATCAACATTCATAACAAATACACACATGGAATAATAATTCAAATATTTGCGAGATATTAATTGGACAAGAAAAGAGTATTTCTATTAAGATATAATCAATAGAATTTAATGAGTTACAAACTTCTGTGTCGGCATGGTTTGGAACTGAGAAACTAAGTTCCTTCCAGCTGGGCCTCCACCACTTCAATCCTCCACCAAAGGCAAGCTCATATAAAAGAGAAAATGAAGTTCTCAATGAGTAAGGGAAGAGCTTGGGGGTTGAACAATGTGTTCAGACTTAAAGGACAAAGGGATGCAGACTCAATGTGAAGTGAGTAATTTCTCCAGAGTAACTTTTCTCTCAAAGTTGAATTCTTTGTCCTCTTTTCCATGGCTCGTATTTGGCCCATTTATAGCCTTCAAGTGGAACTGAAGGGCCGAGTCGGAACATTTCCATTATATGGAAGGTCAAGGATCATAGATCTCATGACATGGCATAGAAACCCGACACCATTTTTTTATTTTGGGCACATTTCCCGATGTACATGGGCTATAGTGGTGCAACCTGCATATACACATGTTGTAATATAGGCAGGGCGCGTATATGTGGAAAAATCATGTTTTTAGCTCTGGGATTTGCAAAAAGGGACTTCAAGTCTGCATAGGGAAATGGAAAATGACCCTCTATGCAAGATTTCATGGGCTGAGGAAAATCTTGCTATAACATGCCCCGCCCTTAAAAAATGTATCCCATG
This sequence comes from Picea glauca, assembly GCA_000966675.3. Classification (NCBI taxonomy): domain Eukaryota; kingdom Viridiplantae; phylum Streptophyta; class Pinopsida; order Pinales; family Pinaceae; genus Picea; species Picea glauca. The sequence continues at coordinate 654,108 of JZKD02S1625241.1, forward strand.
ATGTATTGTATAAGAGAAAGTTTCTAGGCTATAATATGCCACATAAGTTTTTTTTTTTTGGTTGTGATATGTTCTCATGAAGAAAATTTTGCAAATTCTGATATGTCACAACGAGGAAATTTGTTAACCCATGATACATCAAAACGATGAATTTTTTTGAGTTTTAAGGATATGATATATCACAAGACGAAAAATAATGTAAGAATTGAAATTTCACAAATAAATAATTAATTTGTCAAATTCCAGTTAATAGTGATAATGGCGACGAAAATTAAAAACGTAAAACACATGAAAAAGAAGGAAAGTGGGATGCAATTACCTCTAAATAATTTTTCAATCCTGGTGTCGTCTGCTTCTTTCTGGTCTTCCCAAGACTTTGCACCATCAGAATAATTCTATTTCGAAGTTCGCTCTTGGTGGTTCAAATTGAATAAGGAAAATATCATCACCCCATTATTCTGCCAATATTTTTTCCGGTCTTTTTGGTGATCTCACAACATCTCAATCACTTTGTTTCGAAGGTCGATATGCTTTGTTCATTGTACCAGGAAATATCATGACTATTATGTGATTTTCTCTGTTCATTGAACAAGGAAAATATCACGACCTTCAAAATATAAGAACTATGGTAATTTTTAAAGGTTAAATTGTTTTATTTCTATTTTGTATGAAGACATTTTAAATATATGAATTATGTAAAGTTTTAGTTGAACACTTCCTCTGGCCCACTAATTTCCCTAACCACGACACTCTTTTTTCCCTCATTCACTCTTTTTCTACAAATTGCCTCATAAGTAATGTCCCTATGGATAGATAATGTCCCCCTTTCAGTAGTTAAACTCTTAGCTAATCCCAGTCCACCATCTCACTTCCCCTCAAAAACCTGCACAACCCAAGGTATGGAATCCCCATTCACTGCTTATAGTCCCTCAGGCATTTCCACTCCCCTCCAGGGATTCCAGCACAGATTGGACAAAAATTCTACTTGTTGGGACCTCAGGAATTCTTCAGCTGCAACATGACTTCTCCCAGCAGCAAAATGTGTACTTCCTTGGGTGAATTTCGAATAGAACTTCCCTCACAAGCCCACAACCCCTTTCTCTATGAAATTCCAACTCCAAATAGTTGTCAAACATGCCCACAACAACTACCTTCAAGATTCAACACTCAAAACTCCATTGTTGGCCATAAAACTCCATGTAAAAACAAATCTCTATTGGCTCTCGAACACATACTACATTCATAATATACATCACTTGGATCTCGACCATGTACTACATCTACAATATACATCACTAGTTTGGGGTTTGAAAACAAGGGTGTTATAGGAAGAATCTGTGAAAACTCTTGAAAAGAGGACGAAAGGTCAATGATGGTTCATATCATGAGTGGGAGACCAAATTCCATTAAAAGGGAGTCATTTTTAGACTGACATCGAGATTCAAAGGCCTTTATCTAGAGGAATTACAACTTCTTTGGCTTGTCTAGGTTTATTTTCTTGTTTTCACTATTCTTTTGGCATACATTGGTTTGGTGCAATGAAATAGGGAGTGCGGGTTTCCCCTTTTGCGGTGATTCAAAACTTTGGGGTTTGAAAATGGGGATGTTACAGAATTATTATGTGAAAACTCTTGAAAAGAGGAGGGAAAGTCGATAATGGTTCATATCATGAGTGGGAGACCGAATCCCCTTAAAAGGGATTCATTTTAAGATTGACATCGGAATTCAAAGGCCTTTATCTAGAGGACTGACAACTTATTTAGCTTGTATAGGTTTCTTTTATTGATTTCAGTATTCTTTTGGCATACTTTGGTTTGGTGAAACAAAATAGGGAGTGAGGTTT
>JZKD02S1625241.1:671406-686525 GCA_000966675.3 Picea glauca
TTTACTTTAACAACAATGTTCAACAATTTATCATCAAGGTATCATCTATGTTTGTATTCAATATATCATGAGCATATAATCATAAGAAACATCACATCAACAAAATCACATCAAATACACAGTACACCAGTGTTTACATGGAAACCCAAATGGGACAAAACCACATAATTCTTTCTTATATATATCAAGAATTCATTCATAGGAAGCAACAACTTCCAAATTCTCCAGCTGTAACTGGAAGGAGGCTCCAACCCCCAATTCCCAGGCTTCAACCTAAAGGAATATACAACTCCCTGAATTCTCTAACTCCAACTAGAAGGAGGCTACAACCCCCTAATTATCAGGCTCCAACCTGAAGGAAGATACAACTCCCTGATTCTATGGCTCCAACCGGAAGGACGATGCAACCCCCTTTCGTTGCCTCGTCCTACCACCCTGAAATATAAGTGTAGAAAAATTGTCACTACCATAATCACTGCCACTGTCACTACCACTATCATTGCCACTGCCTCTATCACATCAACCTGTAACCTATCACTGTCACTGTATCCAACCTGTCATATCAACCTATCACTGATCAACCTGTCCAACCTATAATTGTCACCGATACTCAACCAGATCCTCTCACATGGATCATACACCAAGGAAACCTCTCAACTAGATGTCCAACATCACCAACACATGCCTTTACCAAGCATGTACCAATATCACCAACATACCATCACAGGGTATGTGTCTCAACCATGTACCAAAGAATGCACGAAAAAATCAACCTATACCATACCAAGCATCAACCATGTACCACAACATGTACCACAACAAGTGCATCGACCATGCACCAACACCTGTACCAAACCATGCATCAATCATGCACTTCAACAATGTACATCAACACCTGTACCATACCATGTATCAACCCTATACTACACCAAGTACATCAACCATAAACACCATACCATGTACCATACCATGTGCCAACCATGCACATCAACCATGTACATCAATCATGTACATCAACAGAAGTGCCATACCATATAGCATATACCATGAAACATATCTCAATTATATATCATATCACTCTCAATCATTCCATGTACCATAAGATAGGCCTCAAGTATATTCCAATATCACAAAGATGTTCCTCTAACAATGAACCATAACAACCATACACCAAGTACCAAGAGTATGTCTCAGGCATGTAACAATGTCACCTCAACCATATGCAATCATGTACCATCAAGGGCCTCCAAGAAATTCCTTAAGAATGTGCCATACCATCTAATATACAAGCCTCCAGAAAATACATAAAATACATACCATTAGTCATGAAAAATTGAACCATACCATCTCAGAATCTGTAACAACTTTTCTCTACCACCAAACCTTGTTGCAACTTAACCAAGAAATATTTTTCCTCAAATCTTTGACTTTCTCTTATACTTCTCACGGATGTACACGACCTGACCTTCTTCATCCCACATATGTACACGACCTGTCCTTCTGCAACCCACATACAACCTCAGAAAACTAGGGTTACCAGTTTTCTGCAACTCCTAAACTTTCACTCCTTCATACCTTTGCTTCCTCATACTTGATACGTCATATTCAACCTCAGATTCACTAATAAATTTTCCAAAATATAAACCATAACATTCACAATATATATATTCAATGTAAGTGTGTGTTTTCTAAGGAGAGACTCTTTGAGGTGTATTTATACTAATGCTAGGTGACCTCTTTCCTTATTTTAGGGATTTCTTGTTACACCCACTTTACCCTTAGAACAATAGTTGTAACCAACTAGGGGCTTCTTGAACACTCTTCAAGGCTTCCAACTTTACAAGGCTATATCTACCTAATTGTGACGAACCGTGTGGCGTTCTACATATCATTAGAAACGTCACAATGATTATTGTCGATATATGAGTATCCTACCTACATTTGCAATGTCCTTCATGTCCATATTCCTTAAACAAAATTTGGTTTCCATAAACACACCTCAGGGGCTTCATGTAGACTTCATCAAATCTATCTGTCACATATGATGACATAAACTAACTCACAATCAAACTCGATCATACATATGATAACCAAATTCCCAATGATCTTGTCCACATATCTAGGGATTCCAGACTTTTCCAAGGGTTGACATCAATCTCCAAGATCACTCTCCAAGGGTTGAAATTAATGACAAACAACTGTCCAACATCTCTTCTTCACGATATCGTTCAATGATGGATCACCGTTGATCCAGATTGCAGATCCAGTCTAGACTTTTGATTCTCACTTAGTTATAGTTCAACTCATGTCATGGGCCACCACAGAACTCTGATAAGTCCATAACCTTGCTTCCACATGTCATCTATTAAGTAGGGATCTAACGTCATCCTAATGTATCTCATTCTTGGTAGGGGATGTCGATCTATAGACTCGAGATTTGATCTTCATTGTCAAAGGTTTTCCATGGAAACCACATATCATGGGACCTAGTATCCATGTGTCACTTCCTAAATGGAATTTATTATGTTAGCATGACGTATCTCATCATCAAGACCTCATAACTTTTAGGCCCTCCAATACTTTAAAACATCCATTGCCTGCAGTTCATTGTAATGAGGACCATTGATCTGAAGGCTTATCCCAAATCTAATCTATGTCGTTGATTCCTTCCTCGATATATCATTTCCATTGATCTCTTGAAGTGGATAAGTCACCTTTCCTTTATCTTCCTTTCACCTTCTAACTCCTGATGCATTGTCATCTGTCGATCTGGCTATGGAATGGATGGCCAGATCTTACTCTCACCATTAGATATCGAGACTTTTAGAGAGTCCTTATAACTTTGATCCAATAATCAGGAGTTAAATGTGGGGCGATCCTATGATTATAAGTGATCCTTCCTTCACAATATATTTTGACATGATTTGGATCATTGATCCTTCCAATGATCAACAATCAACAACTATTGTAGGTTTTTCTGTGCACCAAACTTGTAACAAACACACTCGACTCCTTCCCACACACAACAACTCTTGAAACTCACACAAATGCCAACTCAATATATCATTCAATGATACATATAGGTGCCAAATAAACCCACAAATATTCTATTAGTGAATCTGTACAGAATTTATATAAGGTCTTTCTCGCCTTTTTATCCTGTTTTAAATATAATTGGCCTTTGTTAGACCTTTTGGACAACACTTGACCTCTTACACAATTAATATACCTATTTCTCACTCTATCTCTACATGCACTTTTTTTCCAATTCCCGAAGTATTACAAAATATACAACATAAGGATGAAACCTAAGTTCATTTCAGATCCTACTTAGACTCCACAAATTTTGAAAGGATCTCTCAGATACACAATATCCTCAAGAGATCATTGTAGGATCTCTTCTAGACCTCACAACTCTTGATATCTTCTTTAACAAGATAGACCTATTTACAATGCATTCCAACCTTAACACAACTAATATAATATTATTAGAATTTCTTAAAAACATAGGAAATTACAATAAAAATAAAGTATTAGGGAACCCACTCCCTTGGTAAACAAATACACCTTAAGCCTAATCAACTAGGTTGATTTTGGAGGTCAAATTCTCCTGCATCATACTCCCAGGGTTAAAATATTTCATGACCTCTTGGTCATGTATATTCAAAGATTGAATCCTCCGGGATCCCATACCTTATGTTGCAACTGTTCATTCCTCCATCTATGTTGTTGTTGCTCATTTACTCCATTGTCTTGTTGCATTGTTGTCACCAACAACTTTCCAGGATCCCATACTTTGTTTTGAAGCACCCCATTTGCATTGTTGATACAACCCTGCAAATTCAATTTCACTATGTTGTTGAATATATTTCTTACTTCACTATTCCTTCATCATCAATGCCCACATCTCACCAATATCCATGTCTAGTCTATCTTCTTGCTGGTACTTGCTACTGCTCCTTGGATTAAATTTACTATTATTGCTTTCCACTGGTTTTTGCACCTCCCCCTCTTGCATAAGAGTTATAATACTCTTATTCAATTCTGGTTTGAATACCTCCTTTACAACCTATTGGTCATACCCTGCAACTTTATTCACCCTGATTTCTTTCAAGATAAATCTCTCTTCTTCTAGTTGTAATTTTTCATACTGAATATGCACTTTTTGATTTACTATCTTCTTCTCCAAGAATTCCAACTCCTCAGTAAAATTAACTTGAATTGAATTTGTAAACTCTATGCAATATTCATCACCTATGTCCTTTTCCAGCCATTCCTCTAAGAGGTTCATCTCTTCCTCAAAGTCTATGTCTCTTCCTTTTGACATAACACTACCATTTATCAGTCCATTTGTTGGAATGTCCTTGAGCATGTCTTCATGAAGCAATTATCCATCTTCTGTACTTTCATAATCTTTATGAGATGATACCGCTTCATCTTCCTTTAGAAAAAAATTTGAGTTATGTCCTCCTTCAACTTCCTCTCTCTTTATGACAGCTTCAAATGACTGTCAATCTTCATCATTCCCGTGCCCTGCAACCATACAAAAATTATCAATTTTAAAAACATAAGATTCCATAGCCTCATTTGATACCTCTTTTAGCACATTCTCATGTTGATTTGGACTTTCCACACAGTCCACGGGACTCTCAAAATGTCTCTTTTCTTCCTCGTCTTCATCATCAGCCTCTTCTTCTCTCTCTTCTCCAAGGATTTATCCTTGCTCAAGTTCACAATAGTGAACTTCTTATTCTTCTTCCAAATACTTCTTCTCATACTCAGCTACCCTGAGTTTTTCTTTATCCATCCAAGCACTCAACCCGTTCTTTCCCTTCTTCCTCAAATTCTCCTCTGTTATGAGGAAAACATTCATCCTATGCATCATTTTCTTCACAACAAAATGTAGAATATGCCACTTGACCTTCTTCTTCACATTCCAACCTTGCCTCTAGTATTTATAAAATTCTTGTAGCAACATCATTATTATACCGAGTATTTCCTTCAACTCAACAATCTCTCTGTCAAACTCCTCTTGACTCATCTTATTTCTGGAAACTGCTCTGACATTTTCCTTCTTCTAGCCATGGCTTCTCTACAAACCTATGACATGACTATAAATATTCATATTCATCTCTTCCTTTCGTAAAATTATCCTTGTCCATTATGAGCTGCATCAAGCCTCTGCAGTAACAAGTTACTCCTTAACCTGTTACAATACCTCACCACGCTATCTATATGAACTTGGAATTTTGGTATCCTACTGGTTTTGTCTCTTAGAACCTCCTGAACTCCTCTGCTTCTCAACTTCAAAAGATGTAGGCTTCTGCACTCCACTCACTTCCTATAAGAACTGCATTGGTATTCTTTTCTTCATCAATTGCCACAACTTCCCTACTGTGATGGTCCTTCTACCATAAGATTCTCTTTATCCTCTAATAGATCCACATGATCTTCTTCCTCTGTAACAGCTTCTCTTTATCCTATAAGAGCTCCACATGTTCTTCTTCCTCCATCACAACTTCTTTGGCTGTAATAGCTTCTATCAACTCCTTCTCTTGCTTCAATATACAATAAAAAAATGCTTAACCATAGTTATCATCATAAAAACATTAAACCATTACCTGCAAGATCTACCTCCTGATATTTTCAACCAACATTTTTCCTTTGTTCCTTTGCTGGGATAGTCTTCAACTTGTAAGACTTCCACTATAACTAGGTCTCTATTTCACTGTTGAAACTATTCTTTGTCTGCAGTTATCTTGTTGCAAATTCCATTTTTCTTTCCTTCCTTCAAGGTAGAATTAATCTATATGCTCTATATTTTAAAAGAAAACTTACTCAAGAGCATACCTACTCTGAATTTATTCTTTCCAGAGAGCACAATTGTTCCTTGGAATCATTTGCAATTCCTTTGAATCGATTACGTAGGAAAATTTAAAAGTCCTTATCTAATACTAATTGATAGCGACCTACTAGGTCTATTTCCCATAGGTTCAGAGTTATAAGTAACTTGGTTGTATCTTACCACACTCGAGTTTCTCTTGAATTCTTTATACGAGCTCAAAATCCTATGTTGAAGATTCTGGAATACTCTATTCTCACACCAATCTATGTTTTGACACGAGACCATGGGATAAAACCATGGTATAATAATATCCTTTAACGCCCTTGAAGCCCCTAGCGGTAATCTCCTTTATCTTTATAGGACCAAGTCTTATGACCTTAGTCTAAGCCTTGAGGACTTTGTTGATACACATTGAATGTCCTTCGTAGATCTATTTTTCCAATCGATAGTTGGATCTAATTGTGTCAAAGAATCGTTGAACTTTAGTTCACCATTGATCCATTCTGATGATCAATGGTGGATCTTCTAGTTCCAGTACGCCACTCTGATGATGGTCATTTATCTATATTCTTCAACGGATGACTGCCACATATAGTGGTCTCGGGACGTCAGGACTTCACTCCCTTTTCAACAACTCAAAAATATCGAAGGCCACGGTCTAAAATGACATGGATCGTTGATCCTATTGGTGATCAATGATCACAATATATTCTTCATGATATTGTTCAACATTGGATCACCATCGATTCGAATTGTGGATCCAGTCTGGATCGTTGATTATCATTTAGTTATAGTTCAACTCATGTCGTGGGATACCAAGGAACTCTGATCAGTCTGGAACCTTGCTTCCACATGTCATCTACTAAGTGGGGCTCTTACATCATCCTGACGTATCTCGATCTCGAAGGGTGTCTTCAATTTAGAGACTCAATATTTAATCTTCCCTGACAAAGGTTTTCCATGGAAACCATGTATCATGGGACCTAGTCTCCACATGTCACTTCCTAAATCAAAGTTCTTACGTTAGCATGACGTTTCGCATCATCGGGACCTCATAAATTTTAAGCCCTCCAATACTTTAAAAGATTCATTTCTCGTGGTCCAACGTAATGAGGAACTTTGATCTAGTGGTTATCCCAAATCTAATCTATGTCGTTGATCTCTTGAACTGGTTAAGTCCCCTTTCCTTTATCTTCCTTCCACCTTCTAACTCTCGATGCAGTGTCGTCTATTGATCTGACTCTCCAATGGTCAGGACTTAACTGTGGGGTGTTCCTAGGATTATAAGTGATCCTTCCTTAAAGATATAGTTTGATGTGATTTGGATTGTTGATCCTTCCAGTGATCAACAATCAATGAATTTGTAGATTTTGTTGCACACCAAATCTACAAAAATACACTCGGATCCTACCTGCACACAAAAACTCTTGAAATTCACACAAATTCTAACTCAATATATCATTCAATGATACACATAGGTGCCAAATAAACCCATGAAGATTATATTAATGAATTTGTACACAATTTATATAAGGTCCTTCTCACCTTTTTGGCTCGATTTACATTTAATTGGCCTCTGTTTGTCCTTTTGGGCTACACAACTAATGCACTTTTTCTCCAATGCCTGAAGGCTTACAAAATATACAACACAAGGCTGAAACCTGGATTCGTCTTACATTCTACTTAGACTCCAAAAATTTTGCAAGGATCTCTCAAATCCACAATATCCTCAATATATCACTCTAGTATCTCTTCTAGACCTCACAACTCTTGAGAATTTCTTTAACAAGACAAACCTAATTACAATGCATTCCAACCTTAACACAACTAATACAATCTTCTTAGAATTCCTTAAAAACATAAGAAATTACAATTAAAATAAAGTATTATGGAACCCACTCCCTTGGTAAACAAAGACCCCTTAGGCCTAATCAACTAGGTTGATTTTGGAGGTCAAATGCTCTTGCATCACTCTTCCTAGGAGTTGTGATACTAGCTTTCAAAATTTCTTCCATGCACCTTTCAATATTGGATTACATAAAATGCCATACTAATAGGGGTGCACCATTATGGGACCTTTGGTTTCAAATCAATAAAATGTTCATTCACCTCTTTGATGGATGTTTTCATGTGTTTAACATATCCTAAAAGACTATATCTTATACTTTTGAAGGTAGAGAGGCCTACAACACAAGTTTGTTGAGAAAGGATTTCCATACACATAGTATGAGTGATTCATGAATTAAAATGTTCCTTACTAAAGAAATTGTCTAGTCCATGTTCTAGATGCTTTTAGTTTGAATGTGCATGTGTTGCACAATGAAAGCTAAGTTCATCTTTCTTAACCAAGTATGCGCTTGCACTTTGTTGCAATTGTTAAATTGTGGGGTATATTTGTGACCTTCATTTTAATGTTTAGATTCTCCTCTTCCCGCCTAAAATATTTGGTCATGGAATGAAGAATCATGGCATATTGGTCATTTTACTTGCATCAAGTACCTCATTTATTCTACATACTTCATTAAAATTTCCTCCAACTCTTCCTTAGTTGGAAAGAGTTGAACAAAGTGAGGAAAAACTTCTAATAATATAGTCGGAAAAAATATGCAAAAAGCAACAATCAATGCTACACTTATGCGAAAAAGGTCCAAGTCTTTGACTCCTTTTTTACTAACTTTTGAAATATTCAATTAAAATTGCATAAATGTCTAGTAGAATCAAGTGCATCATCTAATATCATGCCATAATCCATGTGTAAAAAGACTAATGCTATCCCAACTAAGTGTTCAACACACATCATTAAGCTTGATAGATCAAAAGTTAAAGTAATTGGTGAATTAAAGGATGTTCTCATCAGAATATCTTCTAATCCCAAATTTCACAAGGTTATATACATTGTTGTGGTTAATATTCTCAAAGAATATGGTCTCTTTCACAACAGAGATTGGTCTGAAAAATTACAAGGATATTTTTTATTATATTGGTCACACCTATGGCTTCCATGGAATGGGTAGCCAAATAAGATCACGATTGATAGAAAACGATATATCAAACACATTGCTATTGATCTTGAAGCCACTAATGAACCATCATCTTTGGAATTCCTTATTTTTGGTAATTATGCTTTGGACTCTGACTTCGGTAACTTTTGTGATTATGTATATTTCCATAGTTAGTCATGATGTTGGAGAATTTTTCTGGATGTAAAGTGTGTATGGGGTTTCAAAACATCCAACGTTTTGATAACTTTGTTGTTTAAGTTTCTAAAGAAATTGAAACATAGTGATGTAAATTGAATTTGCAAGAAGTTAATTGTCATGATATAGGAAGTACCACTGATTTTGTAAATAACTCAAATTCTAATTCTTCTAATAATCTAAGTTCATTGAAAAAAAATGGACTTTAAATACACCCTTGACATCTGGACTCTATTTTTAGATGGTTCCAAATATCAAGAGGGAGATAGAGCTTGTTTTTAGTTGATTGATGCAAGGGGTAAAAGTAATTTCCTTTATTGTATATTAGAGTTTGATTGTACCAATAACATTGTAAAATATGAGGCACTTGTATAAGGTCTTAAAAAACCTATTGATCTAAAAATTGAAAATATCAAAGTGTTTGAAGATTCTAAGATTATAGTGAGACAAATTAAAAATACAATACACTATAATTTGACACATCTAAATAATTACCAACATGAATTTCATAGGTTTATTGATAATTTTAATTCCTTTAGTATTGCAACTATCCCATGCTTTGAGAATATGGTTATTGATTCATTGACCACTATATTTTCTATAATCTCTCCATTAGAGTATTTTGAAGCTAGTAGATTCACGATTAAGTTTCTTTATAAACCCTCTATCCCAGATAACATCACTAATTGGAAAGTATTTGAGGGTGATAAACATATATTAAAATTTCTCACCAATGGGGATAACTTCAAGGATTTATATATTAACAATCATCAATTTCAAGAAATTGTAGAAGAGAGTAAATGATAATAAATCAAATTAAAACCACACACTATGCCTAAAGGTATTGTTAGTCCCTGCCATAGACATAGAGGGACTATAGCGATTGATAATTCGTTGACCTCACATTAGTTTGTCCTTTGACCAAAAATATTTTCATAATATCTATTGTTGGAGCTAGGGAAGTAAAAACATTGAATTTTATATAATAAAAAGTACCATATATGTAGTGACCTGATTGGATAACAGATTGGAGGTCTTATTGTCGACTTCACTATTCCCAATGTTTTATATGTTAGCATATCCAAACTTTTTCATCCTCTACAGTCTTTTTGAATCATATATTTTTCTTATCCATTGCTTGAAGTTGGATTAATGCTATTAATAGTTCGAATGTTTGTCTTAGCATTTTTTTGCTGCCATATTGAAATGTTTAGATATCCAAGCTTTATAGTGATCGATAATTCCAAAGTTTATAACATTATTGCCGCATGTATTTGTATTGAAATGTAATGACACTTTTTTTGAGATGCTTGAATAGGCCTGACAACTTAAATGTTTACATGACGCGAGGTCCTCCAACAGGCCCGACGACATAAATGTTTGCATACCGTGAGGTCCTTAGATAGCCTGACAGCCTTAAATGTTTATCTAAATACACTTCTCGGAGTACATTTTTCCTCGAAATTTTCCATCCAATGTTGCAGTGATTTTGTACAATATTTTTGCCCACTGCCAGTTGAATAAGCATTGTATCTTTCATCCTTGTTCTAGTCTTGCAATGCAATTTTGTCATCGTTGAAGCTACACACATTGTTTACTGGTTCGGTGAGTGCTTCTTCTTTGTTGGTTCATCGGTTGTTGCTTGTTGTTGTTGTTTGGTTCACAATTTGACCTACGCTTTTGCCTTTCATCATGTTGGAGTAAGTTTTCATGCCATAGTTTCATTTTCTATTCCTTCTTTGTTGTTCAATGTTTGCAGTTTGCAAGTAAGATTTTTTTCTTATTTCTACTGGCATACTCGTCGTGTGTTATCGGTTCCTTCTATGCTTTGGTTTCAGTTCCATAGTCGTTGGAGATACATATGTTGTTTACTAGGTTGGTGGTTTTTGCTTGTTCGTTGGTTTGTCGGTTCCTGGTTGTGTTTGTTTGGCTCAAGTTTATGCTTTGGGGCCCTAGGGATATAGTTGGTCATGTTTGTGCTTTCTCACTGGTTTGGTGCTTGTTGTTTTCTTTTGTTTGATTCAACTTTGCAGGGTTGGGGTACTGCACCAGTAGCTGGAATTTTTTTTTTTTTTTTGTAGTGTTATTTTTTTTCCGGGCACTTTACGGTGTTCAGCCCCTACACCCACAGGTGGACATGCAGTTGTGTTATTTTCCTGTATGGCGAGGTTGATATCTGTTTTTCTATGAGATTTTGTTGGTGCTTCAGTGTTCACATCATAAAATATAGTTGCATGAAAAATAGTTCGAGAAGTACACGTGAAATTGCAATATCCATTGTTTTTTGTTAAAATAAAACATATACAGGCTACATTTATAAACCATGTATGGTGAAATGTGCCCATATGAAAATACATGTTTTTTATCCTCTACACAGATTGGTGTGCCCATGATACAATTTGTCTTGTACTTGAGATATGATATGTACAACAAAGATTCTGCAAAATTATATTTCCATGTCTGGAACGATATCTGGGTAGTTTGCCCCGAAAAACCAAAATCTCGTATTGTGGTCACAATAGTATGTGTAGAGGATAAAGAAAATGTATTTCCATCAGTGGAAGCATATCTAGATAATTTTCTGTGGAAAAACAAAAATCGTTTAGCTACGGTCATGCAATTTCGTAATATTTTGTGGCTTGTAATATATTTTGGGCAGGGAAAAAAATTACATATTTACAGCTATGGATGGAGAAGCGCAAAGGTTCATGCTTCTGCTTATATTTTTAACTATTCGTTGAGTCTCTTTTACTATATGTACATATTACTTGTTCTCCAGTGCATACCAACTTCCATTCATGTTCATTGAATTTTGTGCGTTCCCACATTCAAACAAGCAGAATAGATGGAGAAAACGATGGAGCCTTGACAACATCGGTTAAAGAGGAGATAGAAAGGTGCATGATTTCCTATCTTTTATACTATTCGTTGAGTCTCTTTTACTGTATGTACATATTACTTGTTCTCCGATGCATACCAGTTTCCATTCATGTTCATTGTATTTTTTGCGTTCCCATATTCAAACAAATAGAATAGCTGGAGAAAACGACGGAGTCTTAACTACATCGATTGAAGAGGAGATAGAAAGATGCATGCTTGTACTATTATTTCATATTGCCTTGTTTTGTATTTCAATTATTGTCTGTATATGTGTTCGCCTATTTTATTGTATGTAGATGTTGCGTACCTTCCTACATAATAACTTATCTTCATTACATGTCTTCCTACATACTAACCTACTTCATGTGCGCTGTATTTTCCCTGCATTGCTACATTTAAACAAACATAATGGTTGGAGAGGACGATGGACTCTTTGGTAGGAATGTAGATGAGGAATTACAAAAGTGGATACTTGTACTCTTATTTCATATTCCAGTGTTCATTTTTTCATTTACTATATGTATATTTGTTGTGCTTGTTTTGCTGCTTTGCACCTTTTTTATTTTTTATTTTTCCTGTGTTCTTTTCTTCCTTCAAATATAATATCTTTATGTGTATTCTCATGTGAATCGTATTCTATTTGTTGTTACATTGGAATAAATAGAACTTTTTCTCTTTTTTTACATGTCTGTCTTCATAATAAGTTGCCTTCATGTCCATTGCATATTCGTCGTTGCTAACTTGGAAGAAACAGGTTGGTTGGACAGAAAGATGAATTTTTTTGTGCAACAGTCGAAGGTTCTATGGTACAATCTTTGGAAAGGTATACCAACTGTGCTTGTAAATTAAATACACAAATCGGTGGGGGCATATAATATTAGACTAGAAAATGATGGCTTGGCAGCAATGGGTCTTTTTTCCCTCCCTATTTCTACTTTTTCCATTTTGTATTGTCCCTTTTGTTTTCTAATTGGTCTTTCTGAAAATGCCTTGGTTCGTTAGTTGGTGGATGAACGGTTTCACATGTATGGTCGCGCTTCTACCTTATTCCATACTTACCCACTTTTTCGATTGCGGGTGCCGGGCTGACATGTTCAACATTGATCCCCTAGCTTCCAAGGGTCCATGATATACAGATTGGTCGTGGTGCCCCGCCCTCACGCCCTGTTTACTGTTACACATTTTTCCAGTCAAAAAAATCAGATGCATACAAGTTTACGCTTGTTTAGTCCTTCTGATGGAAAATATACAATGCATATACTTGTTATAGTTATTTTGTATTAGTCACCATTTTAATCAAGAAAACAATGAAGAGAATGGGGATAAAGATCTTATTTCCCCAAAACATACCTCCTCACTTAATAGGCACACGATGATTCAAATAATTTACACATGGTTCAACAAGAATGAATTAGGTGACCTTATTTGGTCCATATGATGTTCATCTGCACATACTTGCATCAAAAAAAGTTGGACTAGTGACATGGCCATGAGCAGTCAGTCATCTCAGACATCAACAGACCGACAAGGCCAAAGGTAAAGATGCATACGCTCTTCTCCTAGTATGTTTACCAAACAAATATCCTCGTCCATTTAATCATCTATGGCATGGTGAATATGTTGATGCCATCTGCAATACATGGTTTGTAGTTCACAAGAAGTATCAACAAGTACAAGAGAGACACCGAAGATAGCGCAGGTTCCGCAGACTAAGAGGTGTGGTTGCAAAAATCTGGCTCCATAGTTCATTGAAGCTATGCATGTACTTGTAGATTTATGCTAATGAAACAATAATACCAAAAAAAACAAAATATCCACACTACCATTCACTTTATTTTTCCTGTTAAAAAATTGTCACCGGGTCTAGAGTTGTAACACCAAATTACTATCAATAGAGGGCTTGAACAACCACCGAACTAGAAAAGTGTTCATCGGGGACATAATGGTTGTCTATAGCACCTACTTGGACAAGAAAAACAAAAATAGATCCATTAGGCATGCTGACATGACAAACAAGGAGGCCATGATGACAGTGACATTGACTATTCCTACACAAATTGTCTAGAAACATGCATAAAAGATATTGTCGGGTAATGGGATATCCATTACAAATTTTAATATATTGCCCAAAATAGTATATGACCGTGGTGATTGTGATTGGATTATTTCTCTCAACGAAACAAGTGTTGTGGAAAAAATTCCCGTTGTTTGTTCAACTTATCATTTCATCCCAGATGCGACTATCAGTCGGCTTGCATAGAGCAGTGATATTTACCCAATCGAAACCATTGGTGCAGCTGTCACACTGGCGAGAAAACTTGGCTCGCAACACATTCTTCATATAAAGGATGGAGAGTCGAACATAAACAAGGCAATGGTACCACTTTCCATATCCAATTTTGTCCTTTACTTTTGTATGTGCATGTATCTCGAGTATGTTACACAAATATTGCATTGTTCCATGTTGCAGCTATAATTGTTCAATACCTATTCAAATTTGTTTTCGTCAATGGAACAACAATTGCATAAAGGGAATTTTCCACTTATGCTCTTCAAAAATATAACAAAGAAAAGGGATGTTAGAGAAAGGATCTTTCGCACAACCCAAGCAACATTCGTAACAGAGTTGTGACCAGATATAGTACATGATCTGAAGAGACTAGCTAGGTCTACAACTATTGTGTGTATACATCCACATAATCATCCTCACTTTGCTTATACAAATAGCCTTGACCAAATTTATGTGGCTTGTTTTATTTATTTATTTTTTAGGGGAGGGGATGCAATTGTGTATTATATTGTTCAATGTATTAATTCCTATGCTTGTGTTCCCAGGTCAAAGGTTTTTTGGTTGCAGCGAATGCGTACTCGACCCCATTTGAACCTGTATGTGCGAAATGAAACTCTCTTGCTTCTGCCTCCACTTTGATAAGTGATGATACGATTGATTGTATGTGATGCGATGAAAATGTCCATATATATATGGGCATTTCCTCAATGTTGCCATCCGAATCATGGGCAACACAACCATGCATTGTACAGTTAGGCAGCCTCTGCTACAAAATGTGCTTCCTAAGTTGGCAGAATTGTCATATGAAAAGTATATACAGAAAAAGGCAAGCAATGTCTACATGCTACGTGACTTTTGGATAAACAACACATTTACCTTAAATGAGGACAATGCAATTTTGCATATC
>JZKD02S1625241.1:686746-735047 GCA_000966675.3 Picea glauca
TGTGTCTCTGTAATATTTCTTTAACATCCAGATGAATGTTGGTTGGACTCGAGTACTTGAGATTGCATGCGCATAAGATTGTTCGGTCCAAAAATGGGAAGCATGGAAACAAACCCCATATATCCCATGGCCCCGGTTATTTTCTCCTAGGAACATATACTAGATGTAAGAGAGAACGAATGACGTGACGTCTTTTCTTTGTATATAAATTTTTTTGATGCAAAGGTCGATGTGTCCTGCTCTATGGAACCTTGTGGTAACTTGATTGCGACCTGTTTGGAGTTTAGTTGGTTCTTGGTTGTATGCTTTGTCTGTCAATTTGTATATCGTGAAAACTCTGAGTGTTGTTTGGAGGACACGGGACAATAGAATTGCAATTTTTTAGCCAGCTAGCCCGCAAATCCACCTGTCAATTTGTATGGCGTTGTGACAAAAATGTAATATGTGGCCTGTTTTAGCATTTTTCCTTGATCGATGAACTTGGTAAAATTAATCTTCTGGAATAATTTGAAATCAATGAATATATACTGTGCGAAGTCAAATTGTGCTATCATATCAAAAAGAGGCCCTTAAAATTCAAATTGGTCATTGTTGTGCTTGCAGTGATAGAGTTTAAAAAAACTTTGTTTTATTTCATTCATTTTTTTTAAAATAAGCGATTTAACATCCTTCGATAATTTTATGTAATTAAATTGTACACTATCAATATTTAATATTAAACATTTAGTATTTGAAAATATTGTTTTTATATAATGTTAGATAGGATGACCATACGTAAACAATCGCAATCTTGAGCCCGCCAGTCCTGGATTTTGTCTGTCAATTTGTATATCATGAAACTCTGAGTGTTGTTTGGAGGACACGAGACAATAGAAGTGCAATGTTGAGCCAACCGACTCGCAAGTCCGCTTGTCAATTTGTATATCGAAGAACTTTGGGTGCTATTTGTAGGACATAGAACAATAGAGGCCCAATTTTGAGCTCGAGAACCCGCGATCCAAAAAGTGGCTAAGTATGGAATGAGGGATCTGTGCATGCTCTATAAAATCTCATGTCCATACTTTATAAAAGTACATATTTAGTATGTATTACTCGTTTCTCAAAAAAATTATCGGTGTGGAAGTTGGCTGAGGCACGTGTTCATATTTCCACTTACTTTTATATCACCAGCCCAACCGACCGCTTCCTCGTTTCAAATTGTACAATTTACTTTTTCTAATAAAATTGTACAATATCAATGTTTAACATTAATAATTTAGTATTGAAAATAATGTATTTAGATAATGTTAAATAGTTGATAGGGATTACCATCTGTAAAAAATCACAATCTTGAGCCCGCCAACCCTGGAGTTTATATGTCACTTTGTATATCACAGAACTTTGAGTGATGATTGGAGGACATTGAACAATAGAAGTGCAATGTTGATCCAGCCAACCCACATGTCCGCTTGTCAATTTGTATATCGTGGAATTCTCAGTTCTATTTGTTGGGCACAGAACAATACAGGCCCAATTTTGAGTCTTCCAGCTCGAGAACCCGCGATCCAAAAAGTGGCTAAGTATGGAATGCGGGATCCATACATGATCTCTAAAATCTCATGTCCATACTTTATAGAAGTGCATATTTAGTATGTATTACTCATTTTTCGAAAAATTTCTAGGTGCAGAAGTTGGCGGATTCACGTCTTCAGATTTCACTTACTTTTATATCACCAGCCCGACCGACCCCTTCCATGTTTCATATTGTATAAAAATTTTGGCTCGCGGTTTTCCGAATAGGCGCGTTATCGGATAGGCAGGTTCAATATTGATAATTTTATGTAATCAAATTGTACAATATAAATATTTAATATTAATCATTTAGTATTTGAAAATAATGTTTTTTAGATAATGTTACATAGGATGACCATCCGTAAACATTCACAATCTTGAGCCCGCCAATCCTGGAGTTCGTCTGTCAATTTGTATATCGTAGAACTTCGAGTGTTGTTTGGAGGACATAGGACAATAGAAGTGCAATGTTGAGCCAACCAACCCACAAGTCCTCTTGTCAATTTGTATATCATGGAACTCTGGATGTTATTTGTAGGACACAAAACAATAGAAGCCCATTTTTTAGCCCACCAGCCTGAGAACCCGCAATCCAAAAAGTGGCTAAGTATGGAATGAGGGATTTGTACATGCTCTATAAAATCTCATGTCCATACTTTATAAAAGTACATATTTAGTATGTATTACTCGTTTCCTCCGAGTGTTGTTTAGAAGACACAGAACAATAGAATTGCAATGTTGAGCTAGCTAGTCTGCAAGTCTGCCAGTCAATTTGTATATCGTGGAACTCTAGGTTCCATTTGTAGGTTACAGAGTAATAGAGGTCCAATTTTGATCCTGCCAGCCCGAGAACCCGCAATCCAAAAAGTGGTCAAGTATGGAATGTGAGATCTGTACATGCTCTATAAAAATCTCATGTCCATACTTTATAAGAGTACATATTTAGTATGTGTTACTCATTTTTCAGATAATTTCTAGATGCGGAAGTTGGCGGATTCACATATTCACATTTCACTTGCTTTTATATCACCATCCCGACAGACCGCTTCCCCATTTCATATTATAATAAACGAATATAAACTACCCAAAGTCCAATTGTGCTATCATATCAACATGAGAGCCTTAAAATTCAAATAGCTCACAAGTTCTCTTGTCAATTTGTATATCGCCGAACTCTGGGTGCTATTTGTAGGGCATGGAACAATAGACGCCCAATTTTGAGCCCACCAGCCCGAGAACCCTCCATCCAAAAAGTGGCTAAGTATGGAATGAGGGATCCGTACATGCTCTATAGAATCTCATGTCCATACTTTATAAAAGTACATATTTAGTATGTATTACTCGTTTTTCAAAAAATTTCTAGGTGCGGAAGTTGGCAGATACACGTGTTTAAATTTCCACCCACTTTTATATCACCATCCCGAGAGATCTCTTCCCCGTTTCATATTGTACAAAATTTTTGGAACGCAAGTTTCCAAATACGTGGGTTTTTCTTTTAAATAATATATTTAACATCCTTTAATAATTTTATGTAATTAAATTGTACAATATCAATATTTTATATCAATACTTCAGTATTAAAAATAATTCTTTTAGGTAGTTTTAGATAGTTGATAGGAATCACCATCCGTAAACAATCGCAATCTTGACCCCGCCAACCCTGCAGTCTGTCTGTCAATTTGTACATCGTGGAACTTCGAGTGTTGTTTGAAGGACACAGAACAATAGAAGTGCAATGTTGAGCCAACCAGCCTACAAGTCCCCCTGTCAATTTTTATATCATGAAACTCTTGGATGCTATTTGTAGGACACACAATCTTGAGGCTACCATCCCTAGAGTCCATCTGTCAATTTTTTCATAAACAATCGCAATCTTGAGGCCGACAACCCTGGAGTCCATTTGACAATTTGTATATCGCAGAACTCCAACTATTGTTTGGATGAAACAAAACAATAGGAGTGCAATGTTGAGCCAACCATCCCACAGGTCCACTTGTGAATTTGTATAACATAGAATTCTAGGTGCTATTTGTAGGACACAGAACAATAGAGGCCCAATTTTGAGCCCTCTAGCCTAAGAACCCATGATCCAAAAAGTGCCTAGGTATGGAATGCGAGATCTATACATGCTGTATAAAATCTTATGTCCATATTTTTATAAATGTACATATTAAGTATGTATTATTCATTTTTTCGAAAAAAATTCTTGTTGTGGAAGTTGGAGGATTCACGTCTTCAAATTTCAGTTACTTTTATATCACCAACCCAACCGACCGCTTTCCCATTTCATATTCTACAAAAAAATTTGTCTAGTTAAATTATACAGTATTGATATTTAATATTAATATTTTAGTATTGAAAATAATGTTTTTAGATAATGTTAGATAGTTGATAGGGATTACCATCCATAAACAAGCACAATATTGAGGCCGCCAGCCCTGGAGTCTGTCTGTCAATATGTATATCGCGGAACTCCGAGTGTTGTTTGGAGGACACAGAACAATATGAGTGCAATGTTGAGCCAACCAGTCCGCAGGTCCGCCTGTCAATTTGTATAACGCGGAATTATGGGTGCTATTTGTAGGGCACAAAACAATAGAGGCCCAATTTTGAGCCCTCCAGCCCGAGAACTCGTGATCCAAAAAGTGGCTAGATATCATCTCAAGGCTACTTGATTCGATAGGAAACCGTAGTTCAATTATTAATAAATAAACTATAAAGTAAAATTAATGATATATATCATATAATATTAATATTAAATATCGTATTCATTATTAATATGTGATAATGTTTTGTTAAATTAAAATTTAAATAATTTTTTATACTATTCTTTAAGTAAAAAGTGTTATAGCATTATATAAATTACTATAAATCTTGGTACATTGTTATAATATTCTATAAATTACTAAATCTCATGTTGTGGTCGGTCAAACTCATGATACATAAGCATGACTATAAATGTGAACCCGTGAGTCCGCCAACCCGCTCATCGTGTCACGTCTATTTTATTCTACTATATTTTTATACATATATGACAGAATTGTTGGGTGCAAAATGTATATGACAGAAGTGTTGGGTGCAAAATGTGTATCACGGAATTGTTGGGTGAAAAATGTATATGACGGGAGTGTTGGGTGCAATATGTATATCACAGAACACGCCAGACATGAAAAATGAAAAATAAAAAATATATATGAATAATTAGTTGAATAAAATTTAACAAAACATTATTCATATTATTAATGTTAGAATAAGCATATAACATTAATCACTAATTAATGTTATATCAATTATGATGTTTAAGTAAATTTTATGTACTATTAGCTTCACCGCAAATATAACAACGCCGAATTTGAATTTTAATGTCCTCTCGTTCATATGATTGTTCCATTAGACTTCGCATAGTATATATTATTTTATTTCAAATTGTTTTCTAATTTGTAGATCACGGAAGTCAAAGTGTTGTTTGCAGGCGACAGAACAATGGAAACGCAATATTGAACCTGCCTATCTGGTAACTCGCCTATTTGGAAAAATGCGAGCCAAAATATTTGTACAATATGAAATAGGGAAGCGGTCGATCAAGCTGCTGATATAAAAGTAAGTGAAATATGAAGATGTGAATCCGCCAACTTCCGCACCTAGAATTTTTTTGAAAAATGAGTAATAAATCTTGGTACAATGTTATAATATTCTATAAATTACTAAATCTCATGTCGCGGTTGGTCAAACTCGTGATACATAAGCATGACTATAAATGTGAACTCGCTAGTCCGCCAACCCACGAGTCCGAAATTGTTGGGTGAAAAATGTATATGACAGAAGTGTTGGGTGAAAATATCACGGAACAAGCAGGACATGAAAAATGAAAAATAAAAATAAATATGAATAATTAATTGAATAAAATTTAACAAAACATTATCACATATTTAATATTATTAATATACTTAATATAATACTTAATATATAATGTTTTTAATATACTTGAAAATAATGTTTTTAGATAATGTTAAATAGTTGATAGGGATTACCAACCATAAACAAGTGCAATCTTGAGGCTGCCATCCCTGGAGTCCGTCTTTCAATATGTATATCGCGGAAATTTGAGTGTTGTTTAGAGGACACAGAACAATAGGAGTGCGATGTTGAGCCAGTCAGCCCGCAGGCCTGCCTGTCAATTTGTATAACACAGAATTTTGGGTGTTATTTGTAGGGCACGAAACAATAGAGGACCAATTTTGAGCCCGCCAACCCGAGAACCCGCGATCCAAAAAGTGGCTAGGTATCATCTCAAGGCTACTTGATTCGATAGGACAATGTAGTTCAATTATTAATAAATAAACTGTAAAGTAAAATTAATGATATATATCCTATAATATTAATATTAAATATCGTATTCATTATTAATATGTAATAATGTTTTGTTAAATTTTATTCAATTAATTATTCATATTTATTTTTATTTTTCATTTTTCATGTTCTGCTTGTTCCGTGATATACATTTTTCACCCAACACTTTCGTCATATATATTTTTCACCCAACAATTATGGACGTGCGGGTTGGCAGACTAGCGGGTTCACATTTATAGTCATGCTTATGTATCATGAGTTTGACCGACCATGACACGAGATTTAGTAATTTATAGAATATTAAGATTGTACCAAGATTTATTACTCGTTTTTCGAAAAATTTCTAGGTGCGAAAGTTGGCAGATTCACGTCTTCATATTTCACTTACTTTTATATCACCAGCCTGGCCGACCACTTCCCCATTTCATATTGTACAAAAATTTTGGCTCACGGTTTTCCGAATAGGTGATTTACTAGATAGGCGATTTCAATATTGTGTTTCCATTGTTCTGTCGCCTGCAAAAAACACTTTGACTTCTGCGATCTACAAATTAACAAACAATTTGAAATAAAATAATATATACTATGTGAAGTCTAATTGAACAATCATATGAACAAGAGGACATTAAAATTCAAATTCATTGTTGTTATATTTGCGGTGAAGCTAACAGTATAGAAACTTTACTTAAACATCCAAAAAAATGATTTTCTTGTAACTTTTCGATGCTTCTCTTATAAAAATAGATCCTGGAAACTATAAACATCACTCGTTGTATCTATTCCTTGATTGAAGAACATGTTAACATGTTTAATGCACTCCATACTTACTGTTAAGACCATCAATGGTGCTTTCTTACAGCAATTCCTGCTTCCGAAAAATTCCATCCACTTTCTCTTTTCCCTCTTATTTCCCTTTCTTACTCGTTTTTTCGGAAAATGTCTAGGTGTGGGATTTGGTGGATTCACGTCTTTAGATTTCCATTGTTACTTTTATATCACCAGCCCGACCGACTGCTTCCCCATTTCATATTGAACAAAATTTTTGAATCGCGGGTTCCTGCATAGACAGGTATATCTTCTAGCCCTTTTTTTGTAACCCGCTCGACTGCTTTCCATACTTGGGCATTTCTTGGAATCTGTTTTGCGAGTTGGCGGGTGGGAGAAATGTACAATGTTTGGTTGCAATTCTCCATCCCCACTAACTTCGTACTTATTTCCAGATATGAAATTATTAAGCTATAATGCTAGAATATTTTCCATTACTACGAATTAAACCAAGATTTGCAGAGAAGAGTGTTATCCTTTCCAAGTATTCATTTCAAACATGATGCAACATGTTTCGTGCGCCGGCCGTTTGGCACGTTTAAGAAATCTCTAATTCTTAATCTCACTTCACCGTCACTGCCACCTTCACACTTTTTTCTAAATATGCAATTAGTGAGATTTAATGGTAACAACTCATTCCACATGAACCCTCGAGATTTTCATTGATCAATGAAAGGCTCGAGGAGATATTCCATTGATAGACATTAAACCATAATTTGCGGGGGGTTATATTATCCCTCCCCAATTTTCATTTCAAACATCGTCTGGAGAAAACATAAAATTATCGTTAACTTGTGGTAGGAGTTCTATCTAGATATATTAAACACATTCGGGCATAATGGTCAGAGGTTCCAGTATTCCAGGGCATATTCTTACTACTCATCTCCCTCCGCCCAGGAGAAAAAAAGGAGATGGTCCCTTGGTACACCGAGAGATATATTTCAAGCCAAAGAATTCCAAGTAAAACCCTGCCTGCTCAGAGAACCTGCCCAGTTGCATTGATGGCTGGCGCAGAGTTTGATCTCATGGATTCCGAGCTGGAAGAAGATTATCTGATGGAAAATGATACAACAATGGACAATGGAAATGCAGAGACTTTTCCCACTTCTGTGCCCAAATTGAAATCAACCATAATGGGCAGAACTTCCCGGCTCAGTGATGGCGGTCCTGACAACACAAAAAGGAGTTTTAGAAAATAAACCAATGTTGAATGCAGTAGCCACTTTGTATCTCAAAAGTAGGAATTCCAAAGGTCCAAATTAGTCCGTTCTGGGCAAAAGAATTTCACTGTAAGGAAATGATACGTTGATGCTCCCAGAGATATATTTCAAGACAAAAAAATATCCAATTGTAGGACTAGTGTCCTGTTCTCTGGATATACAATTAACATCTTCGGGAATGAGGATCAGAACTCCCACTGGTGCAAGGCATATCTCTACTAGTCATATCCTTCCACCCATAATGGACTAATTTGGGCCTCTGAAATTGCACATGCAACCTGTGTCCCTGAAGTTTTTTTGACTGTGCAGAGGCGGTTTCTAGTTGTCTCCTAATTTTCACTTAAGGGCTACTCCATTTTCCCTGCAATGTTTTTCATGTTCTTCCTCATGGGAAGCTTGTGAAAATATCAATTTTACCACAAGATGATTCATCGAGGAGAAAACTACAAGGATCCTTCATATTGCGGATCCCATGCTTGTATTTGTGGAAGATACGTTCAATGTTTTGGCCCGAAGAACTGGGTCCAATTTCTAAGGATAGATGTACAATACTCGGTGTTTTTTTTTTTTTAATGGATTTGGTGTTAAAAAAATTTGCCTTGGAGTGTTTGTTGCTAGTTCTTTTCTGTATTTAACATCTCTTCTCATCGGCATGGTTCGGTGGTCTCGTAGTTCTTCGATATTGTATTTACTTAGGTAGTTTGTTCTAATATGGAGCAT
This sequence comes from Picea glauca, assembly GCA_000966675.3. Lineage (NCBI taxonomy): Eukaryota > Viridiplantae > Streptophyta > Pinopsida > Pinales > Pinaceae > Picea > Picea glauca. The sequence goes on from JZKD02S1625241.1 coordinate 695,413, forward strand.
CTAACAATTATATGAAAATGTACTATGTCAATCCACCAGGATTTTATGCAAACAAAAAATGGATTACACACCGTTTCAAACAAACGTTCAATTCTATTCCAAATGCAGAGAGAACATAGCAATACGAAAGTACAATGTTGCAACAAAATTTTCATTCTTGTTTCTAGACATGCAATTATTAAGTTTTAATGCCAACAACTCATAATGCGAGAAGTTTAATACTTAAGTTAATATGTTACATTCATGGAAGAATGCATCAAGAACACACTTACACCCACATGTTGCAATAAAATATAATCTTCAACAAAGCATTTGCTGACAATTAGTAGAAAACGAATTTTAATACTTAAGTTAATATGTTACAGTCATGGAAGAATGTATCAAGAACACACTTGCATCCACATGTTGCAATAAAATCTAATCTTCAACAAAGCATTTGTTGACAATTAGTAGAATATGATGGTTTTGCAACAATTGGGCTTGTTTGAAACCAATTTGCGTTTACGAAAATTGCCCTCCGCCTTTCTATTTTCCCACTGTTTTATCCCCTATAGTTTCTCTTCCTAGTTACTTAATAAAAATTTTTTCCGAAAATTCCTTGTTGTGCGGGTTGGCGGATTCACGCGTTTCAACTGAGCACTTCCCCTTTGTCTAAATTGGGCCTCGATTGTTCTGTGTTCTACAAGTAGCACCCAAAGTTCCATGATATACAAATTGAATGGCAAACTTGCATGCTGGCTCGCTCAACATTGCACTTTTGTTTTTTCATGACCTCCAAATAGCATTCAGAGCTCCGCGATATACAAATTGACACATGGGCTCTAGGACTGGTAGGCTCAAGATTTCCATTGTTTACGGATGAATAATTTCTAAAACGAGCCACATACTACATTTGCGTCACATAAGTTATATTAAAGGGGAAAATATTTCCTCTATAGTTCCATGTCCTACAAACAACACCCAGAGTTCTCCACTATACAAATTGACAGCCGGACTTGCGGGCTGGATGGATAAAAAATTGACTCGGAGTTCCACGATATACAAATTGACACACAAAGCATACAACCAAGACCATATTACTAATCGTTGTTTTATGTGCCCGCCAACTTCACACTTGTTTCCAAGTATATATATTGGAAGGAAATGGGATATCTATTACAGATGTGAATAAATTGGCCCTTCTTTTTTGTCTTCTATACTTGGCCAAATATATGTTTCTCTTTTCCCTTAACTTTATCTTTCTCGTCACTTATTCATTTTTTCGAAAATGTCAGGTTGCATGCATGGGCGGACTTGCAGGTTCAGGGTTGCACTCATGCTCTTATATCACGACACCAACCGATCGCTTCCCCATTCCATACCCATAAATTTCTCCAACCGTGGATTCTCGGTAGGCCGGCTCTAGATTGGACTTCTATTGTTCCATGACCTACGAACAATACTGTCACTTCTCTGATATAAAAATTTACAACCGAACTCGGATCACACCATCTTCCATATTAAGGTCTACCTATCATGCCCTCTTCCATGGTACGCATTTTTCACTGAAAACTTATGAGACATACAATTTAACCGTCGGGTCCTCACATCTTATGTGGAACTATTATCACCCCATTTTGAAGCATGTATGTCCGCTTTCCATACTTCACCATTTCTTCGAATTTCTTTCGTGTATCATCTGTTTGGTGAGTTCAATAAATATCCAGTTCCTAATCATTGTTTCCTATGCCCACGCCCTTTTGGATGTAGGATCATCACTCCACCTTAGCGAATGCGCTAGCACACAAACACGCAATGGAGAAGGGGAGAGGCATTAAACCTCCCATTGTTTTTTTAAATTTAAAAATAATCCTATATGGATTTTTGTGTTGTAAGGTTGTAAATGTATGGCCATGCCTTTGTACAGGTAGTGGTTGGATTTCATTTAAAATGTTGCTTGTAGCAGGCCCAGATCGTAGTCAGGTCTGGGTAAACATTTATGAAAACTTCAATTTAATAGATGAGGTTAGGTGAGAGAGGATGAGCTCGTAGAGCCCCTCTTTTGTAAGGCGATCTTGTATCAGATTTCATAAGGCAGATAGGGCCGAGAAGGCAGAAAAGGAAGATAGAAAAATAGACAGAGGAAGGTAGATAGACCTTAGGAGGAGAAATAGTTCTGAGAGAGAGAGCTAGAGAGAACTAAGACTTGTTATAGTCCAGTCTTTGTAAATCATCTGTATAGATACACAGTGATAATAGAAGAGCAGTTTTTCCTGCATCTTGTTGTTCATATGCTTATCATTTTAGGTTCATTAGGCTGTGAATGTCTGCACAACAGAATATCATAGGTTTTGTAGATATCACAAGGAATGCGCATTTGAACTCTGTGGATTCAGATCGAATGTGCCAGGAGGGCACACCATAGCAATATTTAACTCAAAGGAAATCTCAAGGTTGTTGAAAACCTTGGAGGCAAGACTGTGTAGAGGAGGGAATTGGGAGAGAGACAAAACTATTGAAGGTTCTATATAGCTCTATCAGGAAGACAATGAGTGTGTGAAAAGAGTGCAGAAGAAGGACTCTATTTCAATTCAGAGATAAGGGAAGTGTCCAGGGGAAGACACTCACAGAGTTGTTGAATACTTTGTAGGTTCAATAAGGTGTGCTTGAGCTTAAGTTGCTAGGAGGGCACTTGTATCCCTTCGAGGAGAGAAAGGGACAGAGACGTTTGAGGTCTCAGTAGTTGAAGATAAAGGAGGATGAAGACCTATGCAAGGAGTGCACCAGGCCAACACTTGGATGAAGTGTTGAAAGATAGACATCAGGACGCTAGTCAAGCACAAGGAGTGCATGCAAAGAGAACTTATTTCAAGTTCCAAGCCCAGGTGCTTGAGAAGAGAAGTGTAACAGGAGGAGCACCAAAAGTATTCTAAGGAACCAGAGGGTAGAGCCCTTTGGATCTGAGTCAATTCAAAAATATTAGGAGGGATAGTGGAAGTTGAGACCCAAAGTCACATGAATCGAAGGAAGAATATCGAAGGCCGAGACCTTCGAAGCATCGAAATATTCCAAGACTAGGAAAAAAGCCAAAGATCAGGAAGAGGAGAAACAATTGTTGTTAGATTAGTTGCAGAATAGAGATATGGACCTTTGGAACCCACATCTATACAATGAAGAACGTGCATAGGAGGAGATAAAATATGGGCCGTCAGATATGAGCATGTGGGCCAATAGCCATTGGATCCAGAGGAAGACTCACGAGGCTTAATCCTTTGTGTATGCAAGAGGGTGGACTACGCAAAGTCCCGATTTCTGAAATCAATTGGAACCATCCATCGTCAGAGGAAAAGTGGCAGCAGATCCAGGGTGTTCATGGAATAGGACATCAGGAGGTCAAAAGGAAGCTGAGGAGAAAACTTGAAATAGGCGAAATCATTCTGGACCATTCGATCCGGGGTGACAGGTGGCAGAGATCCACACACATCAGAATATTGGGCATCAGGAGAAAAAAGGTGAAGACATGAGCGAATACTCGAGGAGATGGGAGACGAAACGATCCTAGCTATCCATCAAGAAAGGACGTGTGGCAAGAGATCATAATTTCACTGACTTAGGACTCGGAGAAGTCAAAGGGTAGAGTTGTTTGAACTCCCGAATCACAAAATCATGATTCAATCATAGCCATCAGATCACGAGGAATCATGGGCCGTTGATCTGGCGCACATGAATATCAGGAAATTGAGAGCCAGGGAATAGAGGTGATCAGACTTTCCAACTTCATGAAATGTGAAGTCCCGATTAGCGAGAGAAGGATCTGGACCATCGAATCTTGGAGCGCCGAGAGCCGTTGATCCGGCGTGGGATAATTTCAAGGTTTCAGAGATCGGGATATCTGAGGAGAGAGATATTTTGACCTCGTGAAATGCGGACTCGTGAAATCATTTCAATCGTCAGATCACAAAGGATTTGAGACATTGATTCGAGCTCAGAAATATCGACATTTCAGACATTGAGGAATGCAGAGGCCAGATTCACAAAAGTTCACGATATGTGAACTCGCAAAATAACCAGGACCATTAGATCGAGGAGGATCCGGGCCATCATATCTGGAGCTATCGACATTTCAGGAATCGGGATATTTGTGGTAAGAAGTCTTTTGACTTCATGAAATGAGAAGTCCTTAAGCACTCGAGGTTACACCCCAGGCCGTAGAAAATGGTTGCATGAGAGGAGATAAGGGAGGAACTAAAGAACCGTTATCCCTTTTCGGGTATCGAGGATTGAAGAAGTCGAGGAATCAACATCAGGATTTTCGAGTTCGCGAAATCCAACTCACCCTTTCAGGGTTGAATTTGTGGTCATGCCAGTGGTCATGAGGAGGGAATATTGACGCCTGGCGCATGTTCGCATGGGCATGATTTCATAAAGGACCTATGTATTTGTTAGTAAAGGTTCTAGCAGGAACCCAAAGAGTTGTTCCAACTCGAGGAGAAGAATGATCCAGTGACCGGGAGGTCGACAGACCCTACTGAGGTAGGGGGGATGCATCATGTGGTATCGGAGGTTGATCTTTGTCTGTAGACTTCAGGTGAAGGAGATGAACGAGATGGTTTGACTACATTGAGTAGTTCCAGGAGATGAAATTTTTATTGCAGGCAGCAGGAAAAGGGAGAGACGGTGACAAGAGATACTCTGATACCATCAGGTGGTATCAGAGCTCAGATTGTTTGATTTCTGTAGCAGAGAGTAGATGAAGAAAATAATATGATACACATCATTAGTTGGTATCAGAGCTTAGAATTGATTTCTGTAGGCAACAGAGGTAATCAGAATACCGAGCCTTGCTTACAAACAACAAACAAATGAGAGACAGTGAAAGGAGATGACCTGATAAAATAAAGTGGTATCATAAATAGAAGTTTGCCTATAGACAACAAGTGAAAGGAGGGAAGAGTATTGATGTTCTATGAGAAGGTTGTTGCATGGATGCAACAACAAAATTTTAAACAGTCGGGTGAGCTGTAAGAGAATATGGAAATGCTCTTGGATGAAGAGTAATCCATAGAATTTTCAAGAGAGTAGGTAGAAGAAGAATATGGCTACTGAAGGCCATGGACATGGTCGAAGAGAAGGTTGCAAGAAGAAATGAAATCCAAAGATGGATTCATAGTTCAATCAGATAAAATCACAAATGGAGGAGCTTGCATTTAAAATGCAGCAGGATGCAAAAGTGCATTGGGTGTATGAGTGGCCCATGAAGAAGAAGGCAAAGTGGCCAGTAAAGAAATTGTTGGCCAGAGGACAGTGAAGGTTGATGAGAAGGTGGCTGAGGAATAATGAAAACCTCAGTGACACAAAGGATGAACTGATTCACATATGTGAACTAGAGACTGGGAGAAATCTCAGGGATGAGGAGGAGAAGAGGTCAGATGAAGATCTCGTAAACTGCCAAGTGGGCAGAAATGGACTTTCAAGTTGCCAGGTGGGTAATGGAAAGAGATCAAATGGAGGTATTGTATACTTCCAAGGAAGCAGTGATGAAAGTTTAGATTTCCAAGTGGGAAAGAAGATGGGATCGGTATATCTCATAGACTGCCAGGTGGGTAGTAGAGGATCTCGAAATTGCTAGGTGGGCAAGGGGAAAAGAATGAGACTGTCTGAAAGTCTTAGGAGCTCAGAAGTGATTTCAAGCCAGCAAAGAGTGATGATAGATTCATGTGGATTTTAATACCATGTGAATGAAGACAATGAGAATTTAAATACTTCCGTCATGGAGGAGGATGGTCAAAGGATAATTCTGATTATTAGGGAAATTCGGATATTCCTACCAGATAGCCCAATTGAGCTCGGAGCAAGTGTTGCAGATACAACATCAGAATAAGGACAGCCAACAGTGATTTTCATGATGAAAAAACAGATATCAGAAGCTTCCCAAGGAGAAGAGGAATAAATGGAGAAGACATTGATGTCTACCCGAGCAGAAGAAGATGAGCATTCGGAAGAACGAGTCGAGATTTTCAACTAGGAAGTTGAACAAGAAATTACTGTAGCATTGGAGTTTGCAACAGAAGAGGAAGCAGACAACATAGACTTTGTTGATCTGTATGAAGAACTGGAATCCCTAGAGTGATGGGTAATGGTGAAAATCTTGCGCATCCAATAGGTCAAGTTGGAAACAGATGGAGGAGCATACCAAGTAGAGGAACGGTTGGAGGGAGTTGGAGATATGCCAACACAAGAGGAGTTGACATAAGCTAATCTGTTGGAAGAGAAAGTTGAGAAACAACTTGGTGATGAGACTATGGAATTGAAATCTATAGCAGAGTGGAACCTCGATGCCACAAAGGGAGATAAAAATAGAAAGGGGGACCAAGATGATCCACCCATTGATAAAGAAGAGATGCAACAGAGAAGACTACATAAGAAGAGCCAGCCAATGGAGCAGTTGGACAGAGTAATAGAAGAGATCAGGAAGCTGATGTTGAGGTCAGTAGAAGTGGTCAGCAGAGGAGAGCTAAACAAAAGAGAGCTTTCCATAGCATCATGGAAGAAGAAGAAGAAGATGCAGAAGCAGCAACAAAGTAGATTGAGAGGAGCAAGAGGACAACTCCAGAAGAGAATTTGGGATCCAAGTGGATTTCAACACTGGAGAAGAGGAGCTCATGAGAAGGAGCGCATGTTTTTCCTAGTAGGGGAGTATGATGCAGGAAAATTGCTCCACCTCAGTGAATGTGCTAGAACGCAAACGTGCAATGGAGAAGGAGAGAGGCATTAAACCTCCCATTTTTTTCTTTTTAATTTGAAAATAATCCTATACGGATTTTTGTGTTGTAAGGTTGTAAATGTTGGGCCATGCCTTTGTATAGGTGGTGGTTGGATTTCATTTAAAATGTTTCTTGTAGCAGGCCCAGATCGTAATCAGGTTTGGGTAAACATTTATGAAAACTTCAATGTAATAGATGAGGTTAGGTGAGAGAGGACGAGCTCGCAGAGCCCCTCTTTTGTAAGGAGATCTTGTATCAGATTTCATAAGTCAGATAGGGCCGAGAAGGCAGAAAAGGCAGATAGATAAATAGACAGAGGAAGGTAGAGAGACCTTAGGAGGAGAAATAGTTCTGAGAGAGAGATCTAGAGAGAACTAAGACTTGTTATAGTCTAGTCTTTGTAAATCATTTGTATAGATACACAATGATAATATAAGAGTCGTTTTTCCTACATGTTGTTGTTCATATGTTTATAATTCATGAATGCATGCTGTATATGTATGATACCTTTCATTTATAGTAGGAAGATAGATTTCAATTATCTTCATTGAGTTTATTGTATCATTTTGGGTTCATTAGGCTGTGCAGGAATGCACAACAAAACATCAGAGGTTATGTAGCTAGCGCAAGGAATGTGCATCTGAACTCTGTGGAGTCAGATCGAACGTATCAGGAGGGAACACTAGAGTGATATTTAACTCAAAGGAAACCTCAAGGTTGTTGAACACCTTAGAGGCGAGACTGTGCAGAGGAGGGCACATGGAGAGTGACAGAACTATTGAAGGTTATGTAGAGCTTTGTCAGGAAGACACCGAGCGAGTGCAAAGAGTGCACAAGAAGAACTCTATTTTGAGTTCAGAGATAAGGGAAGTGTCCAGGGGAAGACACTAATAGAGTTGTTGAATACTCTGTAGGTTCAGCAAGGTGTGCTTGAGCAGAAGTTTCCAAGAGAGCAATTGTATCCCTTCGAGGAGAGAAAGGGACATAGACCTTTGAGGTTCGAGAAATTGAAGATCAAGGAGGAGGAAGACTTGTGCAAGGAGTGCACCAAGCCAAGACTCAGATGAAGTGTTGAAAGATAGCCATCATAAGGCTAGTCAAGCGCAAGGAGTGTGTGTAGAGAGAACTTATTTCAAGTTCCAAGCTCAGGATCTTGAGTAGAGAAGTGTGGCAGGAGGAGCACCAAAAGTCCTCTAAGGAAGTAGAGGGGTGATTCCCTTATATATGAGTCAGTTCAAAAAGATCGGGAGGGATAGCGAAAGTTGAGACCCAAAGTCACAGGACTCGCAGGAAGAAGATCGAAGGCCGAGACCTTCGAAGCATTGAAATCTTCCAAAACTGGGAAGAAAGACAAAGCTCAAAAGGAGGAGCAACAACTTCTCTTAGATCAGCTGCAGAAGAGAGATCTGGACCGTTCGAACCCACATATAGAAAATGAAGAATGTGCACAGGAGGAGATAAGATTTGGGTCGTTAGATCTGAGCGCGTGGGCCAACAGTCGTTGGATCCGGAGGAAGACACACGAGGCTTAATCCTTGTGTATGTAGGAGGGTGGACTACGCGAAGTCCCAAGTTCTAAAATCAATCGGAACCATCCATCGTCAGAGGAAAAGTGGCAGCAGATCTAGGGTGTTCATGGAATAGGACATCGAGAGGTCGAAAGGAAGATGAGGAGAAAACTCATGATAGGTGAAATCATTCTGGACCGTTGGTTCTGGGGTGACAGGTGGCAGAGATCCACACACATCAGAAGATCAGGCACCAGGAGAACAGAGGTGAAGACAGGAGAAAATACCCAAGGAAATGGGAGCCGAAACGATCCTAGTCATCTATCAAGAAAGGACATGTGGTGAGAGATCAACATTTTGTTGACTCGTGACTCAGAGAAGTCAAAGGGTAGAGTTGTTTGAACTCTCGAATTGTGAAATCACGATTCGATCACAACCATCAGATCATGAGGAATTGTAGGATGTTGATCTGGCGCACATGAATATCAAGAAATATGGATTCAGGGAATAGAGGTGATCAACCTTTCCAACTTTACAAAACTCAAGTCCCAATTCACGAGAGAAGGATCTGGACCATCGGATCTTGGAGCGCCAGGAGTCGTTGATCTGGTGTGGGAGAATTTTGGGGTTTCAGAGATCGGGAGATCTAAGGAGAGAGATATTTCGACCTTGCGAAATGTGGACTCACGAAATCATTTCAACCGTCAGATCACAAAGGATTTGAGCCATTTATTTGAGCTCAGGAATATCGACATTTTGGACATTAGGGAATGCAGAGGCCAGAGTCATAGAAGTTCGCGATCCGTGAACTCGCAAAATATTTCATACCGTCAGATCGAGGAGGATCTGGGCTGTCAGATATGGAGTTATCGACATTTCAGGAATCGAGAGATATGAGGTAAGAATTCTTTCAACTTTGCGACGTGCAAAATCCCAAAGCGCTCGAGGGTTATGCCCCAGGTCATAGCGAATGGTCGCATGAGAGGAGATAAGGAAGGAACTAAAGAACCTCTAGCCCTTTTCAGGGATCGAGGATTGAAGGAGTCGGTGGACTCAAAAGCAGGATTCACGAGTTCATGAAATCCAACGTGCCCTTTCGGGGTTGAATTTGTGGTCACACCAGTTGTCACGAGGAGGTATGATTGACGCCTAGCGCCTATTCGCGTGGGTGTGATTTCAAAAAGGACCTGTGGATTTGTTAGTAAAGGTTCTAGCAGGAACCCAAAGAGATGTTCCAGCTCGAGGAGAAGAATGATCCAGTGACCGAGAGGTCGGAAAACCCTGCTAAGGTAGGGGGGTTGCATCATGTGGTATCAGAGCTTGATATTCGTTTGTAGACTTCAGGCGAAGGAGATGAAGGAGATGGTTTGACTACATCGAGTAGTACCAGTAGATGAAATTTTGCTTGCAATCAGCAGGCAAAGGGAGAGACAGTGACATGAGATACTCTGATACCATCAGGTGGTATCAGAGCTCAGTATGTTTGATTTCTACAACATAGACTAGATGACGAAAATACTCTGATACACACCATGAGGTGGTATCAAAGCTCATAATTGATTTCTTTAGGCAACGAAGGTAATCAAAAGACTGAGCCTTGCTTACACACAATAGACAAACGAGAGACAGTGAAAGGAGATGACCTGATAACATTAGGTGGTATCATAAAAAGGAGTTTTCCTGTATACAATAGGTGAAAGGAGGGTTGAGTACTGATGCTCTGTGAGAAGGTTGTTACATGGACGCAACAACAAAATTTTAAACAGTCGGGTGAGTTGTAAGAGAAGATGGAGATGCTCTTGGATGAAGAGTAATCCATAGAATTGCTAGGAGAGCAGGTAGAAGAAGAAGATGGCTACTGAAGGCCATGGACGTGATTGAAGAGAAGGACGCAAGAATAAATGAAATCCAAAGATGGATCGGGAGTTCAATTAGATAAAATCACAAATGGAGGATCTTGCATTTAAAATGCAACAGGATGCAAAAGTGCATTGGGTGTATTTCCATGAAGAAGAAGGCGAAGTGTCCAGTAAAGAAATTTTTGGCCAGAGGACAGCGAAGGCTAATGATAAGGTGGCTAAGGCATATTGAAAACTGCAGTGACACAAAGGAGGAACTGATTCACATCTATGAACCGGAGACTGGGATAAATCTCAACGATGAGGAGGAGAAGAGGTTAGATGAAGATCTCGTAAACTGCCAAGTGGGTAGAAATGGACTTTCAAGTTGCCAGGTGGGCAATGGAAAGAGATCAGATGGAGGTCTCATATACTTCCAGGGGAGAAATGGAAAAAGTTTAGATTTCCAAGTGGGAAATGAGATGGGATCGGTTGATCTCATAACATGCCAGGTGGGTAGTAGACAATTCCCAAATTGCCAGGTGGGCAGGGGGAAAGGAATGAGACTGTCTGAAAGTCTCGAGAGCTCAGAAGTGAGTTCAAGCCAACAAAGAGTGTTGATAGATTCATGTGGATTTTCATACCATGCGAATGAAGAAGATGAGAAGTTAAATACTTCCATCATGGAGGAGGAGGGTCAGAGGAGCATTCTGATTATTGGGGGAATTCGGATATTCCTACCAGATAGCCCAATTGAGGCCGGAGCATGTGTTGCAGATACAACATCAGAAGAAGGAAAACCAATGGTGACTATCATTATGAACAAATAGATATCAGAATCTACCCAAGGAGAAGAGGATGAAATGGAGTAGACATTGATGTCTACCCAAGCAGAAGAAGATGAGAATTTGGAAGAACGACTTGATATTTTCAACCAGGAAGATGGACAAGAAATGACTGCAACATTGGAGATTGCAGCAGAAGAGGAAGTAGACAACATGGAATTTGTTGATTTGTATGAATAACTAGAAGCCCTAGAGCGACGGGTAATGGTGCAAAGCTTGCACATCCAATAGGTCAAGTTGGAAATAGATGGAGGAGCATACCATCCAAAGGAACGGTTGGAGGGAGTCGGAGATATGCCAGCACAAGAGGATTTGACAGAAGCTAATATGTTAGAAGAGGAAGCCAAGCAAAAACTTGGTGATGAGACTATGGAATTGAAATCTGTAGCAGAGTGGCAACTCGATGCCACAAAGGGAGATAAAAATAGCAAGAGGGACCAAGATGATCCACCCATTGATAAAGAAGAGTTGCAGCAGAGAAGACTGCATAACAAGAGCCAACCACTGGAGAAGTTGGACAGAGTAATAGAAGAGATCAGGAAGTTGATGTTGAGGTCAGCAGAAGTGGTCAACAGAGGATAGCTGAACAAAAGAGAGCCTACCATAGCAATAGGTAAGAAGAACAAGAATATGCAGAAGAAGCAGCAACAACAATAGCATAGATGGACAGGAGAAAGAGGACAACTCCAGAAGAGAATTTGGGATCCAGGTGGGTTTCAACACTGGAGAAGAGGAGATCATGAGAAGGATCTCATGTTTTTCGTATCAGGGGAGTATGATGTAGGAGCATCGCTCCACCTCAGCGAATGTGCTAGCGTGCAAACATGCAATGGAGAAGGGGAGAGGCATTAAACCTCCCATTTAAAAAAAAAAATGAAAATAATCCTATACGGATTTTTGTGCTGTAAGGTTGTAAATGTCAAGCCATGCCTTTGCACAGGTTGTGGTTGGATTTCATTTAGAATGTTTCTTGTAGCAGGCCCAGATCGTATTCAGGTCTGGGTAAACATTTATGAAAACTTCAATGTAATAGATGAGGTTAGGTGAGAGAGGACGAGCTCACAGAGCCCCTCTTTTGTAAGGAGATATTGTATCAGATTTCATAAGGAAGATAGGGATGAGAAGGAAGAAAAGGTAGATAGAGAAATAGACAAAGGAAGGTAGAGAGACCTTAGGAGGAGAAATAGTTATGAGAGAGAGAGCTAGAGAGAACTGAGACTTGTTATAGTCATGTCTTTGTAAATCATATGTATAGATACACAGTGATAATAGAAGATCATTTTTTCCTGCATATCGTTGTTCATGTGTTTATACTTCATGAATGCATGTTGTATATGCATGATAGATTTCATTTACAGTAGGAATATAGATTTCAATTATCTTCATTGAGTTTATTGTATCATTCTAGGTTCATTAGGCTGTGCAAGAGTGCACAATAGAACATCGGAGGTTCTGTAGCTAGCAAAAAGAATGCGAATCTGGACTCTGTAGAGTCAGATCGAATGTGCGAGGAGGACACACCAGAGCAATATTTAAGTCAAAGGAAATATCAAGGTTGTTGAACACCTTGGAGGCAAGACTGTGCAAAGGAGGGAACATGGAGAGAGACAGAACTATTGAAGGTTCTATATAGCTCTGTCAGGAAGACATCAAGCGCGTGCAAAGAGTGCACAAGAGGAAATTGATTTTGAGTTCAAAAATAAGGGAAGTGTCCACGAGAAGACACTCACAGAGTTGTTGAATAATATGTAGGTTCAACAAGGTGTGCTTGAGCAGAAGTTGCTAGGAGAGCACTTGTATCCCTTCGAGGAGAGAAAGGGACAGAGACCTTTGAGGTCCGAGTAGTTGAAGATCAAGGAGGAGGAAGACCTGTGCAAGGAGTGCACTAGGCCAACACTCGGATGAAGTGTTGAAAGACAACCATCAGGAGGCTAGTCAAGCGCAAGGAGTGTGTGTAGAGAGAACTTATTTCAAGTTCCAAGCTTAGGAGCTTGAGTGTAGAAGTGTGTCAGGAGGAGCACCAAAATTATTCTAAGGAAGTAGAGGGCCAAGCCCCTTAGATATAAGTCAGTTCGAAAATCTCAGGAGGCATAGCAGAAGTTGAGACCCAAAGTCATAGGACTCGCAGGAAGAATATCGAAGGCCGAGACCTTCAAAGCATCAAAATATTCCAAGACTGGGAAGAAATCCAATGCTCAGGAGGAGGAGCAACAAATTCCATTAGATCAGTTGTAGAAGAGAGATCTGGACCGTTGGAACCCGCATCTAGACAATGAAGAATGCGCACAGGAAGAGATCAGATCTGGGTCATCAGATCTAAGAGCGTGGGCCAACAGTCTTTGGATCTAGAGGAAGACACACGAGGCTTAATCCTTATGTATGCAGGAGGGTGGACTATGCGAAGTCCCAAGTTCTAAAATCAATTGGAACTTTCCATCGTCAGAGGATAGGTGGCAGCAGATCGAGGGTGTTCATGGAATCAAACATTGGGAGGTCATAAGGAAACTGAGAAGCAAACTCGCAATAGGTGAAATTGTGAAATCATTCTGGACCATTGGATCTGGGGTGACAGGTGGCAGAGATCCACACACATCGGAAGATCGGGCATCGGGAGAACAGAGGTGAAGAAAGGAGCAAATACCCGAGGAAATGGGAGCCAAAATGATCCTAGCCATCCATCAAGAAAGGATGTGTGGCGAGAGATCAATGTTTCGCTAACTCGAGACTCAGAGAAGTCAAAGGCTAGAGTTGTTTGAACACCCGAATCACAAAATTGTGATTCGATCACAGCCGTCAGATCACGAGGAATTGTGAGTCATTGACCTAGAACACATGAATATCAAGAAATTGAGAGTCGGGGAATAAACGTGATCCACCTTTCCAACTTCGTGAAACGCAAAGTCTCGATTCATGAGAGAAGGATATGGACTGTCGGATCTTGGAGCGCCAGGAGCCGTTGATCTGGCGTGGGAGAATTTTGGGGTTTCGGAGATCAGGAGATCTGAGGAGAGATATCTTTTGACCTCGCGAAACGTGGACTCGCGAAATCATTTCAACCATCAGATCATAGAGGATTTGAGCCATTGATTCAAGCTTAGGAATATTGGAATTTCAGACATTGGGGAATGCAGAGGCCAGATTCGCAGAATTTCACGATACATGAACTCGACATTTTGGGAATTGAGAGATCCGAGGTAATAAGTCTTTCGACTTCGTGACATGTAAAGTCCCAAAGAGCTCAAGGGTTATGCCCCAGGTTGTAGTGAATGGTCGCATGAGAGGAGATAAGGGAGGAACTAAAGACCTATTAGCCCTTTTCAGGTATCGAGGATTGAAGGATTTGAGGGACTCAACAGTAGGATTTGCGAGTTCGTGAAATCTGATGCACCCTTTCAGGGTTGAATTTGTGGTCACGCAAGTGATCATGAGGAGGGAAGATTAATGCCTACCACATGTTCGCGTGGGCGTGATTTCATAAAGGACCTGTGGATTTGTTAGTAAAGGTTCTAGCAGGAAACCAAAGAGTTGTTCCAACTCGATGAGAAGAACGATCCAGTGACTGGGAGGTTAGTAGGCCCTACTGATGTATGGGGCTGCATCACTTTTTCAATTGGAAATTACCAATTATATATAAGATCGTATTTCTAGGCATGCTATTAGCAAGCGTTAATTTCAAACATCCTGGAATGTCATTTGCACGTCGTCAGGTTGGTCCATTCATGAATACTCCAATCCTTTCTTTCAAGAACAAGTCAGTCTGACGGTTTACCTATTCCATACTTATCCACTTTCTCGAATTCTACAAATATACAAACCGGCCATCGAACAACCCCATCATTCTCTCTTCCATTTTACATGTTTTGCAGTAAAAAATTCTGATACATAAATTTTGACCGTGGAACACTCGCCTCTCCTGAGTATCCTCGTAAACCTGTTTTGAATCCTGTCTGACTGCTTTTCAGACCTTGCCATTCGTTCCTTTCTCTCCCCCATCTTTGTGTCCTTCTCACTTGTCTATAATAAAAGAAAAAAATATGTTTTAATATATATATATATATATATATATATGAAATTACTGGCATTTAATTCTAACATCTCATCATGTAGGAACTGTATAGATTGTCATTGATAGGAAAAAGGCTCGAGGAGATCTCCTATTAATACACATTAAACCAAGATTTGCGGGGGGTTATATTATCCCTTATGAGTGTTGATTTCAAAATCATGGAATTTCGTTCGCACGTCTTTGCCTTGGCATGTTCACAAAACGTCCAATCCTTAATTGCTCTTTGTCGTACCCACCACCTTCACATTTCTAAATATGCAATAAGTAATATTTACTACTAACAGTTCATCATAAACCACCCATACAGATTGTCATTAATCAGCAAAAGGCTTGAGGAGCTTTCCCATTCATAAGCATTTAACCAAGATTTAGTGGACAGTTACATTATTGGCTCTAACTGTTCATTTCAACCATCGTCTGGAGAAAACCAATGTTCTCATAAACCTATGGCATCAGCTCAAAATCATTTATGTGGAGATATAATGAACATATTCGGGTGCAAGGACCAAAACTTCCAGTGGTACAAGGAATATTCTTATTACTCAACCCCTACCGCCCATAACCAAGTAATTTAGACCTCTAGAATTGCCCGACCAGGCTGTGTCCTTGAAGTTTTTTACTGTAAGGACCTGGTCTCTTGGTGCACCGATAAATTTATTTTAGACAAAATAATTATTCCACTGTGAGACCGCTCTTTTGTTTCTTTGTCACCTCAGGTCTTCCATCAGATGTTAAGATTGTCGGATCCAACATTGACGTTCAGAGGACAAGATTGCAAATAGTTTCTTGCAAAGAATAATAACGGGTTGGACCTCTTGCCCCATTTATTGGAAGACCCGATTCTAGTTCTTGAAGATATCACAAGCTTGCAAGTTAGTTCATTTAGAAATCCATTCCGTGAAATTTCTTGGTTGTTTACAAGAATAATAGGACATGAGTCCATAGCCACTGTTTCCTGGATGGCTCTTTATATTTTGTATTTCATAGTCAAGGAACAAGCCATTTTTTATTGGGGCAAGTTAATTTCGCACGAAATTTGTTCCCAATTGTCAAGCTTCAAAAGGGAAAAGAAATTTTTATGTCATCCTACTTAGTTTTTGTGATAGCACATTCCTGTCAGTTTCCAGAACTGTCTCTGTCCAAGAATGTCAACTGGGAATTCGACCCACTAACATTCTGGTACCAGGCCTTGTGGAAGCACAAGGATTCCCACTGTTTTTATGAGGTTTTTAATGTCTTCATCTCTGTTTTCAAAGTTTTGTTGTTAGGAGAAGATTCTCCCCGCATATCTGAACAAACAACCTGCTCTCCTTCCATGTCACATTACAGACATAATGTCTATTGCAGAAGTAGCGCAACAATACAACTACTGATTTCATATATTGCAAAATAAGAGAAAAAAACAGTTCATTCCTCTGCCTTGGAAATTTGGGGAGTTCATGTTGAAAAATGTCAACAAAATCTATAAATTTGTAGTGCATTCTAGCAACTTAAACCTGATATATGTTGAAATCCTAACAGGGTTCGACCACGATAATATTTTTCGACAACATTTACAAATACTTGGCCTCGGGGATTGTTTTTTCAAAAAACAGTTGCCCGAAAACAGAGACACTGGCGACAATGCTCCTGCTTCTAATTCCAATGACCTAGACACACTGCAAAGCAACACTGAATTGTATAGGCAATAGGGGAAAGGCCCCGGTGACAAGAGTGTTCAATCGACGAATAACACTCCAAAAAGTACAACATCCCAGAGAATCGCTCCAACGGCCCACCACAGTAACAAAGATACTCAGAGTTATTCAAACGGAGGAGGACATAACAACCCTCCTCACTCTAAAATTGATAGTTCTCACAAGCTTTCAGTAGACAAGAAGAGAAAAAAATGTGGGACAGGTGGAAGAGCCGAAAATTCAAAGTGAGAACATGGAACTTGAGACTGATATGGATAGTGTGCTCTGCTACCTTGACTAGACTAGAGTTTCCATCTAGCATAGTCCCCCAATGGACATATCCGATATCGAAAATTTTGACGAAGATGAATCCTTCGTGTTCGAGAGGATTGTTTTTGACAACGAGTCCAAAAAATTGATAATTGAGAAAAAAGATGTAAAAAATAAGAAAGGAAAATATCGTTCAGAAGTTGACCTTGCCAACATGTGGTCATCCCAAATCTGTCAACTTCATAGGGCGAGCAGAGATGCACTTCATGATTCCATTAGAGGCATCGAGGCCAAGAATTCCAGACTAAAGGATAGGGTCAAGGAATTGGAAGAGGCTTTGATTCCTATGCCATTGCTTTCCAATCCTTTGGCAATAGCCATGCTTGCCACCCCTGCGACCAACTTAAAATGATCCACCATCCTCCTCGCATCCTGTAAAGGATATGTGGAGAATAATATCAAGAAAAGAATGGAACTGGTTACTAAGGCATGGAAAACATCACAAACCATCACTTCCATTGGAACTAGGGCACATAGTTTTCTCGAACATTTGCAGGTGAAGTTAAAAGATGAAGAACATTTCTATTTAAACATGATCCTTCCTTTTGACTTCATTGTCAACAATATGACAGAAACAAAAAGAAGACAACGAGATCTTCCATCCAAAAACCATATCGGTCAACTAAATGCATGCTGGAAAGAAAAAGTGAAGAACCTACATCTCATTGTTAAGTCAAGTGAACAAGACATATCAAAGAAAGATAAATTATTCACAAGGTTGTTAAGAATAAACTTAGTCAGAAGGACCAACGACTTCCAAGACCTCGACTTAATCGCAAACTCCTTGCCCTTAACTAGGCAAGAGTTCGATAAACAGGTTGATATGTTTAAGGCGTTGTCTTTAGAAAATTTTTACAACATCCTTGAATATGATCAAGCTCACGTTGATGACTATCTAGTCAACTATTTAGTACAAAATGACGAAATTCATCAAGCTCTGTGTAATCTTTCTATCGACTTCCAGGAATTAGAAAACGATTTTTTCAACATAAAAATCTGGAATGAGATCAGCGTCGCCCCAATGAGAACCTACATTGAAGAATGGATCGAAAGGAAATTGAAGCAGACCATCGACGAAAGGCAACAAACAGTTACCACGATTCCAGCATCCATCAATGACATCAATGAAATGAAAGCCACAAGAAATAGAAAAAGGGCTCATATGTACCATCATTGTAAGTCTACTGATAGCATCCTGATTTGTTTATCAACTCAATTATTCCACTTTTTTTTAATAGAAATGTGTATCCAAACACTTATACCATTCAATTTATTTTTCAAATTAATTTTTTTGCAAGTATTTCACTCTATCTGCTTTCTACAGTCATGTTTCTTGTACATATTTATTTTATGGTCCGCGGGAGCCCCAATCCCAGTCTATATGACAAACGCATAGAAATTTCCAGTAATATGTAACCGACTTTTTTTTAATAGAAATGTGTAGCCAAACACTGATACCATTCAATTTATTTTTCAAATTATTTTTTTTGCAGGTATTGCACTCTATCTTCTTTCTACAATCTTGTTTCTTGTACATATTTCTCTTATGGTCTGCAGAAGCCCAATCCCAGTCTATATGACAAACACATTGAAATTTCAAGTAATATGCAACAAACTTTTATTTTTTGACATATTTCAAATAAAACTATTTCAAATGCATTTAAATTTCCAATTTTTTTATATTATATACTTTCAAAAAATAAATGGTGCTCTACATGCCATGTGTCATTTACTGCATAGATACCACTTGTGCTTCATGTTTCTTTCCATAGAATTTCCAAATTTTTTCTTCCACTATGCACAAATTGTATTTTGTTATATACTTTCAAAACATAAATGGTGCTCTACATTCCACATGTCATTTACTGCATGTATACCACCTGTGCTTCATGTTGTTTGTTACTTTTTCCTATCCCACTTCAACCCGATAGGGACTGCGCTGCAACACAACCTTGTTAATATAGAAACAACATTTGACTTACAATTTTGTTTTAAAGGATCACCAAATGTGAAAAGTTTCGGTCTAGGTCACAAAGTCATTAATATAGGAATTGAAGAAAATCCAAAAAATGTTAATTTGGAGAGAGGATGTTATGAATAGGAAAAGACATAATATATTAAACTATTTAAAACATACCAAGATGTATTTGTGTGGAAATATGATAAACTGGAAACTTATGACACGTGGATCATTTTGCATACTATTCCAATGAAAAAGAATGTCAAGCCATTCCAACAAAAACTTCATAGAATGCATCCTTCACTTGAACCCCATATTCAGAAAGAGTTAAAAAAAAATATTAGATCCCAAAATTACTTTTCAAGTCCAACATTTTTCTTGGGTTTCCAACCAAATACCAATCAGAAAGAAAATTGGAGAAATTCATCTCTGTGTTGATTTCAAAAACTTGGAGCAGATCTTATAGATTGTATTGGGATCTGAAATGTTTTCACTTCTTGACGGTTCTCAGGATATAATCAAATACTTGTATCAAAAGAACATATGCTTAAAACTACGTTTCATATGAATTGTGGTACTTTTGCCTACAAAACAATTCCTTTCAAATTAATTAATGTTGGAGATACTTTTAGAGAGCAATATATGTTTCTTTCTGACATCCAATCAACCATGACATTGTTATTTACTTAGACGATGTGAATGTTTTTTCAAAAGATAGAGTTAACTATATTTTACATCTTACCCAAATTTTCAAAAGGTGTAGGAAGTATGGAATTTCTCTAAATCCTAAAAAGAGCATCTTTGTTTTTACTAAAGTAAATTTACTCAGTCTTATCATATCTAAGGAAGGGATAACAATAGATCCTAAATGTGTGAAATTTATATCCCAACTTCCTTTACAACATAACAAGAAATCTATGCAATCTTTATTTGGAAAGATTATTTTTGTTCGAAAGTTTGTTCTTTACTTTGCTGAAACCATTAATCCAATGCAAATGATGATGAAGAAAGATTTAGAATTCAAATGGAATAAGGAGGAGAAGGAATCATTTGAGAAAATTAAAACTATTATGTCTAATGCTCTTGTTTTATGCAATCCAAACTACAATCATGATTTCTTTCTTTACACTTTTTCTTTTGATCATTCCCTTACTACAGTGCTAATGCATAAATAATATCAAGGAAATAAAGCACCTATCTCTTTTATGGGTATGAATGTATAAGGAGAAGAAATTAATTACCCTACAATAGATGAGGAAGCCTTTTTTGTCTATAAATATGTCAAACATTTTAGGTCTTATTTTGAAATTCACAAAGAACCTAGCTAGAGAAATTCACAAAAAGCTTGCAAAATGAATTAGAGAGAGAAACAATAATTGAGAATGAATGCACAAATTGTATTACATGAGTAAGTAATAAATGCATGAAGAAACCCTAATAATAGGTCAATGCACCATATATAGTTGCATGACCAAGATAATGCACCTTAGTAGTAATCTAGAGTGATGAAGACACTCGTTGATAGAAACCAAAGTTTATCTGCCACCTAGTCTAAGTCAACTGTCAAATCAATCATCAGTTAACTGAGTTCACACGTGTGTAAGAGAGAGAAAGGTGTGTATGCATGAGATATGTGCCCTCCTTTCCTTATGCATGAAAAAAACAATTGTTGCATGAGAGGAAAGAAATTGTTGCATGCATGAGTTGTCCACCACTAGTCTAACTGAACTCTCCACTACTCTAATTGAACTCCCAACTGAAGTCAAAATGAAGAGGGAGGTGACCCCACCATAGATTTGCAACTCTGATGGATTTTTATGGTTGTAAAGCTTATATTCTAACAAACTATCTTGTCCTTATCTTCACCACTCCGAGGGCATCTACTCACCATAACGCCATAGGATCGACAAAATCTTTGCGGATGACATTTTCCTAGAAAATGCCACATGGCATCTGTTTCTGTCGAAAGAATGACATATACATATGATCATCACCATTGCGATGAAAGTTTGGTAGATTAAATCTCTCTACAGCTGCCATGTGGCAACTTTGAAGGTTGCATGTATGAAGACTATTTACATTTGTCACAATTGTGACAAAACACCTTCAACAGAAATTCTAAATCCGATTTGTCGAATGTCAAGTAAATATTATTCAGATCATCGAAATGTCGTCAAAAGTGGGCCAAATATTATAGTGATCCACAACATTGCTAGCTTTACATTGTTTATTCTTATAAGCTATAGCTGAGCCACTTACTGTGATAGAGGTTTGATGAGACATTGATGATTGTAGTTATTATGACATATTTATGAAGATACATCAATAATTACTTCAAGTGGAATATTGAAAATCAAATTTGCACAAATAATACAACTCAAACTTCAACAAACATAGGTAAGATAAAAACATCTAATCTCTCTATTTTTAATTATATATGCACATATATATTCTTGTAGAAGTATGTGCATTTGATTTAACCCTTCAACTTCAATTTCTTGTATTATGTTCTTCCTATCTTGTGGATTTTGATCACAAATTTTGGATGTACTTGAATTTTTTTTGAATGTACATACTAAAGTGATTATTGGTCATTGTGGAGAAAGCAATAGCATGGAAATATAATCTATGGTGAATGTTAACATTGATTGAATAACCTCTACATTGTTGAATAATAGTGATTGATTATATTTTAAGATTATGATTACCGTGAGTTAAGTTGAGTGCACAAATAGAGCTCATGCAGATAATTATCTCTTGTGTTTTATTTGGGAATATGAAATGGGTGTCAATAGACCAAACCTTGAATAAAATAATCAATTTGTTTGGTTTGTTGTAATGTACCTTCAAGTAAGCATAAGCAAAAGGATTTTGCACCTCCTATTGTCAACTAATACATATTTGATCTTCTCACATTATCAATCATATGAGAAGGACATGGTTCCTTTTTTAAATTTCATATTGGGTGGGCATTGTCTAATTTGTTCTTTTAGTAATAATTAATAAAGAATTACATTTTTCAACATTAATGAATTGTGAAATAATTATTGTATGTATGAAATTTTAAATATTTTTCATCTTTATATGAAAAAAATAGTTTTTTTTTTATGTATCAATATAAAGGGATAAAAACTATAAAATAAAAGGATAAAAACTTTGTAAACTATTCAAATTGAAATTTAACCTATATAACGAACGTTTCCCATGGTAGAAATATAATTCAATACTTTTTGAAAATATAAAATAGAAACATGGGCTTGGAAAATGATGTTCTTAAATAATTGAAGGAAGGGATTGGGAACTTTAGAAGAAAGTTTCCATAAGTCAATTTTTATAAAAAGCATCGCAAATAATTCCATGAATTATTTCAATAGTTACCTAAGATTATGTGGGGTTCAAAGAATATATCACTCCACACACACACATGAGTTCACTAGCTTAATAATTTGTGATTAAATATATTCCCCCAGCAATTGTACGTGGCCATCTAGCGTTAATTTGTGATTAAATATGTTCCCTAGCAATTGTACCTTGCCATCTAGCTTTTTTTTTAAGAGCAATTGTAGGTGGCCATTTATCTTTAATTTGTGATTAAATATGTTCCCCTAGCAATTGTATTTTGTACGTGGCCATCTAGCCTTTTTTTTTTTTTAAGATCAACTTCTATTCATAGAAGATTATTAAGTGTATTATTATGGTTTTTATAGTTTTTTATTTGATTTATTATTTAGTGTTATTAAGAAATGTGGTGGAATCACTATAATTGAGAGGAAGAAGGGTGAATTCATGGATATGTCTTTATTTATTTTTAGTGAAATTTATTTATTTTTAGTGAAATGTGACAATGAAAATTTGATATTTTACATATTTTTTAGATTGAAGCTTTAGAAATTTATATATGTTTTGTGAATTTTGATATGTAATAATTTTTTTTTAGGAAATTATATTTTTATTTTAATAATATTATTTTTCAAAAAATATTAATGTCATTTAATATGTCAAATTTGCATATAATTAAATGTTCGTTCTTGCAAATTTATGAAAAAATCAACCATTGACTTTAAATATGATCTATAATGAATGTAGTAGTGCTCTCTTTTTGGGGGGGGTGCAAGGAAATTTTTTATTATTATTATTTTTCGAAGCCAACAAATTAACATTTGAATCCTATTTTATACACCCTTATTTTCCCGACAATTTTGTTTCTCCTATTTCAGTAAAATGAAAAGCTAGAAATACCCTTTTGAAAAGGAAATATTCATGGGTGCACACATATGTTTATAATTTTTTAGTTGTGTATTTTTTAAGATATGTATTTTTCTTTGGAGGCCTTCGCCACTGAGGAGAAAAAAGTTTGTATAATTTTTAGAAAAAATAAATTAAAAATATAGCATGAAATAAAAAATGAGAAAAGTAGATGTCATTGGATAGAGGATTCAATAGAGAAATTATAGGAAGCAAGTTTTCCACCTTCCATAGTTCCACATAAGAGAAGATGGTATTTCACCTCTTGGAAGTTGCAACTCTATGAAAATTGACAAAAATGGGGATGAATTCTTGACTTTCGAGCCCTCGATCAAGGTTTACCTCAATAAAGAGCTTAAAAAACCAGTAATTGAGGTATTTTAAAACCTTTGATTGAGGTATTTTAATCTAGGTGGATATTGGTGGCCACCCACCTATTGCAGCTAGCTCCTCTTGACAATTTTTAGTTCAGCATGTTCTTTTGTAGTTCTTTGTAATTGTGGGTTCCACACTTCCTGGACTGTATGAATCCCTACACATCTTCCAAGAGGAGATTGGTGGCCTCCCACCTAATCCAACTGTCTTATTTTGGATGTTTTCATGTCAACACATCTTTCTGTACTTCCAAGGACGTTTTGGGGCCCTAAACAATGTTTTTTTGGCTTGCCATAGTCAAACTATAGACTGAGACAATTTTGACGACATAATGTGTATTTCTCGAAAATACCTTTCCAACGGGCTATCACGCACCTAAAACAGAGGTCATATGCAAAAGTTACAACCCCGGGAAGTTGAGGTACCAACTTACCCATAGGGGCCCATGTGACTTTTGGCGTTTCACCTCCTATGGTTAGGTTTTTGGATGTCTAGGGTTTTGAAATTCATGAGTAATATTAAAAAGGCCTCTAGAGCCTCATTGTAATTGTTTTTCTTAGAAAAATGCGCGTAGCAGCCACATCTCTTCTCAGAGATAGCTACCACCATTCGAGCAAGTTATATCAGTTCTGTAGTTTTACAGTTTCAGCCTATTTCATTTATTCAATAAAATATATTGTTCACTAGATATATGTGTTGTTCTCCATATCTTTGTGTTTATTGTATTCAGTCTGTTAAGCAGTTTGTTCTACTCCTAAATATAGATTAGTGGTATCAGAGTGGTCTGCTCTTCATTTATTTTTCTTCATGCATGTCCCCGACAAGATCTAGGTACAATAAGTTGGGACTTGAAGCAATCAAACCTTTTCAAGATCGACCGCATCGAGCCCAACAACAACCCATAGGGGACGAAAAAAAAGATGTTGGAGCATGGTATCCTTTTAAAATTTTGCTCGATGAAGCCCTTGCATGACAAAGGAATGAAATGATGGACAACTTTGCACAGATCTTTCGATGACTTCCCACGAGAGAAGCATCTTCATCAAGCGGCCATGCAACCCCCTTCAAGGTATATATAAATTTTGATATTCCATTATTTGAAGGAATGATAAATGCGGATGTTGTAGATAAATGGTTGAATTTGCTCGAAGGGTATTTTTCGGTCCACAATTTTTTCGATAGGGAAAATATTACTTTTGCACTCCTCAAGGTCATCCCCCATGTTCAAGACTGGTGGGATATATACTCTGAGTAAAGGGCCATAGAGGAATATGCAATATTTGTGGTTTCCCCTACATAGGATTCCTTCCAGGATGTCATTAAAGAACAATACTACCATGTTGGAAGCTACGAGGACCAATACACTAGATAGACCACCCTGCTTTAGGAAAGGGACCAGATTTCACCAATATTTTCCATACCCTGCACACCAAATTGGGTACCAAAGACTCTGAGTGACATCTAGTGCTCAAATATCACGGTTGTTTGCATAGATACATTCAAACAGAAATGGAGTTTCTGGACATTGCCTCATTGGGTACATCTTATAGATATGTTGTCAAGATCGAGCAACAATTTAAGCAGAAGAGGTGAGAGTTTGGATCTACAAACTCCTCATATCTAAAGCAAGGAAAAGGAGGCCCTAACCCACACAAAAAGGGACAAAGAAAAGATGTCCAGTCTCAGGAAAACCAGTCCAAGCCGCAACACAAGAAGGGTAATGAGAAGACAAAGAAGGACACAAGAAAATGGTGTGAATACCATAAAATCCCTTGGCACAACACTGGAGAATTTTATTCCAAGCAGTCACTCATGGTCGAGTTGAAGGCTTCTGAGTCAGAGGAAGATTCTAACTCTGAATCAAATCCAGAAGGAGGGAAGTGGATTATCGATGTTGAACCCAGTTCCATTGTCGCTACCACCAAAGTCCAACCAAGCGAACCAGACAAGCCAGAGGAAAGGGAATTCCTATTTCACACACAGATGTGGTTAAAGGGGGCTACGCTTCATTTCATTGTCGATAGCGAAAATCAGAAGAACATGATATCAGCAAAGGTCGTCAAGCGGTTGGACCTACCGATGACACCGCACCCACAACCCTACACCATCAACTAGCTTCTCCAAGGAAGAGATCTCTTTTTCAGCCAACAATGTCATCTTCCCTATGACATCAAGCCTTTCAAAGATGAGGTATTGTGTAACATTTCTCCCCTTGAAGTTTTTGATGTTCTTTTAGGACAACCATATTTTTGGAAGCATCATGTTGTGTATGAGTCTAGACCCCACAGTGTTATTATTACTTTGGGTAGACAATTGTACATCATACCAGAGGTAGCACCACGTACCGCTATTTATTTAATCTCTACTAAGAAATGCAGTAAGGTAATTTCACAAAGCGGGAAGTTCGTCTTCTTTTTGATCTGTTCTCATAGTAAGCAAAAGGTCATCACCACATCCATGGCCTCTACATAGAGCCTCTCTTTCCAGCAGAATCACATGAACAGGATCATGGAAGAGTACAAATACATCTTCTCCTCACCCATCGGGGTACTGACGCACTACCAAGTCAAGAATCCAATTGATTTAATCCCCAATGCACCTCTTCCTAATGGAATAGTCTATCATCGCTCGCTGATGGAAAATGACGAAATCAAGCGTCATATCCAAGAGATTCTTCAAAAGGGGCACATCAGACCCAAATCCTCCCCTTACAAAAGATCAATTGTACTGGTTCAGAATTAGGATGGAAAATGGCGACTCTGCATTGATTACAGAGAATTAAACAAAATCACAGTCAGTAACTGGTACCCAATTCCCAGAATCGATGACCTTCTTGACCAACTCAAGGGAGCAAAGTTCTTCAACAACATTGACCTAAATTATGTCTACCACCAGGTTCACATCGAACCAACTAATGTATGGAATACAACTTTCAAATCTAAAAAAGGTCTCTTCAAATGGTTGGTCATTCCCTTTGGCTTAAAAAATGCACCAACCACTTTCATGAGGTTGATGGATAATGCATTGAGACCCTTCACCAACTATTTTGTGGTGGTATATTTAGATGACATCCTCATATTCAACAGAACTTGGGAGGAGCACATGCAGAATATTCAACAGGTTCTAAGCACTCTGCGGCATCACAATCTATATGCCAACTTGGAAAAATGATCCTTTGGCATGAATAGGGTCCAATACTTGGGATACATTGTTGATGAGCATGGGGTACATGTTGATCCAGCTAATATCCAAGTCATCCATGATTGTCCATCCCTGACAAATCTAACTGATATTCAGATCTTCTTGGGACTGGCCAACTTCTACCGATGGTCCATGTTGGGATTCTCCCATATTGCATGGGCCTTCAGCCAAGTGACCAAGGGAGGTGGTAGGGAAAAGTTCAAGTGGGGGAAGGAACAACAACAAGCATTTGATGATATGAAGCATCGCTTGTGCTCAACTCCAATACTCCCCTTTCTCGATATGAAACAACCATTCAAGATTGAGACTGATGCATCTTACTATGTTGTAGATGTAGTTCTCACTCAACACAGTCATTCAGTGGCATACCATAGTGAGACACTCTCAAATACTATCCAAAAATACCCCACCTGTGACAAGGAAATGTATTCCATTTTACAAGCCTGTTGTCAATGGAAACATTACATTCTCGGAAAGGAGACGATCATCCACACTGATCACATGCCTATGCAGTTCATACAGACACAAGGGAAGTTGCAGAATGGAACCCATAAAAATTGGTCCACCTACCTACAACATTTCCATATCAACATCAAGTATAAGACAAGGAGCACAAATCATGCCGTTGACTACCTCAGTCGACCTCTAATGGCTTCACTCACCACTATGCTCCATTCCTATGGGCATGAGGCATATAAGTAGCCCCAACTTTATCACCAAGATCTGAACTTCACCACCACCTATCAGTTATTGAGTACAAGTGTGAATGTGACCAATTTTACATCCAGGACAAATTTTTATGTCATATGGGCCATCTATGTGTTCCTTCAAGCGACCATGCAAAGATGATTTGGGAATCCCACTACAGTCGGATGGCAAGACATTTTGGCATGGAGAAAACTGTGGTCGTTCTACAAAACCATTTTTATTGGCGAAAAATTTGACAGGACATCAAAAAATATATCAGATCTTGCACTGCCTATGCCATTGCCAAGACAACCATCAAGAATCAAGGCTTATACACCCCTCTTCCTAGTCCCGATAAGCCTTGGGAATCCATATCGATGAATTACATGTCTGGCCTTCCATCCACCAAGCACGACAATGATTGTGTATTTGTGGTTGTTGATTGGTTTTCAAAGATGGCCATCCTCACAACCTACAAGAAGAACATCACAATGACATATATTACCAGTCTCTTCTTCAAACGAGTGTGGGTCCATTTTGGGATACCACAGACCATCATCTCCAACCGGGACAACATGTTACTCAACACATTTTGGTCGAGTCTCTTGTCATTGTTGGACACCTAGCTCACTAAATCCACTGCTTTCCACCCCCAAATAAACGACCAAACAAAAGTCGTTAATCGAATGATTGTGCACATCCTACGAATGTACAAATCTAATAATACACGTACATGGGATGAGATTCTCCCCTTTGTTCAACACAATTACAACATGGCTCTCCATAGCTCCATTGGCCATAGCCCATTTCAGGTTGATCCATATTATTTTCGGCACAAAATGAGAGCGAAGATATAATAAATAATTGCATAGAGATATCGCGGATATCCAATAATATATAACATAAATGTATCATATATGCAACCATAAAAATAGAGATACAGTAATACAAGATTTCTATTAATGAAACAAATGTACAAATACTATAAAAATATAGAGTGAAAGACTCGCTAGAATGGTGGCAACTTATCTCTGAGAAGAGATGTGACGACTACTCGCATTCACAAGAAGATGGTTACAATGAGACTCTGAAGGCCTTTTTACAATAATCAAAAATGTTAAAAAAACCCTAGACATCCAAAAACCTAACCCTAGGAGATGAAGCACCAAAAGTTATGTGGGCCCCATTTGGGTAAGTTAGTACATCAACTTTCTGGGGTCGTAACTTTTGCATACGATCTCCATTTTAGGAGACCGATATCCCATTGGAAAGGTATCATCGAGGAGATTCATTTTGGGGGCTCAATTATTCCCTCATCCATCATTGAGAATCTCAATCCCTAAAAACCTTCATTTAGGCCCTCAAAATGGCCCCAAAAGTTAAAATTGCTAAAAATAGTAAATTGCCAAAATTGCCATAAAATTGTTTTGAGTGAGTTGGAAAAGGTGGATGGCCATTGATATCCACCTAGATCAATCCTACCTCCTTAGGAAGCAATGGTATCCATTTCATTGAGTTCCCGGGGGAGAGGGGGAAGTGTTTGCTGAATCTGAATCTTGGTGAGCTACTTTCCTTGTTGGAGAAGTCACGATGCTTAGCTTGTTGAAGGCTATAAAGAACCTATGGTTGGAAGGGTTGGACCTTTTTAACCATTCTGGATACATGATATGACTATGTGTAGAAGGAATCTTTGAGCTTTGCTGCAACCTTGTCGACCTATCTCTGTTGGATAGAAGGTGCTTGGGCCGAGGCTGTAGTGGTTGCAGTATCCTTCTGTTCACCTTTCAAATAGATTGTGAAGAAGCTAAATTTTTTAGTATGAGATACTACCTTGCAGCATTGTTGATATGGTACAGTAGTTAACTACCTCTAGTATCCTATATAGATGACCCCCCAGAGAAACAATGAAACTATGGGGCCGAGACTCATAAACAACATGGTGCTTCCACATATATGGTTGACCAAAGAGAACATCACATACATCTAATGGGGAAACATCACATAATACCTCATCCTTGAAGGGTTGGATTCCGTATGACAATCGACACTGCTGGCTGACACAAAGATCTCGTCCTTGGTGAAGCCACTCGATGTTGTATGGTTGCGGGTGTGGTTTTGTCGATAATCCCAACTGTTTGATGACATTTGTTGACATGAGGTTCTTCTAGATTCTGCTATCAACAATAAAATGCAGCGGGGCCCCCTTCACGCACATCTGTGAATGAAAAAGGTGCTCCCCCTCTTCAAGATTCGTTGGTTCTTCTGGTTGAATTGTTGCAGTCACGATAATAACAGCAAGGTCTGCATCGATGATTGTCTTTTACCAATATTTTTAGAATCATATTATGAATCAGGGTTCGACTCCTTGTCTTTGATCTCGACCACCAATGATTGTTTTGAGCGACATTCCTCGGTGTTGTGCCAGGGGATTTTGTGGAAATCGCACCATTTTTCGGTGTCCTTCTTTGTCTTCCCATGAACCTTCTTTTCTTGTGGCTTGGATTGGTTTTTGGGAGATTGTTTATTAGGTTCGTCTTTATCATACTTTGGTTGTTGCAGATTTGCAGACCCAAAATCCTGTTTGTTCTGGTGCTTAAATTTCTGCTCGATTTTAACAACATATCGATAAGCAACATCGAGTGATGAGATGTCCAGAAAATCAATTTCAGTTTGGATGTATCTGTGTAAAGCCCCACGGTATTTTAGAGCCAAATGTTATTCGGAGTCTTTGATACCCAGCTTGGTGCGCAAGGTATGGAAGGTATTAATGAACTCTGAGACTTCTTGGCCCCTCTCTTTCTATAGTGTGGTCCATCTCATGTATTGGTCCTCATAGTTGCCAACAGGGTAATACTGTTCCTTTACCGCATCCACAAAAGAATCCCAAGTGGGCTCGGCCCCATATATTTGAGACTCCTCTATGGAACTTTTCTCCCAGTAAGTTTCCCCCCAATGTTTGACTTGGGGGAGAGCTTTAAGGA
The DNA here is from genome assembly GCA_000966675.3 of Picea glauca. Lineage (NCBI taxonomy): Eukaryota > Viridiplantae > Streptophyta > Pinopsida > Pinales > Pinaceae > Picea > Picea glauca. Next base: position 725,868 of record JZKD02S1625241.1, read on the forward strand.
GTGCGAAGATGATCTTTTCCATGTTGGAAAAATTATGAACAAATAAATAATCTTCTAACATATTTAACCATTTGTCTAGGGCATCCACATCTATCTAACCTTCAAATACGAGAATATCAAAATTAACCTGTACCTTGAAAGGAGAGGTGCTTCTAAATTGGTTGTTTGATGAAGATGCACCTATTTCTATCGGCAAGCGTTGAAGGATGTGGGAAAAATTCTCCATCATTTTGTTCCTCTGTCGCATGAGGGGGACAAAATCTAAGCACCAGAAATTTAAGCAATAGATTGATAGGATCGTCTGCTCCGTCGTTTTTATTTTCTTCCGCCATGGAGGGTTTCTTGGGGCGTGTGAGAGAGATTGTCTTAAAGAGAGACAAGCTCGAGACCCAACTTTATATACTTGGACCTCGTCAAGGACATGCACTGAAAAAAAAAATGATCAAGAGAAGCCTGCTCTGATACCACTGATCCAGATTATTTTCGACACGAAATGAGAGTGGAGATATAATAAAGAATTGCACAGAGATATCACAAATTTCCAATAATATATAACATAAATGTATCAGAGATGCAACCATAAACATAGAGATACAGTAATACATGATTTATATTAATGAAAGAAATGTATAGAGACTGTAAAAATATAGAGTGAAAGACTCACTAGAATGGTGGCAACTTATCTCTGAGAAGAGATGTGACGGCTACTCGCATTCGCAAGAAGATGGTTACAATGAAGCTCTGAAGGCCTTTTTACAATAATCAGGAATGTCAAAAAAACCCCAGACATCCAAAAATCTAACCCTAGGAGATGAAGTGCCAAAAGTCATGTGGGCCCCGTTTGGGTAAGTTAGTACATCAACTTCCCGGGGTCATAACTTTTGCATACAATCTATGTTTTAGGCGCACGATAGCCTGTTGGAAAGGTATCTTCGAGGAGATTCATTTTGGGGGCTCAATTATGCCTTCAAATATCATTGGGAATCTCGATCCTGAGAAACCTTCATTTAGGCCCTCAAAATGGCCTTAGAAGTTAAAACTACTAAAAATAGTAAATTGTCAAAATTGCCAGATAATTATTTTGAGCGAGTTGAAAAAGGTGGGTGGCCACTGATATCCACCTAGATCACAAGTGGGGTCGGTATTCCAACCCTTGGGTCCCACTGATGTTCCACTACCTCTTGCAACCACACAGACATACTCTTCCCATGCTCAATCTGAGACCCACAAAGCCACCAAATTCATTGAGAGGATTCAAGACATTTGCCAACAGGTCCATGATATTTTGTAGAAATCTAATGCTAAGTACAAGAAATGCCATGATCATCACAGGGTACCACACCAGTTTCAGGTTGGAGACAAGGTTTGGTTACATTTGTAGAAAGAGTGTCTTACAGGGCCCCATCGGAAGCTCTGACCCCTTCGCTATGGGCTTTACACTATCACCAAGGTTTTTGGTAGCAATCCTTTTGAGCTCAACACTCCATCCTTCCTTGGCTTGCACCCAGTGTTCAATGTGGACCTCCTTCAGCCATATTTTACACCATTATTGGACACCTTAGAGATCGCAAAACAACTGACACCAACAAAGCTTAACCACGACTTCATGGAACATGAATCCACTAATCATATAGTGAAAACACATGTCAACGACACTCGCCAACAAAGGATCCAACTTTATCGGGTTATCAAGGCAGGGAAACTCCTACACCTAGGCAAGTGACTCACTCGGGGCCAAATTCAACAGAAGTTTTCCTCACATGATGGGGGAACTCAATGAAATGGAGACCATTTCTTCCTAAGGGGGGAGGACTGATCGAGGTGGATATTTGTGGCCACCCACCTATTCCAATTGGCTCCTCTCGACATTTTTTAGTTCAACATGTTCTTTTGTACTTCTTTGTAATTGTGGGTTCTACATTTTTGGGGTTGTCTGAAGCCCTACACATATTCCAAGAGGATACTGGTGGCCTCCCACCTAATCCAATTGGCTTATTTTGGATGTTTTCATGTCAGCACATCTTTTGTACTTCCAGGGTTGTTTTGGGGCCCTAAATAGTGTTTGTTTGTTTGTTTGTTTTTTTGATTTGTCTTGCCACAGTCAAATTGTAGACAAAGTCAAGTTTGATGGCATACTTTGTAGGTCTCTAAAATACCTTTCCAACAAGCTATCACATGCCTAAAACGAAGGTCGTATGCAAAAGTTACGACCCGAGGAAGTTGAGGTACTAACTTACCCATAGGAGCCCACATTAATTTTTGTGTTTTAACTCCTAGGGTTAGGTTTTTGGATTTATAGGGTTTTTTCATTCATGAATACTATTAAAAAGGCCTCTGGAGCCTCATTGTAATCATTATGCTCAGACAGATGCACGTAGCAGCCACATCTCTTCTAAGAGATAACTACCATCATTCGAGCAAGTTGTTTCAGTTCTGCAGTTTTACAGTTTCAACCTATTTCATTTATTCAATAGAATATATTGTTCACTGGATATACGTGTTGTTCTCCATATCTCTGTGTTTATTGTATTCAGTATGTTAATCAATCCCTCCTAAATCCAGATCAATTTTTAACATAAATAGTTCATTTTATTAAAACTCTTGATTGAAGTTTTGTCTTGATGAAGGGTTTAATCCATCGATCCATTGATCGAGGTGGGGGCAGTTTAATCCTTCGATCAAGGTGGGGGTTTAATCCCTTGATCGAATTAAAACCTTGTTTGAGACTTTTCATATGATTGAGATTCATGGATTCATCCAAAATCCATTTAAAAAAAATGATTTAATTTTATCATGAAAAGTAGTGGAACACTACAATTTAGGGAAATAGGTTATTTAAAAAAATTTATGGGTGGTTTGTTGTCAAATATACTATTAAGCATATGTTGTAAGCATAATTTATTTTTTGATGCTTTACATACACAATGATTGTTTAACAAGTTCATGCCATAAATCAACTTATCTTAATCTAATAACTTTCTTATACCATAACACATAACTTTAAGTGACAATTAGTAAAATATAAACTTGTAATCCTTTGTATTACATAAGTAAGAAACAAATCTTACAATTCTATAGAAAGAATGAGATGCACATGAAACTACAAGTATATAATATTCATTGAATATTCATGTAGTAACAATACTTCATTCATGACAAGCTATACAAACTTAAGATATATGAGAGATGATGGGAGGGGAGAACTTTTAAATTCAACCTATAATATCTGATAACGCAAGTGTAAAATCATAAGGGAGGTAAATTGTAGATGTTTTTTTTTTTCAATTATAAGGGAGACTCGCTTTGTAGATGTTGCTTTTTGTTTAGATTTTTGTAAAATCATAAAAAAGGTAAATTGTAGATTTTTTTTTTTTCAATTATAAGGGAGACCTACTTTGTAAATGTTGCTTTTTGTCAAGATAGATTTTAGTAAATGTTACTTTTGTCATTGAATATTTATGTAGTAACAATACTTACTTCATTCATGACAAGTTATACAAACTTAAGATATATGAGAGATGATGGGAGGGGAGACCTTTTAAATTGAACCTATAATATCTCATAACCCAAGTGTAAAATCATAAGGGAGGTACTATAATATCTCATAACCCAAGTGTAAAATCATAAAGGAGGTAGATTGTAGATGTTTTTTATTCCAATTAAAAGGGAGACCTACTTTGTAGATGTTTCTTTTTTCTTTTGTCAATTATAAAGAAGGCGGATTCAAGTAGATGTTGGTTGCTTCAATTTTAGAAGAAGATTCATAGAACAATAAGGAAGGAAGGTTCAAGTGGATGTTGGATTTGTCAATATTCATAGAACCATATTCAGATGTTGGTTCCTTCAATTTTAGAGAAAGATTCATAGAACAATAGGGAAGGAAGGTTCAAGTGGATGTTGGATTTGTCAATATTCATAGAACCATATTCATAAAACGATGTATAAGTTGTTGAAAAAGTTGTAAACTAGTTTGATGTGAAATCTACCTTATTTATTTACTCTTTGTTGTTTTAATATGCAATTAAATCTTGTACATATAAATTTAGTTATATCTTTTGTAAAAGTATAATAAGGCAAAGTTATAAGCAGATAATGTACAATTCAAATAGGTTTAATGATTAAAAACACATATTTCTTTTTTTTAAATCATATGTTTAAATCTAAAGGAGACCCTTAAACTTTATGCTAGGAAGTGATCTTAAAATTAGATTATTATTATTATTATATATATTTTAATTATGTTAAAAAATATACATATTTAATAATTTTATATTAGATTTATATTTTAAAAAAAAAGAAATTTGAAAAAAAAATAAAAAATAAATAAAGAAAAACTTTCATTCAAAGAAAAGATGAGATGTCATAGTAAATCAAAAGAGGTATATCTGCATTTAAAAATAAATAAATTATTATAATATAATTTTTAAGAAAAAAAAAAAAAAAACTTATTCTAAAGTGTAATATGAGACATTAAAATGGATTTATATATAGATTTTCAAAAGAAATATAGCTTGAGCAAAATCATTAAATTGAATGTATAATTACACTAAATTAGATGTATATTTAGATTTAGATCATTTTGAAGAGATATCAGTTGAGTAAAGCTACTAACTTGGATGTATATTTAGGCTTTTAAAAGAGATATAATCTGTGTAAAACCCTTCATTAACGGGTAAACGCTTTTATAACATATCTTTGGCATATAATTTATATTTTCTTCAAGGGAACAAAGCCTTCTTAACATTTCATAGAATAAGTCTTTTTAATATTTCCATGAAGGGACGTTGAATGTTAAAAAAATTCTTTCAATGGATCCTGCTCTGTTATCCACACATGCAGCTCATCACATGTCCATGGCAAAGTGATTGGCACGTGACATGGCTATTGTTTAGTCATTGAAAAAAATGATAAATATGAATCATGCAATTGAATTTGTCTGAAGAATCCATGGCATAACACAGAGACAGGTTGCGTGTAATTTGCTTTGCACAGTTAAATATTCGGCGATATTGATCGTGAACGTTTGCTTTAACACTCACAGCTCACTGTGTCTGTGCGAGGGTGATCACGTTCTGCAAAGCCAAAGATATTGGCGTGTAGAATGGCAGATACTACGCCTGCCTCATCCCACTTCTTAACTCTCTCATCTATAAATAAACAACAATGGATCGGTGAATATCGTTATTCGATTGCAAATTACTATCTGTAATTCAAGAATATGGCTGGGTGCATCTGCAGGAATATGTTCGTTAATGTCCCTGCAATTCTATTCATCCTTTCAGGTTTGTATTCTTTAACATTTATTGTTCTCCTGGCTGCAGATATTCTCCTGCATTTCATTGGTTGGGTGTCAAATTATTCTCAGTGTATGTATGTATTTGCACAGGTCTGATACTGGCGACGACAATGGAGCCTGTTCATGCTGCAGAAGAAGGAAACAAGGTGGTAGCTCGGAGTCCTCCGGTGGGGCGAGGTAATCAGATTTCAAATTTTACTGGATGATGTGTTTTCATTTTTTTTTTTTTTTCTTCATGTAATGTTATAGTTTGAGTGGGTCTTATGGTTAAGAACATGTATTTCCTCCTAAGAAGTTACAAGTTTAAATCTAGAAAGGCTAGTGTATGTATACCTTTGTAAACTTTTTATTACCAGTTAAATAGCTGGGTTGAAAAGATCCCTTGTCCTACAAACAAGAGGTCTCATACACTAATTTGGTGTATGGTTTGTCCGTGACCTTAAAAATAAATTATTATTATTAATAAAATTAAGTTATTTATGATTTGCAGTGTGTCCCTTGTTTTGCCTTGTGGATGTGATATACTCAACTTGCAGACATGGGAAGAGATTGAAGCGCGGTAAGAAAGTGCTGAAATCGTACTGCAATTGCTGCCTTTTGAAAATAGACCATCCTCATGCCAAAGGCTGCAAATTGCATCTCATCAGTGGGAAGGTCATCCGATGTTCATGAAAATAAATAAATTCATGTCCTCTGATGTAATAAAAAAGTCATGAATAACATCGATGGAACTGTGATGAATTCGGTTATCGCCATTGTTTTACCAGAAATTGTGTGAGAAACGTGATGGACTTTTGTTGTTCAGAAGAAAGTGTGTAAGCCCTGTGTGTGACAGTGATTATTTATAAATTGTATGCATTCTCCTCCTTGAGTGATCTTTTACAGTCCAAAACCAGGTTGGAATTGGACGTAGAACCACCTCTCCAACATAGTACAGTTACTGGCATTAGATGCTATTTGGGAGGTGCAAATTCCATCCAAAGGAATAGAGGAAATGCAGTTGTCCTAATTAAATATATATTTAAATATAAATTTATATGTGTGAGTTATTAATGTAGGTTCTATTCATACTTGTTCTTCATTCTTGGTATGTTCTATAACTATTAACTTTTTAATTATGGTATGTTTTCTTAGTTCTATCTTGTAACATGTACCATGTAAATTTAAAGTATTTTTTCTAACCTTTGATCATTTTTAAATTAAATAGATGTATGTTAATAATAAAATGAAGTAGATAAAAGTTTGTGTTCAATATGAACAAGAAATTTTCACTTAAAAGGGTTGGGGTTGGAGGCATAGCTTGTTAAGTAAGAACAAACATCCCTTCTTACATTCATTTTCATAAAAAGATCTTCTCAATGAATTCATTTGGGTGGACATTTCATATATTAATGTTAAGAAGATGTATCTAGCAATTTGTTATTTTGCACCTATTAATTCTACCTTTTATACAAAAAACAATTTATATAAAAATTGTCCCTATAAAAGCTTAGAACAAGATATTTACAATTTTAGAAATGAACGATTACAACCGTAATCCTCTATGGCTAGACTAGGATCTTGTTTTAGCTAATATATACAAGAGAAATTCCAAAGACTTACCGAGAATTTGTATGGTATTGAGCCATTGAAGCTTTGCAATTCTCAAGATCTAATCATTTGCAATGGTCTAATGAAGTGATCAAAATCTAACCAAATGACTTGTATCCATAGGTTGGGTAGTAGTGTCGTGAATTATGTGATTTCATATATTTTGTTTACAACTAAATAGTAAATTTTTACCTTTTAAACTACCATGAACTCTACTCCATGTTCCTGACTCTAATCATAGACCTTTGATCATATATGATGCAGAGATATATATGTTGGAACACACAAATAGTTAGAGCACGCACCCTGCTACAGAATACACAGCGGAAAAGAAAAACATAAATAAATTTTCCAAATAGTAAGGAAATCCACTGGAAACTAAAACACCAGAAAACACACGAATTTCAATACCATTTGTTTATTAATTCAATGCAGAGAATAGATTTTTTATATTACATCGAACCTGGGTTAAAAGACAATCATGAATTGTTGTTTTTGTGGCTGAAAACCACTACGAAATCATCCAGAGAGTAATGGTCTGTGTGTATGGGTTGAGATTCTATTTCACCCTTCCTGCATGCTCACCCAACCTGGAATCTTTCTCTCCAATCCACCTTCTACGATTTCCTTACTTTGTGGTTAACCAACACCTTCAAAATCGTGCTCCATTTCTTTTTAAAACTCCTCCTCGGATCTAAAACAATTTTTCTTCCCTCCAAGAATGAACTATTACCCAAACCATCTTTTTGTCTTTCGGACCACTTCAACTTCCTTTCGGCCTCAGGTCACGATTTGTCCTTTAGACGCGAGTTATTTTACCTAAGGGTAGCTGCAACTCATCATGAATGCATACCAGCGTGGAAAAATCAAATGTGTGTGGCCACATTGTTGCAAATGAAGAAATATCATGACATTTGTAAAATTTCACTATACGCGGGAGTTTCAGCACGAGTTTCAGCATGACACTTGTAAAATTTCTCTATACGTGGTAGTTTCGGCACAAGTTTTAGCATGTGTTTCAACATGAGTTTCAACATGAGACTTGTAACATTTCACTATACATGGCAGTTTCAGCACAAGTTTTAGCATGAGTTTCATCATAGCAAGAGTAGTTGCATGAGTAATCAGTAGTTCAAATTTACAACAAACTCACTAAATAAAATGGACCGCTAACATCCTTATTCGACTTATTTCCTATTCTCAGAATGAAAGTATTTTTGGGTGATGCAGATTGCCTGAGCCCAAGGATGCTCCTACATCAATAGACCTTTAAACCTAAATCTAAACTTTGTCCTAAACAAAACCCCCCTCAAAAATAACTCTGATAACCAAAGACACTTACATTTTGACAAAAATAAGTTGATCTCTTCTTAAAGGACTTACACACTAAATTAAATCTTCTATCATATAAGAACAATATTGAAGACATCTATCATAATTTTACAACAACCTTCTCTACCTCCATAAAATAATTCTCTATCAAGTGTTGTGTAAAAAGAAGAATAAAATTTCAAACCCTTGGTATGATAACTAGTGTAAGCTTGTTAGAGAATCCATTAGGGATGTCTTTAATGAGTCCTTGAAATATGATAATATTAATAGACACAAAACCCTATTTAAAAGGGAAAAAATGAACTACATAAATAAAAAAACAAGAGAGATTTTTGCACCTATATAAGCCAGATCCAAAGAAATTTTGGAGGTAAATTTTAACTTGTAAAACTAAAGAAAATGACATGATTCCCGATAGAGTGGAATTCCTACCTTAAAAATATTTACGAATCCTGTAATTTCGTGGACAACATTCCAAAAATTTCTACAAAAGATGAAGTTTTTTTATATAAGACATAAAAATTGGGGTTAAGCAACTTGCAAACAGGAAAACTAAGGAAATCAAAGGCTACCAAGCATAACTATTAAAAATTGAAGGGACTATTTTGATCCCTCACATACACAAGCTCTTCAATTTAGCAGTGAAGCGGGACTTTCCTAAATCCTCGACTCAAAGCCTCATTGTATATATTTTTAAAAGTGGGGATAAAAGAAATCCATCTAATTATAGGACCATTATGATCAGCCTCATTTTAACCAAGCTATATGGAAGTATAATTTTTGGAAAAGAAAATAAGCATATGGCTAGAAAGCCATGAAAAAGAGCTCAAGGCCAGGTCGGTTTTAGAGGTTATCATTCAACCGTTGACCACTTTTTCACACTTAGGATCATTGCAGAGGAGTGTCACAACAATAAAACCAATCTCCTTTGTTGTTTCATTTAGTTTAGGAAATATTTTTAC
>JZKD02S1625241.1:753670-785729 GCA_000966675.3 Picea glauca
AGAGAGAGAGATGATGATGATTAGCGTCCACTGAGACCAATTAGTCTATCAAACCTTAAGAAGGTAAGAGATTACTTCGATTTCTTTAAAATTGTATTTCTATGCTAAAAAAACATTGAAAGAAGTTTTCCAAGATCACCATAGTTTTGATGACTCGCGAGGTTAGGGAGGTCTGTATTATGGAAAATATTTCTAAATTGAGATCTAATATGGGTATATGCAAGGAAATCTAAGAGGAAGTTATTTTCATCTTCTACCTGCTTAGTGTCACAAAGATAACATATTGTCATCTTTCATCCCATGGTGTTTTTGGAGTTGTCCAACCCCTAGTTTCACTATGTAGCTCATAAGAGTTTGTTCTTATTTAACAATGTTGATTTTCTTCTTTGCACTTCTCAAAACTGAGAGGTAATTTTGATCTTCTAAATTAGGGTTGACCACCTCGTGACCACCTCCTTGTAGTATCTTAATTTTCTTTTATCCACTTATTCTTGATCACACCACATATTCTCCTTAAATTTAGAAGTGATAATATTTGTAATGTTATTAATATTCTCCATGATGGCTTCTTCTTGTATTCCCCAATTATTTAGCCAATATTTGGCATCTTTATGCCATCCCCGCTTGAGTTTTTGGTGGTTTTGGCTAGATTTTAAAGCAATTTTGGGGAGACTCTTGTCATCCATGCTATTTATCTTGTTCTTGTATGTTAGGTATCTAATAATAAAAATGCTCTCAATGGGGGAAAGGCTTGCTTCTATGAGGAGGATAGGATAGGGTGTATTTCCCTTAATTTTGAGATTATAAGTTATAAAATTACTTAGGATTTGTTCTTTATTTCTCCAGGATTAGCTAGATATACTACAACCCTGAACTTCACATCTATATAAGATAACCGGTGTAACATCCCCACTATAATACTTGGTTTAATTAATGCATAATGTAGATATAAATGTGGCTATGGCCAAGCAATGTAAATGCGAAATGTATTTCCTGAATTGTAAATAAATATAATGTAATACCATCTACTGGGATATGGACAGAGATGGGTCTAGATGATTAATCCACAAGAGAGGGGGAATGCCTAGAGAGTGTCCAAAAGGGGTCCAAAGGGAAATCATTTATGGGTATTAATTCAAACCCACTTTCTTGATTTTATTATCATTGTGTAAACCTTCTATTTCCAGTTGAGTGTATGAGATCCCAATCATTGAATATATGTCATAGGGTGGGTGTGAGGGTCACATACCATATTTATTGGAGAGAATGGGGATAAAGTAAAATCAACTTTGGGCAGAGTGAGTAGTCAACTAGCTTGGGAAATGAGAGAAAATTCATATGGGTAGTAACCGACAATTTTACACATTCATTTTTTACATGAACAACAAGTACAGAAGTGGGGAGAAGAGCTTGGGAGATGGGAAAACAAGGCTGGGTGAATTATGGAGCATGTTGGAGTGTTTTTTGAGCATTCTATGGTGGAGATACACACACCTAGGAATTTTTTTCCTAAGGTTTTCCCTATGTTTATTAGTCATTATTCAGTCTTCTATAGTTTAGGGAGAATATTCTCTTCAGTTCACACTTCAGTTTGATCAGTTGAGTGGATTCTAGATGCCACATTGGGATTATCACCATGCATCATTGGGATAATCACCAACAAATGCGCATTATCCTTAGGATTATCACTAGACTAACGCATTACTCATGATTCCCTTATCTCCTCCTTACTTCACTCTGTTTCAGTTAGTTAACTGAAGACTGAGAGACTAGTTAACTTAGACTAGGTGGTGGTTCACTCCCGTAACGACCTGAGAGACTAGACTAGGTGGCAGTTTACTCCCATAACTACTAGTGTGTGTCCAAATCACTCTATACCACCACTATGGTGCATTGGCTTCTCCTCCAGTGTGAATTAGTTGAGTTATACAGAGTATATCATGTGTAAATTACCATTCATTCATTTGATTAATGAGAATTCTTCCATTCTTTCTCTCCTACTTTTTTCTCATATTTTCTCTGCAAATTGTGTATTTCATTTGATAGATAGATCTATTTTGTGCAGGTTCAAAACAGTTACATGGTATCATATCCTATAGACTGTTAGGGAAAAGACACACCAGATTATTTTTTTCGATACCAAATATTAAAGACAGAGGAAAAATGGAATTTCCAAAAGAATTCATTCTTACACCGTATGATTTCTTTGCATGGAAGGAGAATAGGATAATGCATCTTCGAGGAAGAGAATTATATAGGTTAACCATGAACACAGAAATTGAACCAACATCATCCATAGAAAAATCCAATTATCTAAATCGAATGGATGAAGCGTTTGGAACTATTTACAATCTCATTTCTCCTGAACTCCTCTTTCACATATCCTCCTATAAAACCCCTAATGAATCCTAGAACACCATGGAATATATTTTTGGAAAACAATATGAGATGAGGGGACACATTCTCGAGGTGGAATTTCTCACATTGGATCCAAAAGCCTTCGACAATCTCCAAGATTTCTTTATCAAATATAAATATGTGTTGTTGTAAATCAAGGCTTGCGGGGTTGATAATTCTAAGGAGGAGAAACAAATGGTTCTTACCATTCTCTCCAAACTTGGTCTAGAATAATCAATGTTTGTATCCACATTTCATTTAGTTAGGCTCACCACTCGAGCTACTTGGACAATGCCCTCTCTTGAGGCCTTTATCGATTCTCTGACACAAGAGTAGAACAAGCTCATGAATATGGAAAAATCAAAGGCCCAAAGGCGCATGAACTTACTGTGCAAGATGGAAGCAGTCATCAATATCATAAATCTAAAGACAAAGACAAAAGGAAAGCACATGAAATTCCAAAGAAGGAAGGCTACTCAAAACCCTTCAACGATGCCTCTGGATCCAAAGGTGAAAAGGGAAGAAAAGGGGAGAAATGCACTTACTTCCATAAAGGATTTCATCCAGAATCTACATGTATGTAGAAACAGATAGATCACATAATTCATCAAAACAACCTTGGAGATCACATCCCCGAGGGTGCCAAGAAGAAGAAGCCAAAAGATCAGAATCCCAAGAAAGGAAATTATAGCCATGCTTTGATTGCCATCAACTCCTCTCCTGATGCTTGGATCATAGATTCAGATGCATCACACGACATGGAAGCCACAAAAGAATTATATTCTTCATTGGATGCATGCAAATGTCCTCCTATTATGATGGGGGACAAATCTCCAGTCAAGGTCACTAGCAAAGGAAGAATTGAAATCACAAACGAAAGCTTCGAGAATGTGCTACATGTTCCCAAAATTTTCATCAATATTCTCTTTATGTATCAGATGGAAAAATCTGGCACCAGAAAGAGATTCATATTCACACATGATGTAGTCGATATCTATGACATGCAAATTGATTACATGGTTGTTATCGGTGAGGTAAATCATCAATCTACACTCTACACATTTTCTGAATTTATTGAACCATATTTTGCATTACTGCTCACCCATGCTGATGAAAGTAGTAGGATATGGAATGAAAGGTTCAGACATTTAAATTTCAGATATATGCAACATATTAGGAAGCATGGAATGGTTGATGTTATACCTAACATCCACTTCTCCAAAGGAATTTGTGAGGGATGTGTTCTTGGAATACACCCTCAAGAGAAATTCCACAAAGGAAAGACTCAGAAGGATTCATTTACTTTAGATATAATCCATAGTGACCTCATGGGCCCTTTTATGCATCCATCAATCGATAAAGAAAATTACATGCTCGTTTTTGTTGATGATTTCTCATGCTTCACATGGATTTTCTTTCTCAGGAAAAAATCAGAGGTCTTTCAACAACTCAAAGATTTCAAAGCCCTTGTTGAGACAGGGTCAAGAAAGAAAATCAAAGTCCTCCAAACAGATAATGGGGGAGAGTATGTCAACCATGAGATACAAAATCTTTGTCATGAGGTTGGGATTCAGTTGCAGCATACTCCGCAGCAAAACGAAGTTGTTGAGCAGAAAAATAGATCTCTAAAAGAGATGGCATCTTGCATGCTGCATGCAAAGTCACTTCCACAGAGATTATGGGTTGAAGCACTTAATTGTGAAACCTACATCCAAAACAGATATCCCCATAGATATTTCAAGGATAATACCCCCTCAAGGCTTGGAGCAGCCTCAAATCGGAAGTGACCCACTTTTGTATTTACGGTTCACGTGCATGGGCCAGGATTCCCTCTGAAAAGAGGAAGGCACTTGATCCACAAAGAACATAGTGTATCTTTGGTTGATACCCCGGTGATGTGAAGGGATATAGACTCATTGATATTTCCTCGGACCGACTCATCATTGAGGGAAGTGTCCAATTCGAGTAAAGTGTCTCGCATGTACCTTAGTAGCCACATGCAGACGCTTTTGTTCTTCCACATGTCAGAGATGATGAGAATGCACATGCCGACTCTTCTTCAGATGATAGTTTTGATTCATAGGATTCAGATGATTCATATATTGAGTCATTATAGTCAGATGTATATTCAGTGCATGCATATGCAGATGTAGAGCCAGAGTCGAGGTGCAAGTGGGCCAAGACTACTCTTCAGGATGCAGGGGATATTGTTTGGGATCCAGTTGATACTAGGAGAACTCGATATGATTTTTCGGAGCCTCCTCTTGCACTCACTACCACTAAATCGATCCCACCCAGGCATATTTTCTTGGTTCAATCCTTAGATCCACAATCCTATGGCGAGGCTATTGGAAATTCCTTTTGGGAATCTTCCATGCAGGAGGAGTACAACTCCATCCTCGATAACCAAACTTGGGATCTAGTTCCCCTTCCTTCAGGAAGGAAACTTGTCATGTGCAGATGGGTCTACAAGACCAAGAGCATAGTAGATTTAGCAGATACAAAGCCAGGATAGTTTCCAAAGGATTTCAGCAGGTGCATGGTATTGAGTATGATGAGACCTTCGCTCTAGTAGAGAATATGGATTCCATATGTTTGGCACTTTCCATTGCGGTAGCCAATGAATGGGAAGTCCATCATATGGATGTGAAGAATTCATTTCTTCACGACAATCTCTCTGAGGAGATCTATATGGAGAAACCCTAGGGATTTATGCAGGATTCAACTTTGGTCTGTCGACTGAAGAAGTCTCTTTATGGCCTCAAACAAGCCTCGATGCCATGGTACGCCAATATGGACTCCTAGATGTTGTCACGAAACTTTGTACATTGTAATTTAGACCCAAATGTTTACACGCTCAGGACGATTGATTGACTTCTACTCCTAGTTTTATATGTTGATGATTTGTTGATCACCGGTTTCTCGACTTCAACAATTTTTGAAGTCAAGAGGATTTTGCATGACAGGTACTTGATGATGGACATGGGTCCACTACATTTCTTCCTTGGACGTGAGATTAGTCAGGATGCACCAAGCATCAAAATGTCTCAGGCACGATATGCACGAGATCTCCTTGAGAGATTTCCCATGACAGACTGCAAGTATTCCCCGACTCCTTTCCTATCAGTAGTTTGAATTGAGGACGATGGGACACTCCACTGGTGGATAGCACACTGTACATATAGCTAGTGGGGAACTTGTTGTATCTCACACACTCCAGACCAGACCTCTCCTATGCAGTTGGAGAAATATCTGGGTTCATGCAGGAGTCACATGAGCTACATTTGAAGGCTGCAAAGCATATCCTTTGATATGTACAGGGAAAAATCACCTTTGGGATTCACTATGCAGCAGACTCTACATTGGACCTCAACAGGTTCACTGATTTTGACTGGGTTGGCGATAGCATTGATCGCAAGTCCATATCTGGTTACTCACTCAGTCTTGGTTTCGGACCTATCTGTTGGTCGAGTAAGAAGTAGGTTGTTATTGCTCTATCTTTAGCCAAGGAAGAGTATAGAGGGGAAACTAACATAACCATTCAGGTTATGTGGCTACAACATTTTCTCACTGAGTTGGGAATTCATTTTCATCGGTCGATCATCATCTAGTGTGACAACCAGAGCACTCTGAAGTTCTACAAAGATCCAGTTCATAGGAAGCGCATGAAACACATCGAAATCTACATGCACTACATCTAGGAGTTAGTACACGATGGGATCATCGACCTATAGCTATGTCCTTCAACATAATAGATTGCAGACATCTTCACCAAGACCTTCACTGAGCAGAACTTTCATTCTCTGTGCATTCGTCTTGGAGTGAGGACACAATTGCCTAGCAACTGTTAGTTCTTCTTTTTACATACAATGTACTTTGAGGGGGGATTTCCCATGAGTTTTTCCCTCTTTCCTCATTTATTTCAGTGTATATTTTGTATTTGGGTACCTAACATGGCCTCGTTGTCGAGACCCATTCTTTATTTTCACCATAGTGATATTCAGGGGGGGTATTGGAGATACTTCACACACCCCTAGGATTTCTTTTTCCTAAGGTTTTCCCTATGTTTATTATTCATTATTCAGTCTCCTATAGTTTAGGGAGAATATTCCTCTAGGATAATATTCTCTTTAGTTCACACTTCAGTTTGATCAGTTGAGTGGAGTCTATATGCCACATTGGGATTATCACCATGCAGCATTAGGATAATCACCAACAAATGCGCATTGTCCTTGGTATTATCACCAAACTAGCACATTACTCATGATTCCATGATATCCTCCTCACTTCAATTTGTTTTAGTCAGTTAACTAAAGACTGAGAGACTAGTTAACTCAAACTAGGTGGCAGTTCACTCTCGTAACTTCCCGAGGACGAGACTAGGTGGCAATTTACTCCTGTAACTATTGGTGTGTGTCCAAATCACTCTAAACCACCACTATGACACATTGGATTCTCTTCCAGTGTGAATTAGTTGAGTTATACAGAGTATATCATGTGTAAATTATCATTCATTCATTTGGTTAATGAGAATTCTTCCATTCTTTCTCTTCTGCTTCTCTTTTCTCATATTTTATCTGCAAATTATGTATGGCATTTGCTAGCTAGATCTATTATGTCAAGGTTCAACACATTTGCATTTTAGAGATGGAAATTGAAGAGCTAGGTTCTCGGGACTTAAGAGTGAACTCCTAGGTGAGTTGCACTATATCAGTGGAAGTGAAAATGGACATAATTACATACTAAGGTGAGAGTGATGCATTAAAACTGAATCATTAGTTACAACAACTAGAATTTTATTTCAAAATTCACCATATAGATGAGGAGAAAAAGATATAGTTCATTGGACTAAAGTTATAGGGTGATGATTTAACCTGGTGGGAAAGTCTCTCTAAGACACTTAGGTTGGAGGGTGATCCAAAAGTAATTAAGTTGGAGGATTTAAAAACCCTCATTAAGCTCAATTTGTATCCCATTGGGTATGTAGAGGACCAATGGATCTGTTGGCATTACTTCAAGAAAAGGCAAGGGAAAAGTGTACAGGAGTACACCACCGAGTTTAAAAAGATGGAAATGATGTTGGGTATCTTTTCCAAGAACCCATATGTACTTCTCAATTATCTAGGGGGTCTACATATACATCTAAGAAATAAAGTGATGATTTTAAAGATAAGGACAATGGACGAGGCATGTGTACAAACACAATATCTAGAAAACATAGGCCACAGGAAAGGGAAGCCAAGCGATTCCAAGTAAAAAGAGCACTAGTAAGCTTCCAAGGAGGGGAAGAAGAAGTAGAAAGAGAGAAAGGATAAGAAGACATCAACCACTACACATCATTGAAAGGATCCTAGAAACCATTGTAACCATTGCAACAATGATAGGCACATTGAGGAAAAGTGTTGGAAACTACATGTTAAACCCAAAGAACCACAAGAAGGATGAAAATAACATGCATATTCTAGCCACAAATTCGAGAAATCAAGTTGAAAGAAGCTCCAATGTGGATGAGATTAATGTATGCACATTAGTGTACAAGGAGGTGAATTTGAGTTTCCTTCATCACCAGTGTAACATCCCCAACCACCTGTTGGGCTATGCCACTTGAAAACTTTCTTGAACTCTAATACCATATTTAAAATATACCCATATTGAAATATGGGCATAAGATCTGATACCATTTTTTAACATACCTAGCCACTCAGGTCGAGCACATCACACCAAAACCGTACCTAGAAACCCAGGTTGGGTCACGTCACACCAAAAACTTCTCTTGTCATTAGTTCTGAAACCACTTTGTCACATTTCCATTACCAACAGTATCTCAACCATGTTTCTCTGATAATAACTATGATACTAATTAAAACATAAAACTACACTCTGCAATGCACATTTACATACATATTCATAACATAAATATACATGCAACATAAACAGAATAAACCAATGAAAAAAGATGCATAATTATTACTGCAACACGTGGTTTAATACACAATTAACACTTATCTTTGATTAAAGGTACACCAATTGCATGCAGACCTTCCACGTTCCTCCCAGCCTTAGACAGTGATGATCATCACTCTCAGTAGTGGGTCACCCCTGAGCTAGGGATAAACTCCATTTAGGTAAGGGTTCCTAGCCAAGTTAAGTTATCTCACTCAATAGGAAAATTAGTCACAGATAACTCAGTTACAAGTGACTCAATCACAAGAAACTTCGTCACATGTGCCAATTCATATCGACATCCTACAGTCCCTCATTCCCCACATTCTTGTCCCACCTTAGGAAGTGTGCCCCTTCTTTTCTCAACAGTCCTTCGGCTACCCCACTTCCCTTCCAAATCTTCGACAACATGTCAAACAGGAAGTCTTGGAGCCCTGTCACTGCAGTTTGGCACCTCGGGAAATAATTCCCAACAATTCTCTCACCTGGAGAGAATGCAATGTACTACAGGCCTAAAAACTTGCCTCTTCAGTCCATCTCTCCAAGCTAACCAATGTACAAGTATATGCGGTAACAATCAGCAGAATATTGATCACAGTAACAATAGGGTGCGATGACAGAATAGTCGACTAGAGATCACAGATGAGTGATCCATGAATCATAATTGAATGATAGCAAAAAGGTCCTAAGTCCAAACTATTTGGATGCATGTTCCCAACTTGACACTAGATTTCATGTTGAGAACTATCTTCATTCCACAGGTCCCCCTCCTTCAAACTTAGGATATAATAATATTCCTAATTTATACTTTTAAGGAATATTCATATAAAATTCTCTTGGGTTTAAGCCCCCTTAACTTATCCCTCTTAACCTCAATTAGTGGAGTTATAGACCCTCATACTCTTTTACGTAGTTGGTCTGCCACCGTGATGTATTTTCATTATATTTGCATGTGATTACATTTACATTCTCGGTACAAAAGTAGTGATCTTTTGCATCCAGGCTCACCAACCTCAAAAACACAAAGATCGTGCACTAAATCAGTGTGTGCAAAACTTCTGGGATGCACATACTCCTCTTTCAATGTGCCACCCTCGCACACTTACACAGTTGCATGTTACAACATGTCACATATACAAAAAGCCTCTATGGCCTCCAAAGTCACGCACTAAGTCATTGTGTGTTGAATCCCGGAATGTGCACCATCCTCGACAACTCTTCTTTAGTGTGCCATCCTCATGCACTTGCACTGACATGCACTATATTCTTCAAGTTGTTCCTATTTTAGTGTTCCATACATGTGCACTTACACATGCATGCACTAAATATATATTAAATTGCATGCTATAATCCTTTTAAACCACACACACTCTTTTGGTACTATATTCACACACACTAACTCAATGAGCACTGCACCAATCCAAGATCTTGTTCCTTCAGCTCACCAGCTTATATATAAAATACAGTTACATTTATATGTACAATTTTTGGGTTGAGCCTAGGGGTATTACCATCCCCTCCCCCTTATTTATGCATTGTCCTCAGTGCAATATATACATATATACAACCAAAAACTCAAAAGTATTAAAAAAATGAAAGTATTATGCCTGCATAGCATCCTCATGCTCCCAGGTTGCATCCTCAGGGCTGTACCAGGTCCATTGGACCTTTACTGGCCATATGGCTTGATTCCATAGCTTCTTGATCTTCTGATCCAATATGTGCACAAAATGCACTTGAAAACCACCTTCTTTCTCCACTTGAATCACATTCCAATCAATGACATGATTAGTATCAGATACATACTTTTTAAGAAATGATATATGGAATACATTATGAATGCATATTGATGAAGGAAAGGAAATCATGTATGCTACAGGCCCAATCCTTTCTATGATTTCAAATGACCCACAAAAATGTTCTTCCAATTGGTACATGCTAATGGTTGTAGCATACATCTCATGCACCCTCTTGTTGAGTGCATCAACCACCTTGTTCTTTTTACCTTCGATATGTTTTATATCGAAATCATATTCATTGAGGAAATATGACCACATGCTTTTCTTAGCATTAAGAGTTGGTTGTCAAAACAAGTATTTTAGACCATTATGGTCTGTCCTCAACTTAAATATTTTCCCCATGAGGTAGTGCCTCCACATCTTCAAGACATGCACTATGGCTGCCAACTCCAAATCATGAGTAGCATAGTGCCTTTCATGCTCCTTCAACTTCCTTGATTCATAGCACACAACATAACCATTCTGACCAAGGACTCCACCAAATTCTTCTTTACATGCATTAGTGCATACAATGAAATATTCGGTTGGATCAACAATCCTCAGTATTGGGGCACTCGTTAATAAATGCTTCAAGTGTTGGATACTTTTTTCACAATCTCGTGTCCACTCAAACTTCACACCCTTTTTCTACAAGGAAGTAATTGGGTGTGCAATATTTGAGAAACCTTCAATTAATCTCCTATAGTAACCTGCAAGGCCCATGAATGATAATACTTTTGATACATTCCTTGGTCTTGGCCATCCTTCAATGGCCTTTATCTTTTCTGGGTCTACTTCTATCCCTTCCTCTAAAATAATATGGCCCAAGTAATGAATTTTCTTATGGTAAAATGAGCACTTGCTTGATTTGGGTTGATGCTCCCTCAATACCTGTAACACCATTCTCAAGTGTTTCTCATGCTCTTATTTAGACTTAGAATATATCAAAAATTCATCCAAGAAGATAATGACAAACATATCCAAGTAAATCCTGAATACACAATTCATGACACATATGAAGACAGTCGGTGCATTCGTTAGCCCAAATGACACCACTATAAACTCATAATGGCCATACCTTTTTCTAAAAGAAGTCTTGTTGATGTATTCTTCTTTAATTGTTACCTGATGATAGTCTGACCTAAGATAAATTTCTGATAATATTGTTTGCATCTTTCAGCTGATCAAAGAGGTCATCTATCCTTAGCAAAGGATACTTGTTCTTCATAGTTACTTTGTTAAACTTCTTGAATTCTATGCAAAGTCTCAACATTCCATCCTTTTTATTCACAAATAATATTGGGGCACCCCAAGGTGACACACTTGGGCATATATACCCCTTCTTCAGAAGCTCTTCAAGTTGCATTTTCAATTCCTTCAGTTATGATGTACTCATCCTGTAAGGAGTCTTAGATACTAGAATTGTTCCAGGCATTAGATTAATGGAGAAATAATATCACTTTTTGGTGGAAATCCTGGTATTTCCTTGAATACATCATCAAACTCTTTTAGGATTTCATAATATTCAATGTTTGGTACCTTATCTTTAGGTGTCTCTCCCATCTGCACGACAAATATTTGACACCCTTTCCTGTAACTTTTCTTCAGTTGCAAGGATGAAACTTCTTTGATAGTCATTGCTCTGGGAATTCCTTGTATTGTCCTTAAGTTTCCTTCCTCATCCAAGCAAGTAAATTCCTTATTATAAAAATCTAGGATAGCATGATGTTGGTGCAACCAATCCATACCAATTAGGAAATCATAGGAACATAAAGGTATGATGTTTAAATCTGCATTGGTTTTCAGTCCATTCATGTTCATTGGACATGCCTTAACCATTTCATTAATTTTTATTTTAGCTCATGTATCTAGTTGCACCATCCAAGGTTTTCCAAGCTTGCTTCTTGGCAATTGGAATCTCTCCACCAAATTAGGATCTAGATAACTATTACTAGCTCCTTAATCAATTAAAATAACAATGGGATGGTTATTGATCTTACCTTCCACTTCAACCATATGTGACTGAAAATCAACTTGCTTGTTGTCCAAGGCTGCATAGATCTTAGGTACATTTCTTCCCATGTCCTCCATTTTTTCTTCTTTTTGTACATTGTGAACAATTCTCAATTTTTCACTTCTGTGAGGGAAATCTTTGTACATATGATCTCCTTTATATCCCCAACATTGAATAGGTGGTTTCCTTGGTATTTGTCCCAATGTATCTGTCATTTTGGATTCTTTAGAAGTTGGTTGTTATTGATAGTTGTTTCTGAAGAATGGTGGCTTAGTTCCCTTCTTTGTTTCTTCCATGTTTCTTTTCTTCCTGTATTCCCAAGATTTTTGGTAAGTTGCTCTCCCTTTATGTTGATCATAAAGGAACATATCCCTTCTTATAGTTTCCTCCAATGTTTTGGGATCATCGTATTGTATCTTGTCACTGATAAATGATGGCAATACACTCAAGTATCTTTGAATCTTAACTTGCTCATCTTTTATGAAGGAAACATATTTCAGAAAATCTAAAAACCTCCTTTCATATTCATATATGGTCATACTCCCAAGCTTGAGTTCAAATAATTCCTTCATTTTCTTATCATAGTATCTCTTATTCAAGTATTTCCTTTGAAAATACCTCTTGAATTCCCTCCAATTCACCTTCTTCTCATCAATGTGTTGTACTTGAACTTATTGGTCCCACCGCATTGATTTTTTTCCCTTGAGCTAATAAATAGAAATTCTACCTTATGTCTGTGAAGAGTAATTATGCAACTGAAAATACTTCCTCATGTTTAGCAGCCAAGTCTTTGCATCCTCATCCTTCTTGTTCTCACCATAAAAAGTAGGAGGCTTGATTTTATTCATTTCCCCCTATAACACATCCACCCCATATCTCTTCTTAAACTTTCTAACATGAGATGGACTTAAATTGGTGTGCACTCTCCTAGTTGAATGCCTTGGAGAGTAATAGTGATGTATGGTAACACGTCTTGTTCTTCTCCTCTTATCATGAGACTTATGGCTCCCTGATCTGCTTGACTTAGTCTCCTTATCCATATTCTTCTCTATTTTGTCCAAGATTTGCATTAACTTGATGTTGAATTCTTCTTTATTCTCCTTGGATTTCATAAGCCTCTCATTTTCATCTTTATAACTCAGAACATCATTTTGCATACTTTTTATAGTCTCCACCAAGTTCATGCTTTCTTCCTTACCTTCTCCATGTCCAATTAAATTTTTACCTTCATTACCCATATGGACATACATTCCTCTGAGCTCTTCTTCAAGTCTGAAAACCCCTTGCACATCTTCCATGATTCTAAAATTTTGTTGATCCTGTTCTGATCTAATGTTGTTAACTCTGCAAAATGTGCAACCAAAAAAATTTGTTAGGCTAAACAATTTAACAAATTCATGGAATTATGTACAATTTTGTTTTCCATAAAGAATCATAATTCTTTCTTTTGATTTCTTGAGAAGATTAACTTCCCAATCGACTTCACTCACACTACTTCTCAATTATAACCCATAATTTGCATGCTCCTATTTTACACACGCAAAACTAAAATGTAGCGCAATCACCACACATCTATATCTAGTGTGCATACTTTTATGTCACGCGCCAATTTCTATTGATCAAAAATTTTGTGTCGCACACTAATACTATGTGTGCTTTGCAAGCACTACATCACACCATGCAAATGTTTAGTGTGCTCATACTGTGCACCATTATTATGTCATGCACCAATATCTACGAAACATGACTTTTGTGTCGTGCACCAATACTATGCACGCACTGCAAGCACTGCACTACAAAACATCAAGATTTAATGTTCTCACACCACGTGCCAAAACTCCAAGTGCACAATTTTCGCATCACATTATTATTCTTGTGTCCTAATCTCTACGCCGTGTGATTCCACACTTCAGTGCGCTTCACCACACACCTTTATTCTACGCAGGCCACCAATTATACGCGGTGTAGCACCCAAAACTTAGTGTACATATCTTGTGCACCCTTATTTTCTATGCAACACCCATTGTTTAGTGCACACACTTACACACCTTTATTTTTCTACGCATCACTACTACTTAGCGCGCACAATATTTGTGATCGCTTGACTGATTTTTCCATAAACTTGATGCAGAAATTGGGGATTTTTCCCAATTTCACCCAATTTCCTCCATGGTCGTTCTGTAACCATGAAATTTTCTCAACTTCACTCCAATATATTCAAATTCGACCTTCTACAACAACAATTGCTTATGTGCACTCCTGGTTGATATTTCGATCGTGAGTTTTCCCAAATTCATTCACGAATTGAGAATTTTATTCAAACAATTCCGCTCAATTTGTCGCAGCTTCCCTGTAACTTCAAATTTGACTAATTCCTATCTGAATTTCCTTAAAAAAGGATTAACATTAAGGATATCTCATCACTTAACCAATTTTCCCCCAAATTTTCCATGAATTTAACAACAAAAATTTGGGCTTTTACCCAATTCCACTCAATTGCTTCAATTTTTCGTCATGGACATACTATAACTTAAAATCTAGCCACTCGCAAATTCAATTCTCTGTGAGAATGCACTTTGGTATTATGCTAACTCGACCCATCTAGGCTCAGTGTTAAAAACTGGTCTCTGATACCAATTTGTAACATCCCCAGCCACTTGTTGGGCTATGCCACTTGAAAACTTTCTTGAAATCTAATACCATATTTAAAACATACCCATATTGAAATCTAGGCATAAGCTCTGATGCCATTTTGTAACATACCCAACCACCCAGGATGGGCACATCACACCAAAAATTGTACTCAACCACCTAGGCTAGGTCACGTCACACCAAAACCTTCTCTTGTCATTACCTCTGATACCAATTTCTCACAATTGAATTACCATCAGCAACTCAACCATGTTTCTCTGACAATAAATCTGATACTAATTAAAACATAAAACTATATTATGCAATGCACAATTACATACATATTCATAACAGAAATATACATGTAGCATAAACAGAATAAACCCTTGAAAACAAATGCATAATTATAATTGCAACACATGGTTTAATACACAATTAACACTTATATTTGATTAAAGGTACACCAACTGCACATAGACCTTCCACGTTCCTCCCAGCTTTAGATCGTGTTGCTCATCAATCTTAGTAGTGGGTCACCCCAAGCTGGGGCTAAAATCCACTTGGGTAAGGGTTCTTAGCCAAGTTAATTTATCTCACTCAACATGAAACTCAGTCACATGTAACTTAGTCACAGGTGACTCAATCACAGCAAACTTTGTCACAGGTTCCAATTCATACCGACAACCTATAGTCCCTCATTCCCCACATGCATGTCCCACCCCAAGAAGTGTTGTCCTTCTCTGCTCAACATTCCTTCTGCTACCCCACTTCCCTTCTAGGGATTCATCAATAGGTCGGACAAGAAGTCTCAGAGCCCTATCACTATAGTTTGGCACCTCAAGAAATAATTCCTAGCAATTCTCTCACCTGGAGAGAATGCAATGTCCTACAGGCCTGAAAACCCACCTCTTCAGTCCAGCTCTCCAAGCTAAGAAATGTACATATATCTATGATAGTAGTCAATAGAATATTGATCACAGTAACAATAGGCTTAGATGATAGAACAGACAGGTAAAGATCACAACTGAGTGATTGCATGAATCATAATCGAATGATAGAAAAAAGGTACTAAGTCCAAACTATTTGGATGCATATTCTCAACTTGACACTTTTCATGTTGAGAACTGTCTTCAGTCCACACATCCCCCTCCTTTGGACTTAGGATATAATAATATCCCTACTTTATACTTTTAAGGAATATCAATATAATATTCCCTTGGGTTTAAGCCCCCTTAACCTCAACTAGTGGAGTTATAGCCCCCCATACTCTTTTATGTGGTTGGTCTTCCACAATGATGTATTTTCATTATATTTGCATGTGAATACATTTACATTCTCAATACAAAAGCACTGATATTTTTCATACAGTCTCACCAACCTAAAAAACACAAAGACTGTGCACTAAACCAGTGTGCGTGGAACTTCTGGGATGCATGCACTCTTCTTTCAATGCACCACCCTCATACACTTACATAGGTGCGTGTTACAATAGTTCATATATACAAAAAGTCTCTATGGCCTCCAAAGTAGCGCACTAAGCCAGAGTGTGTTGAATCTTGGAATGTGTGCCATCTTGGATGACTCTTCTTTTAGTGTGTCATCCTCGCACACTTGCACCAGCGCACGTTGTATTCTTCAAGTTGTTCCTCTTTTAGTGCACCATACTTGTGAACTTACACATGTGCATGCTAAATATATATTAAATTGCGTGCTATAATCCTTTTAAACCGCACACACTTGTTTGGTACTAGATTCATGTGCACTAACTCAATGCACATTGCACCAAACCAAATATCTTGTTCCTTCATCTCACCAACTTATACATAAAATACAGTTACATTTATATGTACAATTTTGGGGTTCAACCTACGGGTATTACAACCAGGAAGAGAAGGAGATGACCAAGCTCTTCCACATCAAGATTCAGGTTAAAAATACTAAGATAGATGCTTTGTTCGACTTTGGTTCACAGGATAATCTCGTAACAACAAATCTAGTCAACAATCTATGATTGGAGGTTCACGATCATCCTAACCCCTATCCATTGGGTTTGGTAAACAAGGATGCAAAGATCAAGGTAACGAAACCGTGTGGGATTAAATTTGTTGTAAGTGTTGTTTTTACTGATGAAGTGGAATTGGAAGTAGTACCCCTTGATGTATGTGGAGTAGTTTTTAGAATCCCCTAATGTATATGAGGGAGGAAATATTCATATGGAGATCCAACCAATATCGACTAATTATTGGGTGAATTATATAATAGTAATTTGGTACATTAATTATCAATCCGAGTTTGTAGACTTACGAAGCATCAAGAAAAATATATGTTGAACAAATCTCAAAGACACACCATTCCAATAAGCTATGAAATAAATTAAATCTTGTTTCCCATCTAATAGTGGACATTCTAAGGTAGAATTTGTAGGCTGGATATATATTTCTATACCCAACAGTAATCCGTTGGATCCACTCTTTTAGTTATATTGACAACCATTAACTTAAAACAAAAGAAGTAGAGTCAAAAAAACTAACACATGTGATCAGCGTATCTATCATGGGCAGTTGTTGATCAGTGAAGAATGGAAATCATTAATTGCATCAATCTGCAGCTCTTGACAATCCTTGTTCAGAGAATCTCTAATTAAACAGTCAAACAATCAAGAATGAACTCATGTTCTCACAAGCATTATCTGAACTACAAGCATGAAATAAAACTACAAAATTAATTAGCTAATCCTCACTATAGAATTCCATTAAATTGTCTACATGAATTGAACTTAATGAATTGATACCATTAACAAAATCACAATCAATTCTAATGTAACAAAGTAAATAAAACAACTAGGGTTCTACTTCTAAGATGAAGGAGGTCGTGCCTTCTCTCAGAAGTATGCCCACTAAACACTTACAAGATCAGGAGCTCAACAGATAAATGCACATGAAATAGTCTTTATATTCAAAAATCAACAGAGTACATAGATGTTGAACATGGTGCAATCTACTTTCTCTTAATTTTATTATCAGTCTGTCAATTCATATGTTCAGGAACCAATGCCTATGATATTTATACAATGATATTCAAATTAAAAACTAGCAGTTCTTGAACTTCTAATCTCATATAATCTACTAAGGATAGTCGAGACACTACAACATTAACTTCAGAAAAACTAATTGGATCAACAGAATTTTGTAATAAGTCAATTCGTTACGATTTCATGACCGAAGGCACGAAATCATAACAAACTCATACATGCTATAGAAATTGATCAAAGAGTTGACCAAAAATAGAGCTAGTGTTGGCCAAATTGGATAGAGGATGCCCATGTGTACGTGATTCTCTACAAAACCCATATCTTTGAATCGACTGGAACAAGTGGCAAATATCTCAATCATCAAGGCAGCTACATGACCCGTTCAACAAACTACAAGAATGTTCCAGTGATTTCATTAGCTTGGGAAATTAAATACATTTCATTCATTAAACAAGGAAAAAAATAAAATTCTTAGGCTAGGATAATTACCTTTGAATAAAAAATGTATTTTGAAGGAAAAATGGTAAAATATATGTCATTATAGGGTAATAGGATGGAAAACGATAATGTAAGTAGTTAAGACAAGGTCATGTAAACTGTACCAAAACACATCAAAATAGGGACCCTACACTAATCAAGGATGGGAAGTCTTGCATTCATAATCAATACGCATAAAGGAAAGTCAAAGATCTCACTAGTAAGTACCAACAAAGCCAAGAAATTGATTAGTTCTAGTAAGAAATATGTTTTACTTTTCTTAAGAGAAAATTATACTGAGGATGAATCGATAAGAGTAAAGGAATCCTTGGAAAGTTGTACTAAAGAGCAGAAACATCAATTGGAGGGGTTTCTAGATGCATACAGAGGAGTGTTCCAAGAGCCTAAAGGGATACCACCCAAGAGAGGAGTGGACCATGAAATACAGTTAATTCCAGTCTCTCCATTCTTGAATATTGGGATGTATAGACAATCTATTCTAGAAGAAAATGAAGTGAAGAAGCAGTTACAACAATTGTTGGAGTAGGGTGTGATTCGACCAAGCACCTCACCTTGTGGTTATCCTATCATAAATGTACCAAAGAAGAATGGTACTTGGAAGATGTGTATCAACTACAAATCACTGAACAAGATTACACTACAAAATTGGCACCCTCTTCCCAGGATCGATGATCTGTTAGATTAGTTGTAGCATGCAAAATATTTCACCAAGTTGGATCTCAAATAGAGATACCACCGATTACGCATCAAGGAAGAAGACACCTAGAAGACTTCATTCAATACAAGGCGAGTCTTGTATGAATGATTGGGCATACCATTTGGTTTATGTAATGCACCGACTACATTTATGAGACTAATGAATGATGTTTTACACCCATATCTAGATTCATTTGTTATAGTCTATTTGGATGATATGTTGGTTTATAGTTCTACCTGGGAGGATCACATCTCACATCTCATGTAGGTGTTAGAGACTCTAAAGAAGAAACAACTACTAGCTAACCTCACGAAATGTGACTTTTCTCAAGTAGTCTTTGGTGTATTTTGGGTATAATATTGATGGAGGAAATCTCAATATATATCACATAAATATGGATGTCGTCATGAAATGACTAGTTCCTACAAATTCCACTGAAGTTAAGAGTTTTAATGGGGAAGCATAGTATTTTCGGAAGTTCATAGCTTCATTTTCAATGGTAGTTGCACCTCCCCACACCATAACAGTGAGTGGGAAGATTTTCCAATGGGGGAAGAATCAACATAAGGATTTTGATGAGATGAAAAGAAATATCATTCAAGAACCAATTCTCACATTACCAAACTTACAAAATCCTTTCGAAGTGGAGACAGATGCAAGTGGTTATGCCATGGGAGTAGTTTTGATGCAAGGAGGAAGGATTGTATGCTATCATTTTGAAATATTTCATGGGGCAATTCTCAACTACCCTACCTATGGAAAAGAAATATATCCCCTGGTTCAAGTTGTCAAGAAGTGGAAGCACTATCTAATGGGAGAGGAGACCATCATCCACATAGATTACCAACCGCCATAGTATGTGTAGTCCCAAAGTAAGTTACAACAAACTAGACATTACAAGTGGATGGGGTTCTTACAACAATTTCATCTAGTCATCAAGTATAAGAAGGGCTACCAAAAAAAGTTGGAAGACATGCTTTAAAGGCCACCAACATCCAATATTATATCTTTGGTAACTCTGATGCACATGGATCATTTTACCCATGATTCATACATAAAGGCATACACCGAAGATGAGGACTTTGAGGAGGTGTTTCAATAGCTACATGTCCAAATTCATATAAAATAATGTGATGGTAAGGTTGACTATCATTTCCAATATGGTTTACTTTACAAGCTTGATAATCTATCTGTCCCTAAAGGTGAACAATTGTACCTTATCATAGAGGCTCACACCTCCAAGGTTGCAGGACGTTTTGGTGTTGGGAAGACAATTTCCAACTTATAGAGGTATGTGTACTGGCCCATAATGCAAGAATATTTAGCACTATATATTAGAGAATGTATACTTTTTTGTACCAATAATCTCAGTAATAGGAAGCAAGGTCTATACCATCCCTTACCTGTACCTACTCGAACTTGGGAAAGCATTTTTCATGGATTTTGTGGGAGGTTTAGAAAAACCCAAGAAGGAACATGACTATCTATTTCTGGTAGTTGATAGGTTTAGCAAGATGTGCATTATCATGCCTTGTAAAAATACCATCAAAGGACAAGAAGTAGAAAACATGTTCTTTGAACAAGTTTGGGTGGATTTTGGAATACCAAGGAGCATCATCTTAGACAAGGATACCATATTTCTTAGTGCATTTTGGACTACATTGTGGGAGAATATGGACACTAAGTTGAAGGGATCTATGACATTCCATCCACAGACAAATGGGAAGATAGAAGTAGTCAAAAGGACTTTGGTGCATATTTTGAGGGGTTACAATCAGAAGCATCCGAAGACCAGGGATGAAAATATGGTCTACATACAACACTCGTATAATAAAGAAGTCCACACTTCTACTGGTAAGTCACCTTTTGAAACTTTCTTTGGATATTTTCCACCTTCACCTTTGGATGTTGTATATGGACAACAAGAAGGAGTGACAAAGGACCTCACGCGAGATAAATTGAGAGCAGAAAAATTTGTTGAAAAGATTAGGAAAATCCAATTGCAAGTATAGGAGATGTTGAAGAAGTCACGGGAAAAATACAAGGCCATACACAATCAACACATAACATAAAAATCATTCGAAGTGGAAAACAGAGTTTGGTTACAAATGAATAAGGAAAGACTACATGGTCCTAGTAAGAAGATCAATTCTCTACGGTACATCCCTTTCAATATATTGGAGAAGGTAGGAGATAATGCGTATAGACTTAGTCTACCCACATACATGCACATTTACTTAGTAGTGAATGTGGAGAATCTCAAAATCTATGAGCCTTCCATGTTGGGTCAGAAGGAGGAGAAATTCCTACCTACCATAGAGGACTTAGCACCAAATTCTCAGGCAGAGTTAGCAAAGGACATTGTTTTGCAGAATCCATCTAGAAATACAAGACAAGCACATCTTGACCTTTGGCAGATTGCTTTGAAAGGACAACTTCCAGTAAAAGTAAAGTGGTACTCCAGGGAGAAGGAAGAGGAAGCATTTCCTCACCTCATTTAGTAAATATTTTGGGGACCAAAAGCCTCAAAAAATGGGGAGGAATGATATGAATTGGATCATTATATTATTTTCATATATCTCAATGATTTATGGGTGAAAACAAATTAGAGGAATTAACTTGCAAAGCCATTTTAGCGATTGGTCCCAATTTGGAAACTTGGGTCCAAAAAACCATCTGAAATATTCCAGATCCATTTTGAGGCATCAAATGACACTTTTTTATGGTCTGAACCTTACTATGGAGGAAGAAGTTATATTCTGCACACCAG
The DNA here is from genome assembly GCA_000966675.3 of Picea glauca. NCBI lineage: Eukaryota > Viridiplantae > Streptophyta > Pinopsida > Pinales > Pinaceae > Picea > Picea glauca. Next base: position 775,430 of record JZKD02S1625241.1, read on the forward strand.
GACTTTTCCAATGGTGCAAGAATCGTCTCAATCAAAGTTCGTATGCAAAATTCATGTCTCTCACAAGTTGACCTACCATATTAATCACCATGGTGTGAGTGGATGCCATGTCATCCCCCACTACTTAAACGTGTGGGGCTAGCCATATAGTGGATTCTCTAAAACATTCTAGAAGGTCCAAACCTGATCACTAATTGAGAGTTGAGGAAGTCAATACCCTAACCCTAGATGACTATTGAGCTATGTTAAATACCAAACCGCTAGGAGGAGAAGGGGTTCCATTCTTTTGCATTGTAACTTGTTCCATAACTAAGCATAACAATTAAGAGTGGTATTTTGTGAGCATAACAGAGGAGGAGAGATTTTGTAGCATCCATGCATGCCACGGTGTCAAAGGCAACTTCATAGAGAGTGCCTCTTTCTTTGTACTTGCATGTGAAGAAAAGAAAGTAGAGCAACCTCACCTTCTAGTTGGTTTTTCTCCCGTATTGGATTTCTCGGGTTATATCTTATGTTTATTTGTGGATAGTTTGTGTGTATTTATTTATGTTCTCTATTTTCACATTTGAACTATTCCGTACATTTTAAGCAGAAAACTAGTAATTAAAGAGTATGAGATCTAAGGAAATTAACCTTCATAGTAAATATTTTAGTGTTTTATTAGATATAATGTGACGAACTATCCAGTGAATATCCACAGTAGTTTACAGATCAATGCATGTCTATATAAGACATGCATAAATATAGACACCCACACATACAAGTCATCCATGAGTAGAAATTTAATTCTAGTGCTCAAAACCACGAAAAATAAAAAAATATAGATGTTGAAACTACACATAAAATACTTGAAAAAATAGTACTTGGTGAAAATTATAGTACTCTCTTTGTATCTCTCTCTGGGGAGAAGATACATAATTATCGGAGAATTTCAACAATGATAAAATTACACCCAACTTAAATACCTCACAAGACTTTTTGAATTGAGAATCTTGCCACCTATACCTATGAGAGTGTTTGATATATTTATAAATTTGATTTTGAAACTTCCCTGTGAGAATCTAAAACAAGGATATCATCCTCAAGCAAGTCAATCCTCTTAAAATCCACACCTAAAGAAGAGAATGGATTCATAGTAACATAGTCATATCTCTTCCATGTGACCATGATATATGACATTCTATGGTGTGTGGGGTCCATAGGAATGGAAAATTCCTATGGAACAGTGTTAGATTACCACATTAAGAGAATATTCTTCCACCTATACATGTTTTACTAGAAAAAACATTTTTGGGATTCCTTTTGCATGCTAACTTTGAAATAAAATGGTGCACTATGGTAGAAGGAGGGTCACTTTTCCAGTGTCATTTGTATAAGTCTATGAAATTACAATCATAATAGAGACAAAATTCAAAGTGGTACTGACATCAACAAGTGTTTCGAAATGTTTGGGACTAATATACCATGGTTTCAATTTATCAAACATGTTAAAGGTGATATTGAAATCAAGATTACTTTCTTGAAATTCCTCAAATAGTTCAACTTGAGTCGCCTCCATAACATGCTTGCAATGTTCATCATGCATGCCTCTATATAAGAATCGATGCAGAAAATCATTATGATTGGGTATAGCATGAAAATTGGGTTTCCTAAAACTGTACTAAATTCTCTCTATTTCATTTTGGAATCCTATCTCGGTAGGGCTACCTGCAAATAAGAGCCCAACAGGAAACTTCATCATTCTCATCTATGTGAACCCTTAATTTTGCACTCCTTTACATTGTTTTTCTTGAAACATGGAGCAACTTTGATATCATTGTCACCATTTAACTTCTTGAAGTCCTTGGTGCCACAACAACAATTATATTACCCCATGACCAACTTGGTTATCAAGTTTTTGTTGATTTTCTAAATGAAGAGAATGATTTTGATACATTCTCAAGTGCCTTTGCATGCTTATCATCTCAAAAACCCAATAATTTTGTTGCATGTTTCAATTTTTTTTTTTATGTTTTATCAATCCATGTAGGATTTGAGCTTTTCTTGTCACTGAATTTTCTCAAAAAACAACTTAATTATGTTACTAACATGTTCTCTAATTATGTGATCATGGCTTGGGTCCCCAAATTATTCTCTTGAGCTTACATCCAAGCTTTCTAAAAGGTTTCCACCCCTTTGAAAACATATACAACTCCTACCTACTCTTAAAACTCAAGAGGGGATAGGGTCCTACGACCATTGATTAGATTCTATCCCTACATAGTCCAATCAATTTTGTTTTCACATGTGTTACATACAAAACATAATATCAATCATTAACCAAAGTATAAATCAAAACTATGAATATAATAAGCATTAGAGTAATGTGGTTAAATATTATTAATCTATTTCCCTCTACTCCATTCCTTGAATACTCTCTAGTTAGATACACCAAAGGTTGGGCAATGAATTTTTCATCTTTGTCTAGTCCTTTCTCTATCTATCCTTCTCTCTCACTTGCATATGTTTTTTTTTTGTTTTTTCATTATATATGAAAAATTGTTTCTAAATTTTAGTTTTTTTTTAGTTATATGTGAAAATTTGTTAACTTTTTACTATGTTTTAGTTATAGAAATACCTCTGCTCTAACAAGGTATTTCCTTAGACCTCAATCCCAAGAAAACCTCAGGTTTGATAAATCCGAAATAGTAACATTTTGATATTTTGATTTAAACATATCAAACTATGTCTATCTCATAGAATGTTATTTTCACATTTTTGCCTTCATATTATATTTCTAATTTATTTTCTTCCAAACCTATATTTAATATTTAACTTGAAGAAAAAATAATATTATAAAAACTATATAATCAAAAAATTATTAAAAAAAATATGTATGTATTTCATGGATGTTTTATTTTCAAAAAAATATTTTTTCCTTTTAAGTAATTAAGAGAAAAAAATTTGTGGAAAAATATCAATGGATTCTTCACTANATTAATTAGCTAATCCTCACTATAGAATTCCATTAAATTGTCTACATGAATTGAACTTAATGAATTGATACCATTAACAAAATCACAATCAATTCTAATGTAACAAAGTAAATAAAACAACTAGGGTTCTACTTCTAAGATGAAGGAGGTCGTGCCTTCTCTCAGAAGTATGCCCACTAAACACTTACAAGATCAGGAGCTCAACAGATAAATGCACATGAAATAGTCTTTATATTCAAAAATCAACAGAGTACATAGATGTTGAACATGGTGCAATCTACTTTCTCTTAATTTTATTATCAGTCTGTCAATTCATATGTTCAGGAACCAATGCCTATGATATTTATACAATGATATTCAAATTAAAAACTAGCAGTTCTTGAACTTCTAATCTCATATAATCTACTAAGGATAGTCGAGACACTACAACATTAACTTCAGAAAAACTAATTGGATCAACAGAATTTTGTAATAAGTCAATTCGTTACGATTTCATGACCGAAGGCACGAAATCATAACAAACTCATACATGCTATAGAAATTGATCAAAGAGTTGACCAAAAATAGAGCTAGTGTTGGCCAAATTGGATAGAGGATGCCCATGTGTACGTGATTCTCTACAAAACCCATATCTTTGAATCGACTGGAACAAGTGGCAAATATCTCAATCATCAAGGCAGCTACATGACCCGTTCAACAAACTACAAGAATGTTCCAGTGATTTCATTAGCTTGGGAAATTAAATACATTTCATTCATTAAACAAGGAAAAAAATAAAATTCTTAGGCTAGGATAATTACCTTTGAATAAAAAATGTATTTTGAAGGAAAAATGGTAAAATATATGTCATTATAGGGTAATAGGATGGAAAACGATAATGTAAGTAGTTAAGACAAGGTCATGTAAACTGTACCAAAACACATCAAAATAGGGACCCTACACTAATCAAGGATGGGAAGTCTTGCATTCATAATCAATACGCATAAAGGAAAGTCAAAGATCTCACTAGTAAGTACCAACAAAGCCAAGAAATTGATTAGTTCTAGTAAGAAATATGTTTTACTTTTCTTAAGAGAAAATTATACTGAGGATGAATCGATAAGAGTAAAGGAATCCTTGGAAAGTTGTACTAAAGAGCAGAAACATCAATTGGAGGGGTTTCTAGATGCATACAGAGGAGTGTTCCAAGAGCCTAAAGGGATACCACCCAAGAGAGGAGTGGACCATGAAATACAGTTAATTCCAGTCTCTCCATTCTTGAATATTGGGATGTATAGACAATCTATTCTAGAAGAAAATGAAGTGAAGAAGCAGTTACAACAATTGTTGGAGTAGGGTGTGATTCGACCAAGCACCTCACCTTGTGGTTATCCTATCATAAATGTACCAAAGAAGAATGGTACTTGGAAGATGTGTATCAACTACAAATCACTGAACAAGATTACACTACAAAATTGGCACCCTCTTCCCAGGATCGATGATCTGTTAGATTAGTTGTAGCATGCAAAATATTTCACCAAGTTGGATCTCAAATAGAGATACCACCGATTACGCATCAAGGAAGAAGACACCTAGAAGACTTCATTCAATACAAGGCGAGTCTTGTATGAATGATTGGGCATACCATTTGGTTTATGTAATGCACCGACTACATTTATGAGACTAATGAATGATGTTTTACACCCATATCTAGATTCATTTGTTATAGTCTATTTGGATGATATGTTGGTTTATAGTTCTACCTGGGAGGATCACATCTCACATCTCATGTAGGTGTTAGAGACTCTAAAGAAGAAACAACTACTAGCTAACCTCACGAAATGTGACTTTTCTCAAGTAGTCTTTGGTGTATTTTGGGTATAATATTGATGGAGGAAATCTCAATATATATCACATAAATATGGATGTCGTCATGAAATGACTAGTTCCTACAAATTCCACTGAAGTTAAGAGTTTTAATGGGGAAGCATAGTATTTTCGGAAGTTCATAGCTTCATTTTCAATGGTAGTTGCACCTCCCCACACCATAACAGTGAGTGGGAAGATTTTCCAATGGGGGAAGAATCAACATAAGGATTTTGATGAGATGAAAAGAAATATCATTCAAGAACCAATTCTCACATTACCAAACTTACAAAATCCTTTCGAAGTGGAGACAGATGCAAGTGGTTATGCCATGGGAGTAGTTTTGATGCAAGGAGGAAGGATTGTATGCTATCATTTTGAAATATTTCATGGGGCAATTCTCAACTACCCTACCTATGGAAAAGAAATATATCCCCTGGTTCAAGTTGTCAAGAAGTGGAAGCACTATCTAATGGGAGAGGAGACCATCATCCACATAGATTACCAACCGCCATAGTATGTGTAGTCCCAAAGTAAGTTACAACAAACTAGACATTACAAGTGGATGGGGTTCTTACAACAATTTCATCTAGTCATCAAGTATAAGAAGGGCTACCAAAAAAAGTTGGAAGACATGCTTTAAAGGCCACCAACATCCAATATTATATCTTTGGTAACTCTGATGCACATGGATCATTTTACCCATGATTCATACATAAAGGCATACACCGAAGATGAGGACTTTGAGGAGGTGTTTCAATAGCTACATGTCCAAATTCATATAAAATAATGTGATGGTAAGGTTGACTATCATTTCCAATATGGTTTACTTTACAAGCTTGATAATCTATCTGTCCCTAAAGGTGAACAATTGTACCTTATCATAGAGGCTCACACCTCCAAGGTTGCAGGACGTTTTGGTGTTGGGAAGACAATTTCCAACTTATAGAGGTATGTGTACTGGCCCATAATGCAAGAATATTTAGCACTATATATTAGAGAATGTATACTTTTTTGTACCAATAATCTCAGTAATAGGAAGCAAGGTCTATACCATCCCTTACCTGTACCTACTCGAACTTGGGAAAGCATTTTTCATGGATTTTGTGGGAGGTTTAGAAAAACCCAAGAAGGAACATGACTATCTATTTCTGGTAGTTGATAGGTTTAGCAAGATGTGCATTATCATGCCTTGTAAAAATACCATCAAAGGACAAGAAGTAGAAAACATGTTCTTTGAACAAGTTTGGGTGGATTTTGGAATACCAAGGAGCATCATCTTAGACAAGGATACCATATTTCTTAGTGCATTTTGGACTACATTGTGGGAGAATATGGACACTAAGTTGAAGGGATCTATGACATTCCATCCACAGACAAATGGGAAGATAGAAGTAGTCAAAAGGACTTTGGTGCATATTTTGAGGGGTTACAATCAGAAGCATCCGAAGACCAGGGATGAAAATATGGTCTACATACAACACTCGTATAATAAAGAAGTCCACACTTCTACTGGTAAGTCACCTTTTGAAACTTTCTTTGGATATTTTCCACCTTCACCTTTGGATGTTGTATATGGACAACAAGAAGGAGTGACAAAGGACCTCACGCGAGATAAATTGAGAGCAGAAAAATTTGTTGAAAAGATTAGGAAAATCCAATTGCAAGTATAGGAGATGTTGAAGAAGTCACGGGAAAAATACAAGGCCATACACAATCAACACATAACATAAAAATCATTCGAAGTGGAAAACAGAGTTTGGTTACAAATGAATAAGGAAAGACTACATGGTCCTAGTAAGAAGATCAATTCTCTACGGTACATCCCTTTCAATATATTGGAGAAGGTAGGAGATAATGCGTATAGACTTAGTCTACCCACATACATGCACATTTACTTAGTAGTGAATGTGGAGAATCTCAAAATCTATGAGCCTTCCATGTTGGGTCAGAAGGAGGAGAAATTCCTACCTACCATAGAGGACTTAGCACCAAATTCTCAGGCAGAGTTAGCAAAGGACATTGTTTTGCAGAATCCATCTAGAAATACAAGACAAGCACATCTTGACCTTTGGCAGATTGCTTTGAAAGGACAACTTCCAGTAAAAGTAAAGTGGTACTCCAGGGAGAAGGAAGAGGAAGCATTTCCTCACCTCATTTAGTAAATATTTTGGGGACCAAAAGCCTCAAAAAATGGGGAGGAATGATATGAATTGGATCATTATATTATTTTCATATATCTCAATGATTTATGGGTGAAAACAAATTAGAGGAATTAACTTGCAAAGCCATTTTAGCGATTGGTCCCAATTTGGAAACTTGGGTCCAAAAAACCATCTGAAATATTCCAGATCCATTTTGAGGCATCAAATGACACTTTTTTATGGTCTGAACCTTACTATGGAGGAAGAAGTTATATTCTGCACACCAGGACTTTTCCAATGGTGCAAGAATCGTCTCAATCAAAGTTCGTATGCAAAATTCATGTCTCTCACAAGTTGACCTACCATATTAATCACCATGGTGTGAGTGGATGCCATGTCATCCCCCACTACTTAAACGTGTGGGGCTAGCCATATAGTGGATTCTCTAAAACATTCTAGAAGGTCCAAACCTGATCACTAATTGAGAGTTGAGGAAGTCAATACCCTAACCCTAGATGACTATTGAGCTATGTTAAATACCAAACCGCTAGGAGGAGAAGGGGTTCCATTCTTTTGCATTGTAACTTGTTCCATAACTAAGCATAACAATTAAGAGTGGTATTTTGTGAGCATAACAGAGGAGGAGAGATTTTGTAGCATCCATGCATGCCACGGTGTCAAAGGCAACTTCATAGAGAGTGCCTCTTTCTTTGTACTTGCATGTGAAGAAAAGAAAGTAGAGCAACCTCACCTTCTAGTTGGTTTTTCTCCCGTATTGGATTTCTCGGGTTATATCTTATGTTTATTTGTGGATAGTTTGTGTGTATTTATTTATGTTCTCTATTTTCACATTTGAACTATTCCGTACATTTTAAGCAGAAAACTAGTAATTAAAGAGTATGAGATCTAAGGAAATTAACCTTCATAGTAAATATTTTAGTGTTTTATTAGATATAATGTGACGAACTATCCAGTGAATATCCACAGTAGTTTACAGATCAATGCATGTCTATATAAGACATGCATAAATATAGACACCCACACATACAAGTCATCCATGAGTAGAAATTTAATTCTAGTGCTCAAAACCACGAAAAATAAAAAAATATAGATGTTGAAACTACACATAAAATACTTGAAAAAATAGTACTTGGTGAAAATTATAGTACTCTCTTTGTATCTCTCTCTGGGGAGAAGATACATAATTATCGGAGAATTTCAACAATGATAAAATTACACCCAACTTAAATACCTCACAAGACTTTTTGAATTGAGAATCTTGCCACCTATACCTATGAGAGTGTTTGATATATTTATAAATTTGATTTTGAAACTTCCCTGTGAGAATCTAAAACAAGGATATCATCCTCAAGCAAGTCAATCCTCTTAAAATCCACACCTAAAGAAGAGAATGGATTCATAGTAACATAGTCATATCTCTTCCATGTGACCATGATATATGACATTCTATGGTGTGTGGGGTCCATAGGAATGGAAAATTCCTATGGAACAGTGTTAGATTACCACATTAAGAGAATATTCTTCCACCTATACATGTTTTACTAGAAAAAACATTTTTGGGATTCCTTTTGCATGCTAACTTTGAAATAAAATGGTGCACTATGGTAGAAGGAGGGTCACTTTTCCAGTGTCATTTGTATAAGTCTATGAAATTACAATCATAATAGAGACAAAATTCAAAGTGGTACTGACATCAACAAGTGTTTCGAAATGTTTGGGACTAATATACCATGGTTTCAATTTATCAAACATGTTAAAGGTGATATTGAAATCAAGATTACTTTCTTGAAATTCCTCAAATAGTTCAACTTGAGTCGCCTCCATAACATGCTTGCAATGTTCATCATGCATGCCTCTATATAAGAATCGATGCAGAAAATCATTATGATTGGGTATAGCATGAAAATTGGGTTTCCTAAAACTGTACTAAATTCTCTCTATTTCATTTTGGAATCCTATCTCGGTAGGGCTACCTGCAAATAAGAGCCCAACAGGAAACTTCATCATTCTCATCTATGTGAACCCTTAATTTTGCACTCCTTTACATTGTTTTTCTTGAAACATGGAGCAACTTTGATATCATTGTCACCATTTAACTTCTTGAAGTCCTTGGTGCCACAACAACAATTATATTACCCCATGACCAACTTGGTTATCAAGTTTTTGTTGATTTTCTAAATGAAGAGAATGATTTTGATACATTCTCAAGTGCCTTTGCATGCTTATCATCTCAAAAACCCAATAATTTTGTTGCATGTTTCAATTTTTTTTTTTATGTTTTATCAATCCATGTAGGATTTGAGCTTTTCTTGTCACTGAATTTTCTCAAAAAACAACTTAATTATGTTACTAACATGTTCTCTAATTATGTGATCATGGCTTGGGTCCCCAAATTATTCTCTTGAGCTTACATCCAAGCTTTCTAAAAGGTTTCCACCCCTTTGAAAACATATACAACTCCTACCTACTCTTAAAACTCAAGAGGGGATAGGGTCCTACGACCATTGATTAGATTCTATCCCTACATAGTCCAATCAATTTTGTTTTCACATGTGTTACATACAAAACATAATATCAATCAATAACCAAAGTAGAAATCAAAATTATGAATATAATAAGCATTAGAGTAATGTGGTTAAATATTATTGATCTATTTCCCTCTACTCCATTCCTTGAATACTCTCTAGTTAGTGGATTTTTCATCTTTGTCTAATCCTCTCTCTATTTATCCTTCTCTCTCACTTGCATATATTTTTTTGTTTTTTCATTATATGTGAAAAATTGTTTCTATGTTTTAGTTTTTTTAGTTATATGTGAAAATTTGTTAACTTTTTACTATGTTTTAGTTATAGAAATACCTCTAACCTAACGAGGTATTTCCTTAGACCAAGTATTTTAGTTGCAAGACCTCTATCCCAAGAAAACCTCAATTAAAGGTTTGATAAATCCTAAATAGTAGCATTTTGATATTTTGATTTAAACATATCAAACTATCGTCTATCTAATGTTATTTTCACATTTTTGACTTCATATTATATTTCTAATTTATTTTCTTCCAAACTTATATTTAATATTTAATTTGAAGAAAAAATAATATTATAAAAACTACATAATCAAAAAATTATTAAAAAATATGTATGTACTTCATGGATGTTTCATTTTCAAAAAAATATTTTTTTATTTTAAGTAATTAAAAGGAAAAAAATTGTAGAAAAATATTAATGGATTCTTCACTAAATTATCTATCTCATGGAATGTTATTTTCACACTTGATTTCATATTATATTTCTAATTTATTTTCTTTTAAGGAAAAAC
>JZKD02S1625242.1:0-12288 GCA_000966675.3 Picea glauca
AGTGACATGGTAAATCATCAATATTGTTGGGGTTCATTGCAGAGAAAAGCAGAAAGTCTTCTGAAGGATTTTTTTCATCAAGTATCATCATCGAAAAAAATTAGGAGGTTGCAAGGGCCATTTAAAATGATGGAGAGTTATATAATATACATGTCATAGATATCTTGTTCTTAATTGGGAGTAAGCATGTATCTGAAACATCCATACAACATTTGAGAGAAAATTGGAAAAATGCCAAAGGAGGTTTTCCCCTGAGTTTTGTGCAATGAGGTTTTTGACAATGTTGCATAAGTGATACCTAGTTGTCTATACTGCAAGAGGTCGTTGCCTACATTGAGCTCTGGTTCTAGAAGTGAATAAAAAACACAATAAATTTCCAAAGATTAAGGCACATTGCATAACTTCTTCCACAAGTATTAGAGTGCTTTTGATTTCTAGGTTATGCGGGTAGATTTTAGTGCTCTTGCAAATAATGTGAACCCTATAGAGAAGGTTTTGGGTATTTCATTAACTTATGCATTAACAATTTTCTTGCAGGTAATTCCATCTGGATATGTGCACTACACACAAGAAAATGCATGACTTTCCTCTCTTCAAAGATTGTAAATCAATGAAAATACATGCTAACTGAGATTACTATCAAATCATTGCTTGATGTTGCAGATTCGGAAAGATTGTACAGGAAATGGTGAATGAATTTCTCCAATACAAATTCGAGAATCCTTGGAAATTATGGAGGAAAACCACCCAATGTTTCGGGTTGTTACTTTTCTCAAATGGAAGGTATTCTACCTAGTCATCCTGCTCATATAGAATACAAAGGAAAGTGCAAAGTATGGAAAGAACCTCTAGTGATCCTTATTAAGAATTATGGAATGTCACAAGTTGATGAAGATAGTTATCAGAACACTAGCCATAGCAAATTATACAGTCAACAACAGAAATAGTACTTAACAGGAGCTTGCTCACTCTTACCTTACTTATACTTTGTTTCTGCCTAAAGAAATAAGAGCATATATATGAAGACTTGGGTAGCAGACCCTTTCCAGCAGTCAAAATAAATCAAGGTCCTATATATATCACTGAGAAAATATATAAGTTAGATTCCTCAATAAACTTCAAATCTATATACACAATGATATGGAAAAAACATCCTGGGTTTAGAAAGCATCAAAGATATCAACCTACAAGTTAGTGTTCAACTGAAATGACTAGTAGCTCTATTCAAAATGTTTTCTTCAGTCATTTGTAGTATTTGTTGTCTCTTTAAACCTGTAGTGATACAAGAGAGGGAGCTTCCTAACAAAGAATGAGACAAGTTTTATTAGAACTCTATCTACTGTTGAGAGAGAAGTATGTTAAAGACTGCCTTTTCGGTGGCTATTTCAGTTTGCATAGTTGTCCTTAACCACCGAAAATAGAGATTGCAGTGGCTTATATGTTAGAATTTTGGCTCACAAGCCACCGAAAGAACAGATAGGGCAGAGAGGTATTATTTTTGCACAGATCCGACTTTTTTCGAATATGAATGCCACAAGTAAGGTTTCTAATGCAAGATAAAGATTAAAGGGATCTGTTTTAGTGTTCTATTCCAGATTTTAAGGCAGATATTAAGGTAAACAATATAAAAGACCTTTCTATTTTTGGTCAACAAGCATCCAATTGTAAAAGGATGAGTTCAAGTACTTGATCATCTCATCAAGATGTTCAAGACTGTTGAATATTGAAGATTTGTTGAATACTATTCCGAATTCGATAAGGGTTTTGCCTTTATGATAGGACTAGATCCTATTCTTGAGAGTTGTTTTTATTATTTTCTATTATTAGTATATTAGATCCATTTTAATAGGATCTAGAACTGCTTTGTAAGGGCTATAAATCCATAGAATTTCGATGAACTAAGGGGTTCGACTTTGGAGACTTTTTCACACTCTGTACTCAAGCTTCTCATTTGTAGATTTGTTTATACAAGCTTCTTTTGCAATTACTTGTTCAGACTTACATTTTCCTGTTTGTTCTATAATTTCACATGGATGTTTAATTCATGTATATTTTGTTTGTCTAAAGCCTGATGGTTGTCATCCTATCATTGCTTTGATGAGTTGAATTGAAAATATCATTTTCTCATTGTGACTAGCCATTCATGTATCTTTATGTGTGAGTCTACTAGCATAGTAAGAATTCTCCATACATTCACTTATTTACAAACCCTCTAACAGTGATAGTTAAAAGCCTTGTCATATGGTTATGTTTATGCATGTCTTGAGAGAGCAGGTTTGATTTAGTTATCTGACTTGATCCAATTAAGAAAATATTATACACCATTGAGATATTAGTTAAGTTACCAGGCTTCTTCAAGATACAACCTGAGAAGGACTCCTGGAGTGATAACAGTATCAAAGAAACTTTTTAGTGATAGTGCCCATGTGGCATCCTGGGTACGTTACATTGTGGTATCAAAGCTACTAGTTCAACACTAGACCGATATGAGCTAGAGATCAGCATGAATTTGGCGATTCAAGCATTTTCATCGTGGTCACAATGGTCATGAGTTGGAATTATGGAAAAATAAGCTAAGTGAAGAAAGGACTTATGTGCACTAAGTTTTGGTTCACGCGGTGTGCGCACTAAATTTTGGAGTTGTGTGATGTCAAGCTTGTGATGCATGTGTAATGTTGGTGTGCGGTGTGTGCGCATTGAATATTGATGCCACATGTATTAGAATTTTTAGTGCACGTGAAATGTTGGTGCGCAGTGTGTGGACATTGAATATTCATATTGAGTGGTGCAGATCTTATGATGTGTGTGGAATATTGGTGCGCGACAAAAACATTGTTCACACTAGATATTAGTGTGTAATATAAAATTGGTGTGCACTATATATTGGTGTGAGGCATAGAAATTTGTGTGCACTATATATATATGTGCAGTGTAAAAGTTGTGTGCACTATTCATGGGTGCACAATGCATGTGCTAAATTTTGGTGTTGTGCGGGTAGAACTTGCACATGTTAAATATGGGTGTATAATATAGAACTAGTGCATGTGTAGGATTCCAAAAGGAATAAGAGAAGGAGGAAATTGAATTAAAAGTATTGATGACAACAACAATTCGATTTGGTGGTCTATCACATCAGAAAACTAGTTATTTTCCATGAAAAAATTGTAGTTTTGAAGGTCATAATCTTGTGAGGAATTTTTGAGGACCTAAACAATGTTTTTAGGAGTTCTATTTTTTTAGAATATAAGTGAAATAGGCACCCCATAGAATTTTTCAACTTAAATAAAAGAAATTGAAGAGATCTTTCCAATAAGATAAACTATTCGCAAAACAAATCTTGTATGAGAAAGTTACAACTGAAACCGTGCAAGGTAAATTTTAGTACCAATTTAATTCCAGAGGGCATAACTCCTAGCTCAGAAATCGGTTTGGGACATGAGAGTAGTCTATGGAAACATAATTAATAATATAAAGCATCCATGGAGTTATATTAGGAATATGGCTACCTAAAAGAGTACATGAGGAAGGAGAAGACACATGTATCAATTGGTACCAAAAATGAGTAAATGGGCAATGTTCAGATGATTATAACTTACCTCTCATAACTCAAAATGGAGAAAGGAGATATTCATTGGAAAGGTATTGGATAGAGGAATCCATATATTCTCCCCAAAATGTGAATTGAATAGTAAAATTCACAACAAATCAGAAAGAAGATTTTTTTTGCACTTTAAGGGTAGAATTGTGCATAATTTTATAGATGTGTTGAACTATTTTGTCTAACAAATCCCATTACATGTGAATTTTACAAAATTAAGTGAACTATTGGAATGTGGAATTATATGCACAGAGAACTTACAACCATGAAGATCAACTCATGAGGTTGTATGTTAGCATGGGTAATCTAGGAACTGAATAAAATGGGTATGGAGAAGGCAAAGAAGAGAGCATAAATTTGGTAAATACTATAAAGAGTTTGCAAATAGATGTGATGAGATATAAAGTTTATAATGAGAGGATTATGCAATATCAGTAGGAGAATAATGACTTCAACATCAATTTGTTTCAAATCTTATATAGAATAGAGAAGAAGGTGAATAAGGAGACAGACACAACTAACTCAAAGAGCCATCGATCTCATGCGAAAAGGGGAGAATATAGAAGTATTGGTATATATCATCGTCACTCACCAAGACACTCAATTAAAAGAGAACAAAGTAGTACAATTTTATCTCTTGTCAGAAATCATATTAGGAGGTCTAGAGTGGATGCATTTCATGGGTAATTCAAGAAGATAAAGCTTCCTACATTCGATGGTGAACACAAGAAACATGGGGATGTGGAGTCTTGGCTATTGAGAATCAGGAAGTATTTTCAATTACATAATTATTCCTCACAAGGTGAAGGCGAGATTGCAATCTACCAACTCAATGGAAAAGCATCAATGTGGTGGGACAAGTTTGTGCAGGTACAACACATTGATGAGAGGAAGATCACTTGGAGGTAGTTCAAAAAGTGTTTTCAAAAGAAATATTTATCCAAGCTTTATTATGATAGGAAGATGAAGGAGTTATTTGAACTCAAGCTTGGGAGAATGACCATGTATGAGTATGAGAGAAGACTTTTAGATTTTTTGAGGTATGTTGACTTCATCAAGGATCAACATGTCAAGATTCAAAGGTTTTTGAGTGGGATACCTTTAATCTATAGTGATAATATAAAATATGATGATCCCAAGACAATGGATGAAGCAATAATGAGAGCCAAGTGCCTCTATGATCAACATAGAGGAAGACCAAATTTCCAAAAATATTGGGAAGACAAGAACATAGTTAGGATGGAGTAGAGAAAGAAAGGGTATAAGCCACCATTCTTTAGAAATATTTATCATGGACATCCAACTCAAAATGAGCCGAGGATGTATGAAACATTGGGAAGGATGCTAGGGGAGAAACCTATTAAATGTTGGGGTTGTGAAGGAGATCACATGTACAAAGATTTCCCTCATAGAGGTGAAAGAGTGAATATTGTTCACAATGTACAATAAGCTGATACAATTGAGGACATGGGAAGAAGCATGCCAAGGACCTATGCAGCCTTGGAAAACAATCAAGGTTAATTTTAGTGTCACGTTATTGAAATGGAAGGTAAGATCAATGATCAACCTATAGCTATTTTGATTGATTTGAGAGCTATCCATAGTTACATTGATTATAATATTGTTGATAGATTTCATTTTCAAAGAATAAAGATTGAGAAATATTGGCTAGTTCAGTTAGCTACATGAGCTAAAAGAAGAATCAATGAGTTGGTTAAGGATTGTGCAATTGAAATGAATGGACTAAGTACAAAGACATATTTGAATATCATACCCTTGGGATCATATGGTTTCCTAATTGGTATTGATTCGTTGGATAAGAACCATGTTTTCATAGATTGTTATAACAACACATTCACTTGTTTGGATGAAGAAGGGAACTTAAGAACAATTCAAGGTATTCCAAGGGAAGTAACTATCAGAGATATTTTAGCCTTGCAGTTGAAAATAAGCTTCAGAAGAGGATGTCAAATTTGTGTAGCCTATATGGAGAAGAAACCTAAAGATAAAGTTCCAAGCATTGAAGACTATGCAGTCCTAAGAGAATTTGAGGATCTATTTAGAGAAATATTATAGTTTACACAAAAGAGAGATATTGATTTCTCTATTAGTCTAATGCTTGGATCTGCCTTGGTGTCCAAGACTCCTTATAGGATGAGTACACTAGAGCTGAAGGAATTGCAAATGAATCTTGAAGAGATTTTGAAGAAGTTGTATATACACCCAAGTGTGTCACCTTGAGGTGACCGAATTCTATTTGTGAATAAGAAGGATGTAAATTTAAGGTTGTGCATTGAATTTAGGCAGTTGAATAAGGTGATTGTGAAGAACAAATATCCTTTTCCAAGGATATATGAACTTTTGATCATTTGAAAGATGCATAGATATTCTCCAAGATTGACCTCAGGCCAGGCTACCATCAGCTAAGAATTAAAGAAGAGGATATAAACAAGACAACATTTATAACAAGGTATGGCCATTATGATATTAGAGTGGTGCCATTTGGGTTATCAAATGCACCAACTATATTCATGTGTTTGAAGAATGGTATTTTCAGAAATTACTTATACAAGTTTTTTATTGTCTTATTGGATGACATACTTATCTACTCTAAGTCTGGAGAAGAGTATGAGAAATAGTTGAGGATGGTACTATAAGTATTAAGGGATCATCAATTGTATGCCAAGTGAGCAAGTGCTCATTTTATGAGAGGAATATTCATTATTTGAGCCATATAATTTTAAATGAGGGGATAGCAGTGGACCCAAAAAAGAAAAAATCCATTGAAGGATGGCCAACCCCAAATAATTTCTTAGAGGTGAGGTCATTCATGGGACTTGTAGGTTGCTAAAATATATTTATTGAAGGATTCTCAAGAATTTCACATCCAATAACTTATTTACAAAAGAAGGGTGTAAATTTTTGAGTGGACTCCTAAATGTGAGAAAGATTCACACACTTGAAGAATTTATTAACAATTGCGTCAATACTAAATATTGTTGATCCAAATGAATATTTCATTGTGTCCATGTATGCATGTAGGGAAGGGCTTGGAGGAGTCCTCGCCCAAAATGGGCATGTGGTATGTTATGAGTTAAGTAATTTGAAGGAACATGAGAGGCACTATGCCATTCATGATTTAGAATTGGCAGCCATAGTCCATGCCTTGAATATGTGGAGACATTCTCTTATGGGAAAAATATTTTAGCTTATGACAAACCATAGTGGTTTGAAATAGTTTTTTGGACAACCAAATTTGAATGCTAGGAAAATCAGATGGTTGGAATTTCTTACCGAGTGTGGCTTTGATATAAAGAATATCAAAGGAAAGGAGAACAAGGTGGATGATACAATTAGAATTAGGGTGCATGAAATGCATGATAAAACAAATAACATGTACAAATCTTATTTAAAAGATAGAACTTTGGAAGCTGCAAAATTAGATCAGCGTTATGTGCAAACAATAAAAAAATTACAACAATGTAATTCTTAGCAACACAATATATATTATGAGTTGAGAGAGGATATAATCCTCATGTACAGGGGTAGATTTTATGTGCCTAAATATCAGGAGCTTAAAAATATGGTGTTGAGGGAGATGCATAATGTTCCTTATGTTGGGAACCCAACTTACCAGAAACCCATTGCAGTTGTAAAGAGCCAATATTTTTGGCCAAGTATTAATAACGAGGTGGTTGAGTATATTGATAGATATATAAAATCCCAGAAGGTCAAGGTTGAATACAGACATTTAGTTGGACTACTACAACCTTTTCCCATTCCTAAGAGGAAATGGGAAGTGGTGAAAATTAATTTTATCACCAAGTTTCCTAGAGCACTGAATTAGAATGACTCCATCATGGTGATGGTGGATAAGGTAACCAAAGCTTCTCATTTTGTCTAGTGAAGTTAACTCACAAGGTAACAAACATTGTAGATATTTGCATGAGAGAAATTTCTAGGATACATGGTGTTCCTAAAGTAATTGTTTATGATAGAGATCCCAATTTTACATAAAAAATTAGGAAGGGATCATTTAAAGTATTTGGGAAAAATCTAAATTTTAGCACAACATATCAACTAGAATCAGATGGGAAAATAGAAAGGGTCAATCAGGTCATTGAGGATATGTTGAGGATGTATGTGATGGATAAACCATCAAAATGGGAAGATTATTTACATCTTATTTATTTTTCTTATAATAATGGGTATTAGTCATCTTTGAATATGAACCCATTTGAAGAATTATATGACCAAAAGTGAAACACACCAATGCGTTGGGACAACCCAACAAACAAAGCAGTGGTTGGGCGAGAATTGCTCAGAGAAATGGAAGTGTAGATGGTGAAAATAAAATAGAATTTAAAGGTTTCTCAAGACAATAAGAAGAGTTATGAATACAAGGGCAGACGACATAGATAATTTAAAGTGGGAGATAATGTCTTCTTGAAAGTGAAATCTAAGAAGAGTTCACTTAAATTGGGGAGCTTCCCAAAGCTAGAAGCAAGATATTGTGGACCATTTGAGATCCTGGAAATGATTTTTCTTATTGCATACATGTTTTTACTTCCTACATCCATGTGCATACATAATATGTTTCATGTGTCTTTTCTTAAAAACTATTTTCCTTATGTTAATCATGTAATTTATTGGAATGTGATCTAGGTGGAGCAACAAGGAGACTTTCAAGTTCAGTGAGTTTGGATATTGGACCAGAATGTCAAGCTACTCCAAAATCAAGAAATAAGAATGGTAAAGGTCTATTGGACCTGTCACAACCTTCAAGATGCAACCTAGGAACACAAGGATGTGATGCGTGAAGAGTACCCACATATTTGTGAAGATTTTTTATTGTACATGTGTATATAATGCAATGAGGATAGTGCATAAATAAGGGGGAGGGGAATGTAATACCCCTAGGATGAACCCCAAGTTGTAAATGTACATATTATTTATAGGCTAGTGAGCCATGATGTTTTGGGCTAGAGTGCCTTTGTATATATATACATTTTGAGGCCATAGTGCCTATGTAATTTAGGCCAGTGATCTTAAACAAATTTAATATGTAATCACACTTGTTTTTATTAATAAAATGCATCACTGCTACATACCAAGTGACTTAGATTAAAAAGTATGGGGGCTAGGAATCCATGAGAGGAAAAGGGAGATAAGGGATTAAGAAAAGGGGCTAAGCCAAGGAACAAAATCATATTGTTCCTAAGTCATAGGATTTATGTTATAATTTTATCATAAGTTCCTAAATGAGAGGAACAAATTACCTAGTGGAGTCAAAGGAAATTTCCTAGAGTGACAAGTGTCAAGATAGGAACAAGCAATATAATTTAGGGAAATTAGTTTTATTCACATGATTCATCCAATCATTCACTCACTCATTCATTCCATCGTCAATACCTTGTCTAGAGAATGTAATATGAAGCTGAAGCTAATTGTTACCCACTAACTATTGAGAAATTGTAGGCAATAAATGCAATGAAGTGGCAGGGAATTAATGCTAATTAGTGGCAGGGAATAATTGATAACTACTGGAAAGGAATAAATGAAGAGAAGTAGCAGGAAATGAATGTTAAACAACAACAATTTTCCAATTATTGTATCATGGTTTCTAGCATGTAAAATTGGAAAACCATAAATGGTTTATATCTTTGTTATGACCATTTATTAAATGTTATGGTTGGAAGAAAATAAAGTGTAAGTTTTAACTTACTATTACACTCTCAAAATTTCTCAAGAATCCTTATGCTACTACTAAACAGTCCTATTGAGAGCACAAAGGTCTATATTGTAACAATTTATTTTTTGAATAATTCATTGACTATGCATTATAGTTTGGAGTTGTTCTAGGTTTTACCCTAGGAAATTGTTTTGTAAATGGTTTTTTGTTTATTTCATTTTTTTGCAAGTTAGACATACATCAAGGAAACCTTTTGAACAAATCTAGGATATCTTCCGAAGGGTAAGAATTTGGAGCACAAAACTCAATACTTGCAACTAAAAATGAGATTTGTGCTCATTGTGGGACTAAACCCAACACCTTATGATACAAGGATCCTATTTCTAAGTCCCCTCCTGACATTAATTATAGATCCTAAAGTCATTTTTCCTATTATGTTCTAAGTTTCTTCACATTCTTCTCTCATCGATTACTGTAGGAAGTGTGTTCCACACAAGTAATTCCTTTCATGAGAGTGTTTCTGAAGTGGAAATGAAGGGATATGGATGCTTAGACTTCCAACCACCATAATAGAACCCAATTCTATCTATAAACTCTTGCATGAAAAACTAGAAGGAGTTCCTTGTTGGATATTAGTAATGCAATGCCTATTAAATTCCTATGTAATGAATTGTTAATGGCCTAGAGGGTGAAACATTTGTAAATCTTTGTAATTTCTATTAATAAAGATTGATAAACGATATTCAAGGATTGTTTTCCCATTTAGGATTCTAGGGTAAAATATATTCCTTGTGTATTTAAATCATTGTGTGGTTTCTTACTTTCTTTGTAATTTCTCCAATTTGTGATCTATGTTGTATTTACCATATTTTACAGGTTAATATTACATTGTACACATTCTTCACCACATACAATTCACTATTTTTGTCATTCTTAATCAAATTTACCTAGTTAATTGCTATATTACTCATTCCCAACACCATTTTTGTTTGATTAGATCACTAGCATGGATGAAATGATTATGCATTGGGTTGATAATCATCTATAGTACTTTACTTCAATCTATGGTTTAGCATTAGGGAAAATTTGAGGTCTAAAATGAGCCTCCTAAGGAAAATAATAGAATAATAGTTAAAATAATAAAATAATAGTTATTAATTTTCAAAGGGAAAGAATTAAAACTACTTTTTTAATTGTATTTTCAACTTATATCCTTATAGGTTTTCTCAAATTTCACTTGTACCCTCTCTACATGCGTTTGATAGACCCATAGTCATATAAATTGGAAACACATGAAAAATGTAAGAAACATATGTTTCCATGTGTTTCCAATTTATCACACCATTGGTCTATCAAAAACATGGAGAGTGGGTACATGTTGGATAAGGAATTTAATTTTGCATCCAACGAGTTCCTCTACTTGAAATTTGCGTAAACCTATAAGGATATAAGTTGAAAATACGATTAAAAAAATAGTTTTCTTTCTTTCCCTCCAAATATATTTATTGTTATGGTTGACATCATCATCTTGAAACTTATTGGTTATTTTTAAAGTTGATTTTGATAGAATATTTCTTATTTAAAGGCCCAGTTTTTACCTCAAATTACCTTAATTTCAAATTAATAGGTCACTAAAGTCTTGTCACTTCTTGTGACTTGTATGTTTAATCAATTCTTGGTGAGTGCTATGTAAACACACTAGAAATAGATGCATCAAACACCTTACATGGTTTTCTCTTTCTCTTGCAGCAAAATCCTATTGGAGAGGAATTTTTGAAACCAATCTATGGAACATAATTCTCATGAAGAAATATCTAAAAGGAATAGATATCATCTCATGGTTGTGTAAGGACACGCCCTCCACCCAAAATTCTTCTATTATCTGGAAGAATACGATGCTTGCATAGTCGATTATCAAACAATGGTTGGATTGGGAAATTTGGATAGGGAAGCGTATTGTTCTTGGGCGTGACCCTTTCATTGGTTGTTTGGATTACTATCACCTTTCCAATTCACTCCTTCAATATTTAAACAATCACTCCATTTTTTCGTTAGCTCAAGACACCGTGATTGACTCAACTGAAGCGCACCAGCAATGGATGAGCACTTGATAGTTGGGTTTATGTGATACAAACAGTGTGGAATGGGAAGAGTTCACTCAAAATCTCGGAAGCAGTGGCATTTGATTGAGGAATGAAAAGGAAAAACTCTCTTGTTCTTAGAACCATTCGACCGGTAAGGTCATGAGCAGTTTAGCATATCAATGCATACTTTATACAAACAAATTGGCTGTAGATAAATGGTGGCATAAATCAATCTGGACGGTAAAGTTTACAGTCAAAATAATATTCTTGTATAAAGTGATTTGTATTGAGGACTGCATACTCACAGGTATCAATTGCCAAAAAAGAGGTGGAATCGGCCCCTCAGTCTACGCCTTGTTCCTAAAAGCTAAAGAATCTGCCACACACCTTTTTGTAGAATGCCAGAACACACAACTTATTTGGGCCAATGTCCTCTCAACTTTGAGGATTGACAGTGATTGGAAGAGGGCAACCATTGAAGAAAACTTAAAACATTGGTTCCTCAAACTTCCTAATTTAAGACACATTCCATTTTTTATTATGTGGAACATTTTGAAATACAAAAATAGAATTATGTTTAAAAACTTGACAAAGAATGATCCTGGGATATACAAGAAAATTCTCCTCTACATTAAAGAACACCCACACAAAGAGGAAGAAGAAAAATTAGAAGTATTATTGAACCCAATCTACTTCAATGACAACCCAATTGGCTTCTTTGATGGTGTAGCTACAGAAAATAAGTGTGGCATAGGTATTTATTTAAAAATCACATCCGGACACACCATCCAAGCACATTTTGCTAGAGGAACAAGGAACAATATGAAAGCCGAGATGATGGGATTGTGGGGAATCCTTCTACTTGCCACACAGTACTCTTTTAAAAAATTAATGGTGGCAGGCGATTCAAAGGT
>JZKD02S1625242.1:51759-78694 GCA_000966675.3 Picea glauca
GGATAAGATCATCAATATAAATAACAATCATTATGATATGGCTTCCTTTTTTTGGTATAGACATTAGGATAAGAATGAAATCTAGAAAATTTAGTGTCAATAAGAAAGTTGTCCATTTTGGTATACCAAACTCGAGGAGCTTGCTTAAGACCATAAAGACATTTCTTAAGGAGACAAACAAGGATAGAGTCATTCTGGACATAGACAGGAGGTTGTTCCATGTAGATTTCTTCTTGAAAGTCCCCATGCAATAAGGAGGATTTGACATCCATCTGATGGACCTCCCAGCTATGTGAGGCTACAAGGGTTAGAACAAGGAATATGAAATTCATTTTGGGTACATGGGAAAATGTTTCATTATATCTAATTCCTCCAACTTGGTAGAATCCATTGGTAGCTAATAGAGCCTTGTTTCTTTCAACATTTCCATATGATGCATACTTAGTTCTATAGACCTACTTACATATGACAATTTTTCTTCCTTTCAGAAGAGGTACAACATCCCAAGTATTGTTGGCCATTAAAGAATGATACTCTTCAATCAGTGTTGTATCTCGATCTAGATAACTTGAAGCTTCTACAAATGTCTTTGTATCATGAGTCTCTAAAACTTGACCCAAAAGAGAAAAGGCACGTTCAAACTATGAACATGTCTGACGTTGATCTGAAGAACACCAGCAAGATCACCAACTTCTTATCATGTTGAAGGGACCCATCTAGGGAGCAATAGTGTTGGTTTAGGTTCATGTTCAATGGACTCATCTGGAGGAAGGTGAGAAGGAGTAGGCGGATTTTCATCCACACTGTAATCACTTGAAGAAGAAGAAACCAAAATAGGAACAAAAGAAGGCACAAACGTCAAAGATGGATCGCAAGATGTATAAGGAACAAACAATGAATTAGGCTTGCAGGCCAAGACATTTTCATCAAATTTAACATATCTTCTAATAATAATTTCATTACAATAAGGCTGAAGAAGTTTGTAACCTTCGACATCTTCAGAATAACCAAAAAATATACACTTATCACTTTTAGGATGCAATGCTTTCCTTTTCTCATCAAGAATGTGGGCCCATGCTACACTACAAAATACATGAAAGTGGCTTATGTTTGGATTAATGTTATTCCATGTTTCTTCCGATGTTATATTCTTAAGATCCTTTGTTGGAGTGTTATTTACTATGTAATTTTCACAGTTAATGGATTCCACCCAATACTTTAGACTTAATCCCTTAGATTGGGTCATACAATTAGCCATTTATTTTAATGTCTGGTTCTTTCTCTCAGCAACAACATTTTGTTGTGGTTTATATGGAACAATGTGTTTCATTTGGATGCCTTGTGCAATGCAGTAACTTGTAAAATTATTGTTCACATATTCACCTCCATTATTTATTCATAATTTTTTAAGTTGATGTCCATATTGTTTTTTCTGCAAGGGCCTTGTAGTCCAAAAAATTGTCAAAAACTTCTCTCTTAAGTTTTAATAAGTAAACCCAAGTTTTTCTGGAAAATTCATTAATGTAAGTTAAGAAATACTTTCACCTAGAAAAAGAAGGGGAAAAAATTGGATGAGGCGTGCTAAGAGGGACGTTTGTCAAAATTTTCCTAGTGATGTTTGTTGAGAACACAGCCAGCACAAACACCATCTCTGCAATAAAAAATAGGAAAACCAGTCACCATATGTTGATTACATATTTTTTGCAATGAGTGACAATTTATACGACCAAACCGCTCATGCCAAATTTTCCTCTAGTCGTCGCTATGAGAAACAAAAAAAGATGGAAAAGATCATGACCCAAAGTTGTCAAAATTGTACAACCTGGTAATATCTTTATAAATTCCAATTGAAAGAGCATGCTTAGGATATTTTAGATCCTTGATTACAACTCGGTGAGGTGAAAACTCTATGGTTTTTCGTTCACATGAATAAGTAATATGATATACTGATAGAAGAATGTAGGAAAGAATTGGAACACATAATACAGAATTGAAATGACCATTATCTACTTGAATTGTTCAGGACCCTACAATGCTAAGATATCTATCATCACCAACAAATATTTTCTTGGTGTTACATTCATTTAAGGAAACAAAGATGGCTTTATCCTTATCCATATGATAAGATGCTCTAGAATTAATAAGCCACTCATCAGAAGAAGAAGTAGAAGTTGCACTGAAGGAGAAATCAAAAGCATAAAGTGCATGTCCATGAGAAGAAGAATAAGAAGAACAAGAACAAGAAGCATCAATATTGATGTTGTGCTTCTTCATGGTTTCTTCTAAAGTTGTCACGTTCTTAAAACATTTGGAATCATCTTGACCATATTTCCCATAGAAGTTGCAACATCTGTCAATCTTCTTATTTTTAGATTTTTCTCCTTTGTCACCATTAGGAGAAGAAGTTGGATAAGAGGCTTTGGGACCCCTTTTTTACTTGTTGTGGCAAGGGTGTTGCTTCTTGGAATTCTTGGATTTATCTTTCTATTGCAACACTAAGAATTTGTTGGATGTACCTGCAGTTCCAATCAATCCAAGTTCCAGAAGCTTATCTTTCTATCGAATCATAGCCTCACAAAATGACTCAAGAGAGGTTTTTTATAATCACTCCCTAGAGATTCTCTGGTGGCATAAAAGGTAGATAAAAAAACATAATATGCACTACCAAGCTTAGCAATAATAACATTTATGCATCGATCTTCCCACATATATTGTACGCATTCTATACACAAAATTCTAAGTGTTTTGAACTTAGACAAGAAATCTTCAATGCAAGGAAAATCATTTGGACTTAAATTCGTTAATTGATTTTCCAGCTGGTGAGCTCGAATAATATTGTGTTTACTAAACATAGTTTTAATTTTTCTCAAGATTTATTGGGGGAATGAAGTCGTTGAAGGTGAAACCTTAAATCAAGAGAGATGGGCATTTTGATTAGTGCACAAGCATCATTATTCCTATTAATCCATTTAGCATACTTTCCATCATTATTGGGTTCTTCTTCTTTTCCCAAGGTAATCTGGTACAATCCTTTATTTCTTAATAAATCCTCCATATGGGATTTCCATTAGAAGTAGTTGGTACTAGTAATAAAAATATCATTGGGAGAGACCATATTAAATATGTAGAAAAGACTGAAACTCATGGTCTAGATGGAGATATTTCAAAAAAATAGGTTGTTAAAAAAATGGCACTGAAAATAGACTTCAAATGTGAATTGAATTTGTGACTTTGAAAGTTAAAGAAAAGACTTAAAGTTATGCCCTTTTGAAAAAAAGGCATAAATGGTAACCAAAGAGTCACATGGAAAGTACAAGTTGATCCACGTGGTGATACCCCTGCTAATAACTTATCTTTTACAAATAAGTTGTTTATGAAGTGACCAACTTTTATAGAATAAGCAGGGATCACTTTTACAATAAAGATACTATGTAAATGAAAGTTGCATGCAAAATAAATAACTTAAAATATTAAGGCTAATTATAGTGATTCACTTTTATAATTTAAGTGAAATACACTTGACAATAAATACATGAACTTTTGAAAAAATAAACAAAAAAGAGACTTGAACTCAAGACATATTACTTAATAAAACAACTTTTAACCAAGTGAGCTAGTGCAAAAAAAATTGTATTGTTTGGAAGGAGGATTGTTGTTGTTTTTTTTGTTGAGGGCTTTGGAGAGCAAGCTAAAAAAAAACTCTTTTCACACAAGAAAAAAAAATCATTTCTCAAAGACAATAAGGGTTAGATCTCAGCTACCTTACCCAGAAAATGAAAGTTTTACCTCTATTTTTTATTTACCGAGATCGCACAGAGCATACAACAAAGAACATATGTACATATGAAAACCCTTTTCGATTTGTTTTTTTTATTTCCCAATATCACACAAGGTGTAGGGAAAAGAGAATATGTAGATTGAAAAGAGTAACAACTCAGAAATAAAAACAAAAAACCAAAAAAAAAATGAATGTTATCTCTGCAAAAATTTAAAAGGATGTATTTAGGATTTATACCTATGGATCTGACTGAAATAGTCGTATCTTGGGAAAACAGAAAACCGTTTGAGTGAAATGAAAAGTTTTACTAATTGAAACGAGCAATCGAGATGCAATGGAATAGTCCTTTCAGGCCAAAAATGTATGGAAATCGCATAAACCAGAGATGAGGAAACATGGCTTCATGATCTCGATTTACAATGAGAAAGGGTCTTTGTAATACCCCTGTTTCGCCCAGCTTGTAAATATAACTATAAATTTCCTATAGGCTATGGGAAAACTGAATATGTGTGGACATTAGAACTGATGAACCTTTTTATTATAGAAGGTAATATGTATATATGTGTGTGTGTGTGTGCATTTTTTGTTATTAAATAAAATGGATAGTGTTGCATAACTATTGAGCAGGGGGTTTTCCAAGGTAGACCATGATGCTATGAAAGAGATGGTGAGAGGAACCAACTATGGTTGAGATGACCCCCTTACTGGATTTAAATTTCTTAGACCCAGAACAGTCCTCTAACCCAGAAATAAGTTACCAGTTAGGCTAGTAGTTGAGAAGTCCTCCTCAAGAGTTATTGAGGATATGGGAAAAGTACACATCTGAAAGATTTACTGTCCTAGCCATGAGTTGGGGATTCAGACCCATGTAATATTTCTGAGGAAGGAAAGAAAAGAAAGGAACTTGTGGGAAGAGGGGATTGAAAAAAAAAGAGAAGAGTGCATGCAACTCTTTGGTTCAAGAGAGAATGAAAACACCCCCTTGTTGGCATCATTTTTAGTCTGAGTTGATGAATGGGGTTGCATAGAAGATTTCAAAACCCCTTTCTTGGTAGATAAAAAATCATTTTTCCAAGTCCTGTGGGAGGAGGAGAGTAACCTTTGTCCCTGAATATCACTGAACAAGAAGAAAGAGTCTCTCTCAAAGCATCATGGTCTAGCTAGGGGGTGGCCAGTGGTAAATCCTTTCATGAGTGGTTGTGCCTACGATTGGGTGGAAATGGGCACCCATCTCAGCAGTTGCTTCACTATCCGATTTTCTTGATAAGTATTCTCTTACCCTGTGTGCGAGAATTGAAATGATGATTGAATGACAACATCTATGACTAATATTTGCAGTGTTTGAATCATAATGGAAATTCTTATTATTCTTTTGTAAACCCCTGCATTTAGATGGTTTTCTATTTTCCTCTGCTTAGCAACATAAGATTTATTTGATCTAGGTGTATATCGGTGGCCACCCACCTATTCCAACTGGCTCATTTTGGAAGTTTCAGTTTGGCAGTTTTGTTCCTAGTTTTTTAGTACCAAACTTCTAGGGTTGTTTTGAGGCCCTAAACATCGTTTTTAGGGCTTGTCCTAAACATAATTTTTAGGGATTTCCCTAAATATCGTTTTTAGGGATTGTTGCAGTTAGTTGTAGTTAGATTTAAATTCTGATGACAACATGTCTATTCCTCAGATAGACCTTTCCAAAGATCTATCGTGTGCCCCAAATGGAGAGATCGTATGCCAAATTTACACCCCTGGGAAGTTGATACACCAAACTACCCAAAATGAGGTCCACAAAACTATTGGTTTTTCATCTTTCGGGGTTAGGGTTTTGGATTTTCTTTATGTTAAAAAGGCCTTTAGAGCCTCATTGTAAATCATCTTATTTTGAATGAAAGTAACTGTCACATCTCTTCTCAGAGATAAGATGTCACCATTCTAGTGAGTCTTTCACTCTATAATTTTACAGTCTTTGTAAATTTTCGCTCATTATTAGAAATTGTGTATTACTGTACCTCTGTGTCTATGGTTGCATCTCTAATACATTTTGTTATATTATTGGATATCTGAGATATCTCTATATATTTATTTATTATATCTCCTCTCTTATTTCTATAAATGTGTTGAACCTGCACATAATAGATCTAGCTAGACAATAATACACACATTTGCAAATATAAAAGGAGAAAGAAGGAGAAGGAGAGAAAGAATGAAATAATTCTCATTAACCGTTAAGAATAATGAATAATTTACACATAATATACTTTGTATAACCCAATGAATCCGCACTAGAGGAGAACCAATGCACCATAGTGGTGGTCTAGAGTGATCTGGACACACACCAGTAGTTACAGGAGTGAAATTCCACCTAGTTTAGTCTCTCGGGAAATTATGGGAGTGAACTTCCACCTAGCTGAGTTAACTAGTCAACTAGTCTTCAATTAACTGACTGAACAGAGTGTAGTGAGGAGTATATCAAGGAATAAAGGATAATGTGCCAGTATGGTGATGATCCCAAGGCAAGTGTGCATTATCATGGTGATGATCCCAATGTTGCATGGTGACAAAACCAATGCAGCATCTAGACTCAAATCAACTAGTCAAATCAAAGTGTCATCTGAAAGAGGATATTCTCCAGGTGGAATATTCTCCCCTAAAATATAGGAGATTGGATAATGACTAATTATGACTAATAAACAAGGAAACCCTTAGGAAAAATAAATTATATGTGTGTGTGAAGTAACTCCAACAATTTTGTGCTGAAAACAATCGGATCACTATTAGACACGGGTCTATAAATAAATCCAAGAATAAGGTACAATCTTTGTATTGGTTGGAAAATACTTAAGGGAATTTCACACAGATTGACCTTGTAATGGAAAGAGTTGGGGTAGCTTTAGCTGAAATACTTCATTCATGTCAATCCCTCGAACTTACCTTCGTAGGATTACTAAATTCAAGCTATGTGGAGGGAAGGTACCTCTTTGAAACCATCTGTCTGTGTGACCGGGGGATCATGTCCATGGCCCTAACCAAATACTATCTAAGCATAGAGTGTGCATCCTTGAGGCTTTCCAGGAAACCCATATGAATGATACCTTGGAACCATTTGCTAAGTCTGAAAGGAGCTAAGCTATTTTGGCTTCAAAACTCTGGGAGTTTGGAGCTCTAGGATGATATGACCTTACAACCACCAAACCCCCCAAATTATGGAGTCAAAAAGTGATGCGAGCCATAGATATGATGGTATTCGAAAGCCTCCCTAACTGTTGGATCTACACCATGGTCAGTCTGAAATTGACCGCTTCGAGAGAACGAAGTTGTCATAAATCCAAAACCCCTGAATGTCGAATTTGTGAAGTAATGAGGAACGTGGATCTAAGGATCCTTCAAAACCCTTCTCAATCGTCAGATCGAGCCTAGTTAAAGGATAGCGTAAAATAATTTAGCAAAGTCCTACTCTGGGAGGTTCGACATGATGGTGAACACAAATATATTTGGATTGTCGAAGGTCGGAGTGAAGTGGTATGCTGATGTCACTTAGGATGACGTGGCCTCATAGTGGGTGTGACATGTGTCACCCTGATTCATGGATTTCACAGACCCTAGGTGTAAAATAGGCCTTTACATGTGTCACCAGTTAATTGGTCCATTTGTCACCCTTTTTTTCTACCAAATGTCATATGTTGGTTCTACGTCATGGTCAATCTAGAGCTGACCACTCCGGGAGTAACAAGGGAATCATACAGCGTATTCCCTAAATTCCGAAGTTGCGAAGAAATAGTGACCGTAGATATATGGATCTACGTGGAAACATCTCGACCATTATATATAAGGGGAATTGGAAGGTTCTCGATCCAGAGTGATGTGGCACACTGATGTCACCCACGGTGACGTGGACCCATGACCGAAGTGCCACATATCACCTTTATTTGTACTTTTCATAGACCCTATGTGCCCATTAGAATGTGACACGTGTCACCTATTGATGGGGCCATGTGTCACCTCTTCCCTACCACGTGTCACCCCTTGGCACATATAGTCTTGGTTTATTAGTGGGTGGAGTACTTGAGACCCACCTGTCCCTACTTCTGCATTTAATACGACACCACATGTAAGGGTTAACCCTTTGGAAGTTTGAGAATTTGAAACTCGAGAGGTTTGGGGTGTATAATCATAGATAATTCGAAAGGGCCGAAGGCCAAAGCCACATCAGAATGTTTCAAGGTCCTTCGAGAGTTTGGGATTTCAAGACTCCGGAGGATAGGCATGTAAAAGGAAAAAAGGGCATTCAGCGCCAAAGTGTTGAATGTCGAATTTCCCTTAAGATTATGTGTTAAACGAGGAAGAAGATTCATTGTTGGATTTGATGGTGTATGGACTTCCACCATAGATGTGGGGACTTTGGAGAATCTCTGGGACTTCGGGAAAACTTGGGACAATATCCATGAGATAGAACTACGTAGGCGCCACATGGCCCTTGACTAATAATGCCGGAATAATTTTAGAAGGGTGTATCTCCCAATCCAAAGCTTGGATTTGAGCAGGGTAGAATTTGATAGATAGTCCTTGATGAGCAAAAGAGGACAAAGATCTCAGGGGAAAGGATTTGAGGTAATTAAGGAAAGAATAATTTTTATGCCCCATCCCTTAAAAATCCCTTTAATGGGTTGGGTGCGTTACAAATTGGTATCAGAGAAAGGTTACAACACTTGTCTTGCTTGGGCTCATTAATGAGTCGCTTAAAAATATTGTTAGAAAAATTTTAAGGGTAACACCCTACCTTACCCATTTCAAAAGAGACCTATTTAAACCATTGTTGAAGAGAGGAATGATACTTGTTGTTTTTGTTATATGTTTCGAAATTCTGAACTGTGTGATTAGTATTTCATAAACTAGTAAGATAATTAACTAACACAAAATGTTTTATCAACAATCAAGTCATCAGTGGACAGCAGGAAAACTATAGCGTGCAGGATGGTGACACACCATGAATTGGGGGGAATCTCCCACAATAGAGAGAAAGAGTCTGATGAGAGGAGGGCAGTGGAAACCCCTCGAGATTTGGCTGAAACCGTAAGATGCCTCATGGAAAAATTACAAAGTTGTAAGGATGGAAATGAAAGTATGATAAAAGAACAGGAAAATAAAACTAAAATTAATGAATCCTACTACAAATCATATCAAATATACAAAGGTAGTTGCAACATGGACCAACATCTAGTCATGTGGACAGACATCACACTAAGAAAACTCAAAGTCCACCTAAGATACAAAATCATGGTCCTGAAAGTGGCCACACGAGGAGGATAACCTCAAAGAAGGCCCAGCATGGATCCAAAAGAAACTCAACGGAATAATCCTCTAGTGAGGAAAATGACAACTCCAAGGGATCTTCTAGTAGAAAAAATAGTTCACATTCCCAGAGGAAAAGAAAGAAGATGAAACATTCCAAGAGCCATGACCCTGAAGAATTTAAGAAATCCAAACCACCCACTTTCGACGGAGAAATTAAAAAGGGGGAAGAAGAAAAAGTCTAGCTACTAGGCTTGAAGAACTACTTCAGATTCCATGACTACTCTGAAAAATTAAAGGATTGAATATATTTTATTGGATAAATCCGTAAGTGCGAACACAAACCGATCTCCCTAGATCCATCTGGATCTAGAACAAAGCAAGACAGAATAATACTCTTTCCTTAGATTTTGACTATTGAATTAAATAGGAGGCAAGAACGAGTAACATACCTTATAATCACTTTCTATGGTCTTTGTTGCTCCTGCTTTGCTCCAGTGCTCTTGTGCAGTCAAGACCAAGACAACACAAACCAACCAAAGTGAAGAAAGCACAATCTATTCAACAATCAATCTATGTATATGATCAAGGAATTATACAATAAAGTGGAATTAGCTTTATGGGAAAGGGACATATTACTGTATCATATTAATGAAAGTAAAGATTACAACCTAAGCCTTGATGTCGCAAAATTCCTTTTGATGGCCCTTGGCTCTGACACACACACTTGCTCACTTGCATGAAGAAGATCAAAACCCTTATGATATCTTTGTTGAAGTTTCCAAGTTGTTGTAGCTTCAATCTTTCACACAATTCTTTCACTAATTCTCCAATGAATCTTGCTTGTTTGCTTAACCTTTTCCATGAGAATTCCCTCAATATATAAGAGAGAATGAATTAGTTACTTGGATAAGAATGATCCCAAAATATCAAGGAATCCAGTACTAAGATAACCATTCGAATGCCATCTCATCCTTCTAGAAGATTCCCTTCTAGAAGCATCGAGAATTCATCTTTTTCCTTGCTTTAGAAAGAGTTTGCACCTTAGAAGTTCATTACAGTGCGAACTTATCACACCCTGACTTAATTTAGCCTGCGAGAATCATGCATTCTCACAGGCAAATATACTAGCAGCCTGCGAACCTCTTTCAAAAATGATATTTCTGGAAAGAGAAGAAAGTAACTTTTCTCAGGAGAAAGTTATTATGAAGAGCCTGAGTACACCATCATCAATACATCATCATGATGACAAAAATCATGGGTAACAATATCCATTTTCAGCCTGGATGGAAAGGCCTCCATTTGTTGGGAAGACCTTAGGAATGTGAAAGGAATCCATGAGAAGGACTTGTCTTGGAAACAATTTGAAAAATGCTTCAAGAATAAGTATATGTCAGAGAAATAATTTGATGGGAATACCAAGGAGTTCTATTAAATCGAGATGGGACAACTCACAATATATGAATATATTAACAAATTTATAGAGTTTATGAGGTATGTGCCCTACATAAAGGATGAAAGGTAAAGATACAATGATTCATTAGTGGACTGCCTCAGTCCTTTCGAGAAAGAATTGAATTTGATGAGCCAAAGAACTTAGAAGATACTATCTGGAAGGAAAGGTTTTGCTATGAGAAATTCAAGAATAAGACATAACCTCATGAGGAATGGAATAAGAAGAGTAGTCCGGGATTTAATAAGAAGGCATTTAAATCCTCAAGATTTAAGAACCATGGGAAAATGTATAAGACGATCCCTCCTACTAGAAGTGTATATCAGCATAATTTTCCATCTTAGAGTGGTAATAAACCTTTTGGAGCAGCCCCAAGTAAGACTGATAACAAAAAGAGAGAGCCTTTGAAATGTTGGGGTTGTGGAGAAGAACATATGTTGAGGGACTATCTACATAGGCAACATAACAATAGGAAGATCTACAATGTCCAATAGGCTACCATAGTCAATGATGTGGCTAGGAGCATGCCACAAATATGTGCATCCTTGGATAATAGACAAGATGACCACCAAGCTTCAGTGGTGGAGATGGAAGGTATGATTTCCAACCAACTAGTTTCCATTTTAATTGACCCTGGTTCTAATCTGAGTTATGTTGCCCCTCAAATTGTTGAGAAATGTAAATTGCAGCAAGTAAAACATGTTAAATCATAGCTGGTACAACTAGCCACTGGAACCAAAAGAAAGGTAACAGAGGTCATACCAGCATGCCAATTCATTATGAATGGATTACCCACCCAAGCCACCTTAAACATGATCCCTTTAGGATCTTATGACCTATTGATTGGCATGGACCAATTAGCTTCCCATAAAACCGAGTTGGACTATTACAATAAAAATTTGGAGTGTGAAGATGCAGGAGGGAGAAAAATAACCCTACAAGGGATTCAAATGCTTGTGTTAGTGAGACAAATATCATCCCTTCAAGTGAAGAAGTATTGCAGAAAAGGATGTCCCTTGTATGAAATACAAGTGTTGAACTTTGTTCAGGCCAATCAACCAAGCCTAGAGGACCGTCTCACACTAAGAGAGTATAAATATTTGTTTCCAGAAGAGGTACCAGGTCAACCTCCAAGAAGATATATTGACTTTTCAATAGAACTTGTACCGGGAGCGGTGCCAATTTCTAGAACGCCCTAGAGAATGAGTACGACAGAGCTAGTTGAGCTCAAACTAAAGCTAAAGGAGATGTTGGAAAATGGCTACATTTAGCCTAGTGTGTCCCCATGGGAAGAACCAACCTTATTTGTGAAAAAGAAGGACAGCACCCTTAGGTTGTGCATATACTATAGAAAACTCAATAAGATGACCATTAAGAATAAGTATCCCTTGCTAAGGACCGATGACTTGTTTGACCAATTAAGGGATGCTACAATTTTCTCCAAGATTGACTTGAGGTATGGATACCATCAAGTCTTAATTAAGGATGAAGACATCCACAAAATAGCCTTTAGGACAAGATATGGTCAGTATGAATTTGTGGTGGTGCCATTTGGGCTTACCAATGCACCAACCACTTTTATGTGTTTAATGAATAATGTACTCAGTAAGTTCCTGGATATATTTGTGTTGGTTTTCATTGATGATATCCTAATCTATTCTAATAATAGGGAAGAAAATGAAGAACATCTCAAGTTAGTGCTTCAAGTAATAAGAGAACATCATCTCTATGCTAAGTTTAGTAAGTGTGACTTTTTCCAAAAACAAGTCCACTACTTAGGCCATGTTATTTCTAAAGAAGGAGTGGGAGTTGATCCTGACAAGATCAAATCCATTATGTATTGGCCTACCCCAAAGGATGTATCTGATATCTAAGTCAAAAGTGCACAAGAAATAGATGCATTTTTCAAGACTGTGAAATCATACTTGAGCAAGATCCCACACAGATGAATTATGAGGATTATCAATGGTTGAATGATGGCTTTCTAACTTACAAAGGTAGGTTGTAAATTCAAAATTGTGACGACTTGAAGATGTTCATAATGGATGAAATACACAAAATACCATATACAAGTCATCCTAGTTATTAGAAAAAATTTACGACCACTAGGAAGCTATCTTATTGGCCCGGACTGAAAAATCACATAGTTGATTACTTAGATAAATGTCTAGAGTGTCAACAGGTTAAAGCAGAGCACCGACATCCAACAGGGTTGTTGCAGCCCCTACCAATCCCAAAATGGAAATGGGAAACCATCTCCATGGATTTCATCACAAGGTTACCAAAATCAACCAAACAAAATGATGCCATCATGGTAGTTGTGGACAAACTAAGAAAGGTTGCTCACTTTATTCCCATCAAATCAACTTGCAAGGAAATAGATATTGTCAATATTTTTATGAAGGAAATATTTAGACTGCATGTGATGCCTAAAGAAATCATATCCGACTGAGATACAAAATTTACTTCAAACTTTTGGAAATCTCTATTTTCTCATTTTGAAACTAAATTGTTATTTAGTACAACCTATCACCCTCAAACTGATGGAAAGACAGATAGGGTAAACCATTTATTAGAGGACATGTTGAGTATTCATGTAATGCATCAACCCAAGAAGTGGGAATACTACATACCACTGGTGTATCTTTCTTATAACTATGGCTATCAAGAGTCATTGAATATGAGCCCTTTTGAGGCCCTCTATGGTAGAAAATGCAATATTCCAATCAACTAGAATAACCCAGTAGACATAATTACAATCAGTCCATATATGCTAAAGGAAATGGAACAACAAGTAATTCAGATAAAACAAAATCTGAAAATATCTCAGGATAGACAGAAAAGTTATGCAGACAAAAAGAGGACTCCAAGAGAATTCAAAGGAGGGGATCATGTGTATATCTAATTTATACCTAGGAAAATATCCTTGAGAATGGTAGATTATGCTAAGCTCGCACTTTGATATTGTGGACCCTTTGAAATTATGGATAGATTGGGACCTGTAGCATATAGACTAGCACTCCCTCCCACAGTGAAGACACATAATGTTTTCCATGTTTCGTTAGTGAAGAAATACATACATGATTCTAATCATATGATTGATTGGTCTGTGATTCAGGTGGAACCAGAGGGAGAATTCCTGCCCAAGCCACAATACATAATAGACATGAAGGGAATCCCACTCAGGAATAGAAACATTGCACACATCAAGGTGCAATGAAAACACTTTGGTCCAGATGAGGCTACATGGGAAATGGAGGATTCCATGAAACAGGAATACCCATTTTTGTTTACTTATGTACATACAGAACACATTGGCAGGTAGAACGTAGGGGATGATGTTCCTTTAAGGGGGAGGGAATTTTGATACCCCTGTTTCCCCCATCTCGTAAATATAAATATAACTTGCCTATAGAATATGGGATGATTGAATATGTGTGTTGATGCAGACCCCCCTTCTCTCCTAATGGTTGCGCGTCCTCCTGGTCTAGGATTGATCAAGATACTAAGTCTGATTGACTCTCTGGGTCTCTGTTATACCACAAACCCTCTTAAAAATGTCCTATCTCCAAATTCGTAGGTTGTCTGAGACCCGTGGCTTCTCTCCCAAGCGTTGTTTGAACCTCAACGCCAAATGAGCACTAGCTCCTCTCTACTAAGCCCTTTCTCCCTTGTGACCATTGGTGGTGACCAAGCCCTCGAGTGAAAGGCGCGTTGTGATTTCGCATTTCGTGACCTAGGGAGTGTTTCTACCTCCGTTCACCCGATAGCCGAAATCGTGATGAATCGATATCTACGGTCCAGATCTCCCCTTGATCGATGGCTGCGATCAATTCATCATTTCGCTTTTTGCAACTTCGGAGTTCCCTTGCCTCCATTCTCCCGATAGTCGAAATCGCGATGGCACTAGATCAACGATATGGGTCTCTCCTCAGGACTGACGATCACGATGATTTCGGGACTTCGCGTTTCGCGAAGTTGAAAGACTTTTCACCTCCGATCCTCTGATCCTCGAAATTCTAATATTTCACCCTGGATAATTAACGGTCCAAATCTCTCTTGGATCCAACAACTTAGACCAAGTCATGGATTCAGGATTCGTGAATTCTTATCTTTTTCACTTTGAATCCTCCAAAGCCGAGTCAGTGAAACGCTGGTCATTTTCCACACGTCCCTCCTAATGGACGGTTATGATTCTATAGCATTCAGATCGAACAGTTGAGGTATTTCCCCCTTGCGCTTACGCGATCTTCAGAGTTAGAAGATCTTCTGGGTGTTCAAAGGTCTCGAAGATTTACTCCTTCACCGAGTCTGATTCTTGGATCTCTGTAACACTTATGAAAGTGTTGTTCCTCCTGAGCTTGGTCTCATGAAGACTTCGATTTCCCGTGCACTCCTTTCATTTCAGGGATTTCGATTACTCAGATCCTAAAGGATTTATCGAAGAGAAATTCCTCTCTCCTTCCTAGCATTCTCCTTTCCTGACTCTTCGACACTTAATCGAATCTCGCATCTGTGCACTTCTTCCACCAGTCTCCTTGCACTCCTCGCAAAGGGAAAGTTTCTTGTTATCTCTTCTAAGCTTCGGAACTGAAACATATTCTGTCAATGCACTCCTTGTGTTCTGTGTGCACACCTTGCACTACTTCTGCAGAAGAGAAACAATTGAAACTTATCCTAACATTCACAGTTCCATCTACTCAAAATGAGATTCATTCATCCATTCATGAAAACACAATACAAATAATTGCAAGCAATGTCCACACCATGCATTGGGTGAATTTTCCTTTGTTACATTCATAAGTGAAAATGGTTACAACTGTAAATGAAAAACAGAAAAACTACTGAAATATTATCCTATCTTCTATCTTATTTTCTTCTCCCAACATTTCTATTCCAGCCAACTACCAACTAGCCTCATTCGGGCATACAAAACCTATATTTATCACAGAGGGCTCTTAGGGTTTTTTTCCTGGCTACTTGTCTACTCTATAACTTAGCTTAACAACTATCTAGACCATTCGCACTCCAGAGCTATAGTGGAGTCTCCCATTTCGCTCGTAATCATCCAAGCATGCCTCCAAATTTTCCCAACCTGATTTCAAGCATGCCCCAAAATTAATTCCGATGTTGAGTTAAGGAGAACTTCAAAATATCTGTTGTGATTACCAGTGTTTATCTCCCATACATATTCCTTGACGTTGATAATTATTTCTCCATGCGATTTCCAATGATGGTCCTGCATCATACTCCTCTTGAAAACAATTCATGGACCCCTGTCCATGAGCTTTTGTACTGACCTTCCACGCTTCTGTATAGAAGATTTATTTTCCCAACTGGCATATTCTATTGGGTGTCCCTTCCACTTGACCAGATATTCAAAATAGGTTTTCCTCCTAGTATTTTTACTGATCCCTTGATCCACAATCTTCTCCATTTGTGGCTTCTCTGCTACAGGCATTTGTTTCTCCCAGTGGATCTTTTCTTGATGTTCTAACCCCTCTGTGTCATCTTTCCTGTAAGGATACAAGTCTGAAACATTGAATATGGGCGATATTCCCACACCATCTGGAAGCTCAATCTCGTAGGCATTTGCACCAAACTTCCTCAAGATCTTACATGGTCCTATCTTTTTCATCTTTAACTTATTATATGTTCCCCTAGGGAACCTCTCTTTTCTGAGATGTGCTAGAACCTAATCTCCTAATTCAAATTGAAGTTCTTTGTGATGTTGATCAACTCTGTGTTTATACTCATGTTTAGAACTCTGCAACTGTCCTATGATCTCGCTATGGATCGTTTGCATGTCTGCGGAAAAATATTCTTCTCCAACGCTCCTGATATCACTATGTTCCAAGTCTCTCAACTCAGATACTCCCCTGGGTTGCATTCCATATAATATTTGGAATGGGATTTTTCCAGTTTTTCTATTTGGTGAGCCTTGTATGCAAATTCTACTTGCGCTAGAATCTGATCCCATTGATTATGGTGTTCAGTGATAAAACTCCTCAATAAGTTTCCCAAACTTTTGTTTACCACCTCAGTCTACCCATCTGTCTGAAGATGATAAGTTGAGCTGAAGAACAAATCAGTCCCCAACTTCTTCCACAGTGTTCTCCAAAAGTGACCAACAAATTTTGTGTCTCTATCCGAGACAATGCTTCTAGGTAAGCCGTGAAGTTTCACAAGTTCCTTGAAAAACAAATTTGCAACATGCATTGCATCATTGGTCTTCTGGCATGGGATAAATGTGCCATCTTTGAAAATTTATCCACCACCACAAATATGGAATCAAATCCTCTTTGCATTCTTGGCAATCCCAATACAAAATCCATGCTTATTGCATCCCACGACCTCTCTGGTATTGGCAATGGTTTATACAATCTAGTGTTTTGTCTTTTCCCTTTTGCATGTTGGAATATTATACACATGTTCACAAAATGTATCACTTTTGTTCTCATACCTAGCCAATAGTATGAATTTCTCAATTTTACAAATGCTTTATCATGGCTAAAATGTCCATATAATCCTCCGCTATGATTTTCCTTCAAAAGGTTATCCCTCATTGAGCATTTTGGCATGCACAGTTGATTTCCCTTGAACAACAATCCCTCTTGAATCATGTACTCTGTCCACTGGCTTCTGTCTCTCAGCACAGGATTTTCACATGCTTCGTATGATTCCTTGAAATCTGTATCATCACAATACATGTCCTCAAGGTGTTTAAACCCCAAGGTCTTCACCTAAAATTCCTACAGAATCAAACATCTCATGCTTAATGCATCAACAACTTTGTTAGCATTCCCAGCAATATGTTTTATGAAAAAAGTAAAATTTTGCATAAACTCAACCCATTTTGCATGCCTCTGATTTAATTTTTCCTTCCTGGTTATGAATTGTAAAGCCTGGTTATCACTATACAAGAAAAATTCATGTGGGACAAGGTAATGTCTCCATTTCTTCCAGGCTTGAATTATGGCATAAAATTTCTTATCATACGTGGAGTATTTTCTCTTGGTCTCATTCAACTTCTCACTACAATAGGCAACATGTCTATTATCCTGGTTCAAAACCACTCCAATTGTAACTCCACTTGCATCACATATCACCTGAAATGTCTCCTCAAAATTCGGTATGACCATAATTGGTCATTCTGTTATTTTCTCCTTCAGTATATTGAAACTCCTCTCGACTTCCTTTGTCCATTTAAAATACTTGTTCTTATTCTTCACTGTGCCCATCATTGGCACAAAAATTCCACTGAAGTCTCTGATGAAATTCCTATAGAAGCTTCCTAATCCATGGAATCTCCTTACCTCGAACATCCTCTTTGGTGATGGCCATTCTTTGATTGCTTTCACCTTCTCTGGATCCATCTTCAGTTCATTTGAAGAGATCAAAAAACCCAAGTAAACGAGTTATGTCTTCATAAAAGAGGAATTCTTCAGGTTTATCAATAGCTTATCCTATTGTAGCCTCCTCATTACTAATGTCAGGTGCCTCAAATGCTCCTCTTTAGTCCTGCTAAAGATCAATATATAATCCAAATATACAACCACAAACTTTCCATTGAAATCCTTCAGTATTTCATTCATCAACCTCATAAAAGTGCTCAGGGCATTTGTTAAGACAAATGGCTTAACAAGACACTCATACAAACCTTCATTTGTCTTAAAGGTTGTTTTCCATTCATCACCTTCTCTCATCCTAATCTGGTTATATCTACTTTTCAAATCTATTTTAGAAAATAAATTAGCTCCACTTAAATAGTCCATTAAATCATCCATTCTTGGTAAAGGAAATATATACCTGATGGTGATCTTGTTAATGGCTCTTGAGTCTGTACACATCCTCCATCCTCCATCTTTCTTTGGACTCAATACAGTTGGTACTGCATAGTGACTCAAGCTTTCTCTGACCAAACCATTGTCTAACAACTCCTGGACTTGGTTCTTCACCTCCTCATTCTCTCGAAGTGTCAATCTATATGCTACTTTGTTTGGAGGACTTGCTCTTGGTATTAAGTCAATATGGTGAATGATACTTATAATGGGTGGAAATGAGTTAGGCATCTCATCCACCACTATGTCATCAAAATTATCTAACAATTCCTGAACTTCTTCAGGCAAATCCTCCATTGAATTACTTGTAAGGATAACTCTAGTTTTCCTCACCACAGCAAACTGCATCTCCTGTTCTTCCTTGACTTCTTTTAGGATTTCCTTCCCACTCATGAGAAGTATGCTTGAGTTGGCTTCCTCTCTCGCTTTCTTCTCCTCTATTGGAAGCAACATGTGTGTTCTACCATTCTTCTCCAAGGTGTATGTATTCTTCCTCCCATCATGAATGGCATTCATGTCAAACTTCCATGGTCTTCCCAACAAAATATGGAATACATCCATGGGAAT
Source organism: Picea glauca (assembly GCA_000966675.3). Classification (NCBI taxonomy): domain Eukaryota; kingdom Viridiplantae; phylum Streptophyta; class Pinopsida; order Pinales; family Pinaceae; genus Picea; species Picea glauca. Next base: position 70,685 of record JZKD02S1625242.1, read on the forward strand.
TACATCACACATAATTTCATCTCTATATCCTCCTATCTTAAATTGAACCAAGCATTGTTTAGTAACCATTACCTGGTGTCCTTTCTACAACCATGAGACTTTATATGGCTTCGGATGTGCAGTTGTCTCTAGCTCCAATTTCTCCACCATATTTATGGATAATAATTTATCAGTTCTCCCACTGTCGATTATCACCTTTCATACTCTGTATTTAGTCTTGCAAGTTGTTCTGAAGAGACTATTCCTCTACATCGACCTTTCAATTTTTTCCTCTGGTTTTAAGAGAACTTTCCTCAACATCAGGGTTCGCCCATCCTCTACTCCCTATGCTTCAACATCTCTTTGTTGTGATTTTTAAATGTGATCTTCACCTCATCCTTATTTATTATTTTAGGGACATTCCCAAGACATGTGTCATGTCTTTCCACAGGCATAACATATCGCATCTCCTCCTCCTCTTCTTCCTCTTCCCTTGGAAGAATTGCTTCCACCACCCTATCTTTCTCGGGAAATTTCTCCTCTTTCCGAGTGATTGTGTGTTTTATCAGTCTCGTCCTTAGACTTATGTTCTCTTTCATGGGTAAATCCCTTGATTTTTCTTGGGACCGATATTTTACCTCTCCCTTGCTGGCTTTATTTTCTGGCCAACTTCTCCTCTGCCTTCAGCGCAAACTGATAATAATATTCCACTTTCCTTACTGACATCATGTTGATCTTATCCTGGATTTCATATCTCAGGCCATTTATATACCTGGCAACTTTTTCTTCATCTCTCTCTCTTTGTCCAGTTCTAATGTTCAGCCTATAGAAATCCTCTGTGTACTCCTTAACTGTCATCCCTTTCTGTCTCAGGTTCTGCATCTTCCTGAATAGATTGATCTGATAATCCTTGGGCATGAAATTAGACTTCAAATTGGATACCATTACATCCCATCTCTTTATCTTCTTCTTACCCTTGTTTCTCCTTTCAGCCTGCAGTTCATCCCACCATAGTGTTGCATGTCCTTTTAGTCTGGAGACATCATGTCTCACCCTTCTTTCCTCATCGATGTCTTCATAGTCGAAATATTTTTCCATGGATATTATCCAATACAATAGCTCTTCAACATCTAAATTGCCTTCATACATTGGGACCTCTATATTGGCTCTACCCCCCAATCTAGAAACTGCTCTTAGCAAGCGTTCCTCAACAACATCCTCTCCTGCAGCTTCATCAATAACATTCTCTCCCACTGCTTCTTTGCTCTCTACATCATTGATGTCTCCAGCATCAAGTGCTCGTCTCTGTGCTGCCTCCATCGCCTCCAATCTTGCAAAAATTTCTTGCATCTCCATTTCTACAACTCAATTGGATAAAGGTGCTTCTGCTCATCTCCTTGGTGGCATTGTTTTGACTGTCTTTCACACACAAAGTACAATTTCGAGTTCTTTTTCTCCTTTATCTCCTTTTCCTACTGTCTGTAAGAAAAACTTCACTCTAATACCACTTGATGCAGACCCCCCTTCTCTCCTAAGGGTTGTGCAACCTCTCGGTCTAGGATTGATCAAGATACTGAGTCTAATTAACTCTCCCAGTATTTGTTAGACCCCAAACCCTCTTACACAGGTCCTATCTCCAAATGCGTAGGTTGTCAAATACCTTTGGCCTCTCTCCCAAGCATTGTTTGAACCTCAATGCCAAATGAGCGCTAGATCCTCTTTGCTAAGCCCTTTCTCCCTTGTTACCACTGGAGATGACCACGCGCTTGAGTGAAAGGCACATCGTGATTTTGTGTTATGAAGACCTGGGAGCGCTACTATCTTCGTTCACCCGATAGTCGAAATCACGATGAATCGAGATCTATGGTCCATATCTCCCCTTGATCGATGGCTCCGATCAAGTCAGAATTTCGTGTTTCGTGACTTCAGAGTTCCCTTGCCTCCATTCTCCCGATAGCCAATATCGCGATGGCACTGGATCAACGGTCCGGGTCTCTCCTCAAGACTAACGATCGCAATGATTTCAGGACTTTGTGTTTAGTGAAGCCTAAATACTTGTCACCTCCAATCCTCTAATCTTGGAAATGTCGATATTTCACCCTGGACAATTAACGGTCCAGATCTCTCCTGGATCCAATGAATTAGACCAAGTCGCAGATTCAGGCTTCGTGAATTCTTAGCATTTTCCCTTTGACTCCTCCAAAGAGGGAGTTAGAGAAACATTGGTCGTTCACCACACGTCCCTCCTATTGGACGGTTCTGATTCTCTTGCGTTCAGATCAAACGACTGAGGTCTTTTCCCCCTTTCTCTTACACTATCTTCAAAGCTAGAAGATCTTCTGGGTGTTCAAAGGTCTCTAACCTTTACTCCTTTGTTGAGTCTGATTCTTGGATCTCTGTAACACTTATGAAATTGTTGTTCCTCCTGAGCTTGGTCTCGTGAAGACTTCGATTTCCCGCACACTCCTTGCATTTTAGGGATTTCGATAACTTAGATCCTGAAGGATTTCTCGAAGAGAAATTCCTCTCGCCTTCTTGGCGTTCTCCTTTCCTGACTCTTTGACACTTAATTGAATCTCAAAAATGTGCACTTCTTGCACCAGTTTCCTTACACTCTTCTCAAAGTGAAAGTTTTGTGTTATCTCTTTTGATCTTCAGAACCGAAACATATTTCGTCAACACACTCCTTGCGTTCTGTGTGCACACCTTGCACTACTTCTGCAGAAGAGAAACAATTGAAACTTATCCTAACATTCACAGTTCCATCTACTCAAAATGAGATTCATTCATTCACTCATGAAAACAAAATACAGAGAATTGCAAGCAATGTCCATACCATGCATTGGGTCAATTTTCCTCTATTACATTCATAAGTGAAAATGGTTACAATTGTAAATAAACAACAAAAAAACTATTGAAATCTTCTCCTAACTTCTATCTTATTTTCTTCTCCCAATAGTTGTATTCCAACCAACTACCGACTAGCCTCATTCAAGCACAAAACCTCTATTTATCACAGAGGGGTCTTAGGGTTTTTTTCCTGGATACTTGTCTACTCTATAACTTAACCTAACGACTATATAGACCATTCGAATTCCATAGATGTAGTGGAGTCTACCATTTCACTCGTAATCATCCAAGCGTGCCTCCAAATTTTCCCAGCCTGATTTCAAGTGTGCCCCAAAGATTAATTCTGGCACTGAGTTAAGGCAGACTTCAAAATATCTATTGTGACTGCTAGCGTTGAGCTCCCATACAGATTCCTTGACATTGATAAGTCTTGCTCCACGTGATTGCCAACGATGCTCTTGCATCATGTGTAGATTGGAACTGATGAACCTTTTTATTCTAAAAGGTAATGTAAATATATGTATGTATGTATGTATGTATGTATTTTATGTTATTAAATAAAATGGATAGTGTTGCATAACTATTGAGGATGGGGTTTGAAAAGGTAGACCATGATGCTATGAGAGAGATGGTGAGGGGGACCAGAGAAGGTTGAGATGACCCCCACTATACCAATACCTTACTGGATTTAAATTTCTTAGACCTAGAACAGTCCTCTGACCCAGAAATAAGTTACCATTCAGGCTGGTAGTTAGGAATTCCTCCTCAAGAGTTAATGAGGAGATGGGTAGATTATCCATATGAAATAATTTTTGACCTGACCACGAGATGGGGATTCAGACCCACACAATATTGATGAGGAAGGAAATAAAAGAAAGGAACTTGTGGGAAGAGGGTATTGGAAAAAAACGTGGGTTTGTAAATAAATCCAAGAATACAGTATAATTTCTCTATTGGTTGGAAAATCCTTAAGGGAATTTCACATGGATTAACCTTGTAATGCAAAGAGTCGAGGTAGATTTAGCTGAAATACTTCATTCCTATCAATCCCTCAAACTTATCCTTGCATGATTACTATATTTGATCTCTGTGGAGGGAAGGCTCCTCTTTCAAACCATACGTCTGTGTGACCAGGAGCTCATGTCCACATCCCTAACCAAATATTGGCTAAGGGTAGAGTGTACAGCCTCAAGGCTTTCCAGGAAACCCATATAATCGATACGTTGGAACCCTTTGCTAAGTATGAAAGGAGATAAGTTATTTTGGCTTCAGAACTCCGAGAGTTCAAAGCTCCAAGATGTTATGATCTTACAACTACCAAAACGCCTGAATGTTGAAGTCACAAAGCGATGTGAGTTGTAGATCTGAGGGTATTTGGAAGCCTCCCTGGCCATTGGATATATGCCACAACCAGTCTGGTGTTGACCGCTTCAGGAGAATGAAGGTGTCGTAATGCCCAAACCCCTGAATGTCAAATTTGCGAAGTAACAAGGACCATGTATCTAAGGATCCTTTGGAACCCTTCTCAACCGTTAGATCGATCCTAGTGAAAGGATAGAATAAATTACTTCGACAAAGTCCTACTAGGGGAGGTTCGACATGATGGTGAACGAGAATATCGTTTGAGCGTCGAAGGCGGGAGTGACATGGTATGCTGACATCACTTAGGATGGCATGGACTCATAGTGGGTGTGACATGTGTTACCTCAATTCATGGATTTCAAAGAACCTAGGTGTCAAATAGGCCTTGACATGTTTCACCATTTAATAGGGCCACATTTCACCCTTGTCTTCCACCAAATTTCATCTATTGGTTCTACGTTGTGGTCAATCTGGTGTTGACCACTTCAGGAGTAACAAGGAAATCACACAGTGGATCCCCCAAACACCAAAGTTGCGAAGTAATGGAGGTCGTAGATTTATGGATCGATGTGGACACATATAAACCGTGAGATATAAGGAGCATTGGAAGGCTTTCAGTCCAAAGTGATGTGGCACGCTGATGTCACCCAGGGTGACATGAACCCACGTCCGGCGTGCCACGTGTCATGTTGATTTTTTCTTTTTGTGGACCCTATATGCCCATTAGAACGTGACATGTGTCACCCACTAATGGGGCCACATGTCACCTCTTATCTATCGCATGTCACCCCCCTGACACATATATTCTTGGCTTATTACTAAGTGGAGTACTCGGGACCAACCTGTCACTACTTCTGCATTTAATACAAAACCACGTGTAAGGGTGGACCCTTCAGAAGTCTAGGACTTAGAAACTATGGAGGTTTGGGGTGTAGTATCATAGATAAGTCAAAAGGGTTGAAGTCTAGAGCCACATAGAAAGGTTTCGGGTTCCTTCAGGAGTTCAGGATTTCAGGACTCTGGAGGATAAGCGAGTAAAAGGAAAAAGGGGCGTTCAAAGTCGAAGTGCTCAACACCGAATTTCCCTTAAGATTATGTGTTAAATAAGGAAGAATATTGATGTTGGATTTGATGGTGGATGGACTTCCACCATAGATGCAGGGACACTGGGGAATCTTCGGTTGTTGCAAGGGAAATCTCCCTACGGACTAGAAAATAGAGTTCATATTTTGCATGCAGATATGACCGAAGAAAAACTACTTTCTACCTTCATCCCTAGATTCAAATCCCCTTTTATTAGTAAATGCACGGAAAGATCAACCTACCTCGTTTCCAACGTTTGATGTCGATCCTCCATTGTACTTGATTACTTATTTGCAATACTCCTTCCAAAGCTGACCTGCATACAAGACAAGCAACAACTATGCATGCATCCTACTTATATACTAACGGGTTAGAAATCAAAACATATACTAATCAAACCATCAAAAGTTCATGAATTGGGATGGGAAAAGAATTTTCTTTATCACAGGATGGAGCACCCAGGCGGAGCTGATATCATGGGATCTCACTCATATCATGGACCCGACAAGGGGTTCATTAGGGTTTATGTAATGGGTTATGGGATTTCATCCCATGGGTTTACCCATGATTAGACCCTTTTCATAAAAGTATAAATATGTAAGGATGTAATGTAGAAGTAGGAGGTATGTCCAAATAAGTGACAGAGGCGAGTAGTTCGTAGTTTCTTTGTGCAACAAACCATGTATGTAAGCCTCTATGCTTAGTAGAGGAGTTGGCTCTATGCCTTGACCTGATTTTTGGAAGGTGGATCTGGTGCGCAGTGCGCAGATCACCTGTCTAGTGCGAAGCTTGGCTCTGTGGCTTAGTGCATAGGAGCAAATGAATGTAAGAGATTGAAGTAGAATAATAGAAGAAGAAGCAGTTGGTGGGCGTAACCCCACACTGGGGTGAACCACGTATATAATGTGTTGATGGTTCTCTTTGTGCTATGATATTTATGTTGTAGATCTGCTTAGTGCATTGATTATTATGAATGATAGATAGATCTATGAATGCTTAGTGTTTTGTCTATGTTGGATGTGTTAGATCTAACTTCTGATGCTAAAGTGCGATGTATATTTTGTCTTGTTACTGCGTCGATCTGTACTTAGGGTTTGATCTACGATGTGAATAAAGATAATGAATTAATGTGTGTTGTTCCTAAGTACCATGTGAAGTATTGTAATCACATATCTATGTCCCAGCTTGGTTACATATACCTGAGTCCTGTAATCCCCCCTGCCTCTACCTCGGGTGAGACTTCACCTACTTCGCAGGTGTTTCCAAAAGGGATGGTAGTTATGGTTTTGTTGGTGCGTTGTTGAAGCATTAAACCCTGGGTCTGCCCCTGTGCCAACAAATGGTTCTGTTGCTAGGACCTGAAATTGTGATTGCTAGGAACTGAAGTAAAGAAAAGAGAAGCTATGTGCATAGATCTGTTGTTGTAGTGCACAATATTCTACTTGACTTACGAAGCTCTGTGCTAAGAAAGAAACCCGATCTGAAGAAAAGAGGTAATATCTTGAAAGAGGTAAAGCTTTGTGCTTGGATAGAGTAAGATAAGTCAAAATATTTGTTTTGAAAGAATGAATATAGGTATGTTTGATAGATTATGTCCTAGTCTGAAAGATAGGGTACAGTTAGAAGAAAAAGTTGATCTGAATAAATTTGATAGAAATAGAGAAAGATATGTTATTCCCATGCATAGAAAGAATTTTTGGACTAATGAATAGATGCATGAACCTAGAAAGTATTTTTGCGGATTGTAGGTCCAACACTGTGATCCTAGTGCGCAATACAAGAGAAGTTGGGGAACTTACAAGAGAAAGAGAGGATTGACATTATTTTATAACTACATAAGACTAGGACATCTTGCTAAAGAATGCCCTGCTATAGGTCCTATTTGTCTTTGTTGTAAAATTGTTGGTCATGAGGTTGAGGATTGCCCAAAGATGATTGCTAAAGTTGAAAGAATGAACATGAATCAAGAGAATAAGAGCATGTTAGAATATCATCAAGAGAAAGAATCAGAGAAAATTCAAACTGCATTAGAATAGTTGAAAGAAATGATGAATGATCACAAAGATGTGAGTTTATTAGAGATAATGAAAGAAAAACAATGCATAGATACAAGAATAGGAGACTTCAAACTTGGGAAATATTGGGGAAGCCTACTGTGATACCTTCATTTGGAAGAATAGGCTTGTTTAAAGGAAAGAACATAGTTACCAACTTAACGAGAACTCTACAGAGTTCTCGTTTTTGGGGGGGTCAAGTTTTTTACCCTGTTTTTAAAAATGGTGCTACTGGTAGCACCCCCCCTCCCTTTTTAGATGGTTTTTGGATATTTTAAATTTTTTGATCCACAATGTTTCCACGTTAATTTGTTAAATGTTTGTTTTTCATGTATTTTCAAATTTTTCAAATTTTATTTTTTATTCAAGTATGTTTTTAGTAATTTTTTCATGCTCCTTTCAATCTTATAAATATTTCTTTCCATTTACTTTTTTGAAACTATGTTTTTTCATATAATTGTGTCTCCTTAATTGATTTATTGTTCCATACTTTTAAAATGTAGTAAAAAACATCATTTTTAACATATTGTTCATCTTTACTTCAATACATAGAAAATAATTGTACTAAAATAACATTATTTTTGAATATTTAGAAAACAAATATAATTAAAATTTATTTTGATAAATTAAAAACTTAAAAAACTAAGAAAAAAAAACAATTAAAATTAATAAAAAAATAAAA
>JZKD02S1625242.1:85632-132797 GCA_000966675.3 Picea glauca
AGAAGTCCTCTTACATTTATTATATCTAATTACCCATTTATTATATCTAACTACCATAGTGGGCTTTATTTAATAATATAGTGGACCTAGTCCACCTTACATTGAATGACCTCCATTATTATCATTATGGACCCTCTGAGCCCCCCCACTACCTCTCTAGCTACCTTAAATTCCATCCCCCTTATAAAAGCATTGTCCTCAATGCTTGATGTACAACTATATACCAGGGTCCCATGGATAATTGTGGACCACAATGCTGAAGTAAACTAGAGAACCAAGGTCCCATGTAGAAAGGAAAACCACCATGTTGAAGTAGTCCAACCACCATTTTAAGCCCGAGTCCCATGTTCAAGTACTCATGTGAACTCCCTGTGGAAGATTTTGTAACCCAATGACCAACTCAAAATGATGCTCCAAAGACTGACACCTATCATGTGGATCCAAATAAGAAGATCCATCCACATAGTGAAAAAGGGTCATAGCAGAATCAGGAAGGAATAATACCACTGTAGAATATGCAGGATGGACACTGGCAATAATCATTGGCTCTCGATTTGTCACATTGATGCTCTCAATAGAAGGTGGATTAAAGTCATCAAATAAAATATGAAAGTGGTTGTCATCCCAAAAATTACAACTATCCATATACCAATCATCACAATTGGCCTCAAAATCATACCAAGCATATATTTATTGATTATATTTATTCCTGATGTCCACCATAAGAAATATTTGCTTCATGTTATCCAATGAATCTTGAATACTACAAAAACTATCATTGAGACCATTTGCAAGGTCATGCAATCTAGCATCCAATGTGTCATACAATTTGGATTTGAATGTTTCAAGAATTACCTTAAGGGTTTGTGAGGAAATAGTCATATGATCACCCTATGAACTCTTCGGTCCCACAATCATCATGAAAAAACCCAAAAAATAGAACAATAACTTACTGCAGAAAATTGTGGCGTTTTCCGGAAAAACCCTGAAAAACTGTTGAATTTAAAATGCTCATAACTTCACTTCCCGGACTCCGTTTCGGCTGATTTTTTTTTTTGAAATTGGGTGAAATTGTAAGAGGAACTCAAATCTATAATTTGTTTGGGAAAATTCGGCCTCCAAGTGCTACAAAAATAAGAAAAAAAAATTGCACCACCATTCGCGGAAAAAACCCTGAAAAATTGCAGATTTTAAAACTTCAATATCTTGACTTCTCGGACTCCGTTTCAGGCGATTTTTTTTTTTAAGTTGGGTTTTCTTCTAAGAGGAACTCAGATATACAACCTGTTTCTACAAATTTTTCATAGAAATATATCGAAAATTTCTGGAATGTCGCGGCCCTCTTTTTTTCTTCTCCGAAAAAAAGAATCTGCAAAAATAAAAAATATTTGCCCACAATGTCTGCCAAGGAAAGTGCTCTGATACCAATTGTTAAGAACCAAATACTGAATACAAAAGCACCACAAAAGATATAGAAGAACAATATAGAAAATCATAACTTTATTATATCAAACCCTTAAGGTAGGGCAACACCATACAATGGATCTTATTATGGAAGGGATCCTCTCCTATTCACTTGCCTCTTCGAGGAGGCATCCTCCTATTGAGCTACTGCTCCAAATACAATACTTCTTTTCATGTCTCATTACATTGCTTGAACCCCTTTATATAGTGCTACCATCACCTAAGAGAATTCTAGAGGAGGAATCTTCTAGAAGTAGAACCTTCTAAGAATTCATCTTACATTTATTATATCTAATTACCTGTTTATTATATCTAACTATCATAGTGGGCCTTATTTAATAATATAGTGGACCTAGTCCACCTTACATTGAATGACCTCCATTATTATCACTATGGGCCCTCTGGGGCCCCCCACTACCTCTCTAGCTACCTTATAGTAGGTTTGTAGGGTTTGAACCTCACCGGAACAATAGAACCACGCAGCATGAGACTTCTCCATGGCGAAGCTATATGACTGTTGGAGGTGCCCCGACCATTAGAACGACACTCCGAATGAATATAAAATGAATTTATGGGCGAATAGACCATGTTTGGGATGTTGAGACTATAACACAACAGAATCATTCACATTGATTGAGCATTCTTGTCTGTTGGAGGAATCTGTTACGACGCTTGCTTACTTAACCCGTCAAACGCTGCGTCGAGACCACTTTTTGCTACCTGTGATTATCTGAGACAAGAAATGAAGTGACTGTGTGTGTCGAGATGTGATATTATACCTCGCCATCTATTGTTTACCCCACTAACCGTTCACCTACTCTGACTTATTTGTTCACAGTGAGAATGTTGGTCAAGCGCACCGAGCTAGAGAAATTTGTCGAAGAAGTTTTGAGGAATTTTATGGCTAATAAAGATATGTTCGAGGGAGTACATGCATCATTGACCAAGGGACTGCAGGCTTCCCCCTTGATTGGACGTCACTCGAAATGTACCAACCTCGCGTCTAAGAAGCAAAGTAAGCATTGCGATGATTTGGCTAATCCAAAGAAGATCCCATCGATCTTACCTGATTACATCTCGCCTTTGGTAGGCGTGGTTAACAACGACAACATTCCATGAGAATTCGAGTATACATTGATCACTACGTACATCCCAAAGGGGATACGTGTAGAAGGAAGTCAATTGGGACAGATCCCATCGTTGAAGAACAATGATTTCAACCTTGGAGACAAAAAGAACTACGTGATTCTCGTGCCACATAGATATTTGATGAAAACAACTGGGAAGAAGACTCGCATAGTCTCTCAGTTGTGGATTAAGGAGCTTTCACAGTCCACGATAATGAACATAATGAAGATCCCTCATTTTGGCCGACATCGAGAGGTTAACGCTTGCGTAAAACTCCTCTTGTCATGCTATCATGGAGGATATTTTTAGATCGATAGGCGCATTACTGTGGATCTGACGTTGATCCACCTGATCACAGTACTGAGCATGCAGGGACCCGACCCTCAACAGTTCTACCCAAGGAAGACTTCAGATCGCTCTCTGGCACAACGCATAAAAGAGGCATACAACGAAGTTGAGAAGGGAAAGTGAGGCTATAAGGTAGCCTCCATCCAGGATGGCGCAATGCACCTAGCTTGCTAACTCATAGATGGCAAGCTCGTCAGAAATAATCGCCCCACACAGGTCATCGGGTTCATGGTGGACCTCATAGGAAAATGAGTGGAGGGCATGAAAATGAATTGGGTGAGCTACCTCGTCAACGAGCTCGAGAAACACTGTCATGAAGTGTAGGATCAAGGATACAAGTTCCATTTCAGTTGGTTGCTTGTGTTGATCGCATTTGTTGCTTGGAAAATGCCAGAAGGAGTTGCCTTCTCGAAGATTGAACCTTTGGAGCCATTGGCCACAAAGTTCTCCACTCTATGGTACACGAGTGGCAGTCGAACACAGTGTTCCACGCTTATTATCAGTAGCTTAAGGTTGCCATAGAATATTTTCCACGCATGACTCCACAAACATTGCACCAATACAGACCATTAGCTAAGTTCCGCGCAGATCGACATTTCATTTATATCACTGTGCATAGGGATGAGAGAAAGGAGCAATTGTAGTCCTATTATAAGCTCACCAACGAAGACATGGAATGGATCATGAAGGAGTGGTCGACAGAATTCCTTGTATCGATTGATGATGCAGAACTCTCCAACACTGACATCATCGGAAGCCCCTTGGTCACCTGGGCCGAGCATGTTGGACAGACCAACGCAAAGAAGAAGAAGAAAAGGAGGAAGTCTAAGACATAGAGACTGATGAGGAAGACAACGCCTTGGAAGAAAGTAGACCTGAATTTCCCATAGGAGAAGGAGGATATGAAGTAAATCAAGAATTAGGAGGGGAAGAAGGGGAAAAACAAGGAGAAGTCGAAGCTACAGTTGATAAAATGAAGAGATCACAAGAACAACGTGTGGCCCAACAGTAGATTAATGCCATCTAGGGCAGAGTCATGGAGGTCACACAGAGGCTACAACCAGTATAGGATGAATCATGCATGGTCTTTGAAGAGATCGAAGGACAAGGCTCGCAGCTAGACCAAGTGGTTGCAACAGTGGAACAACGCCTAGAATGGCCTGTTAGCGAGAAAGTACTCCAGGAGCTCATTTCCCAGGAGGTTCAGGAGAAGCAGTAGGTCGAGGCAGCTTGAGATAAGATCGAGGCCTTCGAAGTAGTGTTTCCCATATATGAGTGACTCAGGACGAGTCACAAGTGAGTGTTGGGGGCATGTTGTCCCTCAACCAAGTTTTGAGGAAACATTGGTTGGGTTTGACCTCTTTTGGACTTCGACAGGCTGGTCAAAGATGGAGTGCCTAGGCAAAGCTGAGATCACGAGATCTCACTCATTTTGTGGACCCAGCAAGGGGTTCATTAGGGTTTATGTAATGGGTTATGGGATGTCGGCCCATGGGTTTACCCATTATTAGGCCTTTTTTGTAAAAGTATAAATATGTAAGGATGTCATGTAGAAGTAGGAGGTGTGTATAGCTAAGTGCAAGAGGCAAGTAGTTATGAGTTGCTTTATGCAACATACCATGTATGTAAGTCTCTGTGCTTAGTAGAAGAGTTGTCTTTGTGCCTTAACCTGATTTTGGGAAGGTGGATCTGGTGCACAATGCGCAGATCACCTGTCCAGTGTGAATCTTGGCTCTGTGGCTTAGTGCAGAGGAGAATATGAATGTAAGAGATTGAAAAAAAATAATAGAATAAGAAGCAGTTGGTGGACATAGCCCCACATTGGGGTGAACCACGTATATCATGTGTTGATGGTTTTCTTTGTGCTATGATATTTATGCTGTAGATATTCTTAGTGCATTGATTATTATGAAGGATAGATAGATCTATGAATTCTTAGTGCTTTGTCTATGTTCGACATCTTATATCTAACTTCTAATGCTAAAGTGTGATGTATATTTTGTCTTGTTACTGCATCGATATGTACTTAGGGTTTGATCTACGATGTCAATAAAGCTAATGAATTAATATGTGTTGTTCCTAAGTACCCTACGAAGTATTGTAATCATAGATATGTGCCCCAGCTTGGTTATAGACACCTGAGTCCTGTAACCCCCCCGTGCCTCTACCTTGGGTGAGACTTTGCCTGCTTCACAGGTGTTGCTGAAAGGGTCGGTAGTTAGGGTTTTGTTGATGCGTTGTTGAAGCATTGAACCCTGGGGTTTCCCCTGTGCCAAAAATAATCCTGAACATTGAAACCCTAAGGTAACCAGAGTCATAGATCTATAGGTATACGTGATTGGATCTTAACCGTGAGATCTGAGAAATGTATAAGTTTGTTAGCCCAAGGCGATGAGGTATAGTGACGTCATCCCTGGTGATGTGGATCCAATCTTAACGAGCCATGTGTGACCTGGTTTTATGTGCATCACCTACCCCATAAGGCCCTTGGATCGTGACTTGCATCACTTTGGGTGAGGGAACATGTCGCCCCTGATCCAACTACGTGTCAGCACCTGGTACGTGCCCACCTAGCCAACGTGGTTGGCAAAGGGACTGAAACTTCGAGAGTCTAGAACTCTAAAACTTTGGTGGAATCGGATTCAGGTGAGTTAAGAACTCCTGAATCTCGAGACCCGAATTCAATCTCAGTTGTTGGTTGTGACCAGAGTATGGACCATCGATTCGACCCGTGTCTATCCATGAGTTCGGACTTCGGCAAAATCGGAGTCAGGAGAGTCAATAAAACTCGAATTTCGAAGTCCCGACGCACGCAAGGAACCTATTGAGTCAGACTCGCATGGAATTTCCACGACCTCGACTAATGAACACCCAAGGAGCTGGAGAGAGGCATATCCACCAGTTCTGAGTTCGGTTCTGAGTATGGTAACCATGGTGAAAAATCCTTGGACGAGGAAGAATGGGATTTGAGACCCCGAATGGAGGTCTTGAGTTCTTAAGAAGAACGAAATTTCCACGCGCCTCCATGGGTGTGTTACAAATTGGTATCAGAGCATGGTTACATCACTTGGCCTGCTTGGTCTCATGGACAAGTTGTGTAAAAACCACATTAAAGGGCTTTAAGGGTGACACCCTACCTTACTTCCTTCCTAAAAATTATGGTTAAGCCCTTATTACAGAAAACAATGAAAGATTCATGTTGTGTGTGTGTGTGTGTGTGTGTGTGTGTATTCAAGGATTATGAGTTATGTGTTGTTCATAAACTAATATACTATTAACTAATAGCAAGTGTTTTGTCAGCACTCAAGTGTTTGGTAAGCTGAGAGAAAGTGCAAGCATAAATAATGGTAACACGCCATGAAGTGGGGGATGACTCCCACAATAGAGACGAAGAATCTAAGGAGAGGAGGGTGCTAGAGACTCCCTCAAATCTAGCTGTGACTATAAGGAGCCTCATGGTTGAGTTACAGAAATGCAAGGCCAACAACGAGAGATTGATAAAAGAGCAAGAGAAGCAAATGGAAATGAATGCAGTCTTGTTGCAGAGTTTATCAGACATACAGAGATAGTTGTAGTATGGACCTACCACCATTCATGTAGACCAATGACAAACGAAGAGGAGTCGAAGTCCACCTGAGATACGAAAACGTGGTCCCATAAGTGGCCACACTAGGAGGAGTACCTCGAGGAAGGTCCAACCTGGAGACAAGGGACACTCATTGGGATAATCCTATGGAAAGAAAACGGGCAACTCAGAAGGATATTCTAGCAGTAAAACTAGCTCGCATTCCCAAAGGAAAAGGATGAAACAAAAGAATTCCAAAATTCATGGCCCTAAAGAGTTCAAGAAAGACAAAAAACCCTCTTTTGATGGTGATATTAAGAAAGGGGAAGAGTAAGAAGCATGGTTGTTTGGACTAAAGAAGTACTTCAGAGTCCATGATTTCTCTGAAAACTTGAAGGCTCGAATAGCCACCTTCAACCTAAATGGAAAGGATTTCATTTGGTAGGAAGTCCTTAAGAATGTGAAAGGAATCCATGAGGAGGACCTATCTTCGAAATGATTTGAGAAACAATTCAAGAAGAAGTATCTATTAGAAAAATATTTTGACAAGAAGACTAAAGAGTTCTATGAACTCAAGCTAGGACAACTCACCATAGAGGAATATGTCAGTAAATTTCTTGAGTTGTTGAGGTATGTACCCTACATAAAAGAGGAGAAGGTAAAAGTACAATGATTTATCAGTGGGTTACCTCAGAACTACCAGAACATGATTGAGTTTGACAACCCAAAGACCATATAAGACACTATATGGAAGGCAAGGTATTGTTATGAATAATTTGGGCATCAGACAGAACCTCACGAGGACTCAAAGAAAAAGAATAGTTCGGGGTTCAAGAAGAAGGGGTTTAAATACCCAATATTTAAGAACTATAGGAAGGATTCAAGGATGAGCCTTCCTACCCAAAGTGTGCACCGACATAATTTCCCCTCCCAGAGTGGAAATAAACCTTTTGTATCAACCCCAGGAAAGACTGACAACCCAAAGAAGGAATCCTTGAAATGTTGGGGTTGTGGAGAAGAACACCTACCGAGGGATTGTCCGCAAGATTTTACAACATCCAAGAAGCTACCAGTCAATGATGTGGCTAGGATTATGCCACGAATTTATGCAGTCATGGATAATAAACAGGATGACCACCAAGCTTCAGTGGTGGAGATGGAAGGTATGATCGCCAACCATCTAGTTTCTATTTTAATTGACCCAGGTTATAATTTGAGTTATGTGGCCCCTCAGATTGTTGATAAGTGTAAATTGCATCCACATAGACATGCCAATCCATGGTTGGTATAACTAGCCATTGGAACCAAAATAAAAGTAGTGGAGGTCATACCAGCTTGCCAGTTCATTATGGATGGATTGCCCACCCAAGCTACCCTTAACATACTTCCCCTAGGATCTTATGACCTATTGATTGGCATGGACTGGTTAGCTACATATAAAACTAAGTTAGAATGTTACCATAAAACCTTATAATGTATAAATGGAGAAGGGAGAAAGATAACCCTCCGGGGAATCCATAAGCATGTCTCAGTGAGACGAATATCAGCCCTTCAAATGAAGAAGTATTGCAGAAAGGGATGTCCTCTATACACAATACAAGTGTTGAAGACTGTTGATGGTGACAGATCAAACCTATAGGACCACCCCGTATTAAGGGATTATAGAGATGTGTTTCCAGAAGAGGTATTGGGTTTACCCCCGATAAGAGACATTGACTTCTCGATAGAACTTGCACCAGGAGTGGTGCCAGTGTCTAGGACACCCTATAGAATGAGTACACCCGAACTAGTTGAGATCAAGCTACAACTAAAAGAAATGATGGATAAAGGCTACATATGGCCCAGTGTATCTCCATGGGGAGCACCAATCATGTTTTTGAAGAAGAAATATGGCACACTCCGACTGTGCGTAGATTATAGAAAACTCAATAAGGAAATCATAAAGAACAAGTACCCCTTGCCAAGAATCGATGACTTGTTCGACCAATTAGGGGGTGCTTCCATTTTCTCAAATATTGACTTGAGATCTAGATACCATCAAGTCCGAATCAAGGATGAAGACATCCACAAAACCGCCTTCAGGACAAGATATGGTCCCTATGAATTTTTGGTAGTACCATTTGGATTAACCAATACCCCTGCCACTTTTATGTGCTTGATGAACAATGTACTCAAAATTCCTAGACAAAATTTTATTGGTTTTTATTGATGATATCTTAATATACTCCAAGAATAGAGAGGAGCATGAAGAACATCTTAGACTTGTACTTCAAGTGCTCAGAGAGCATTATCTCTATGCTAAGTTTAGCAAGTTTGACTTTTTCCAAAAGAAAATACATTACTTGGGCCATGTTATCTCTGAAGAAGGGGTGGCAGTGGACCCTGACAAGATCAGATCTATCATGGAATGGCCTACCCCAAAGGATGTTTCGGATATCAGATACTTTATGGGCTTACTAGGATACTGTAGGAGGTTTATAAAAGGATTTTTCAAGATTGGGTATCCAATCAATGCCATCCATAAGAAGGGGGTTAAATTCATTTGGACACCAGAATGTGAAGAAAGATTTCAGTCACTAAAATACCTTCTGACCCACGCACCTGTGTTGAAGATCACCAACCCTGATAATGATTTCCTCGTGTGTACATATGTTTGCAAGGATGGACTCGAAGAAGTCCTTATGCAATAAGGACGTGTGATTTTCTATGAGTCAAAAAATTTAATGAGCACAAAACCAATTATGTTTTTTTTTTTATTTTTAATGTTGGCGGAATCGGCAACCGGGCTGGTCTCGTACTCGCGTGACACGGGGTCGATTCCGACCGCTACCACTATAACCTCCAGGTGCCATACGTATACCCCTTCCACAGGCATGGGTAAGTCGGGGGGATTTGAACTTGAAACCTCATCGTACATAACACACTATATCACGGCACTTGCCAATTGAGCTGCCCCCCGGGGGCTACAAAACCAATTATGTTACCCATGATCTGGAGTTGGTTTTCATAGTGCATGCTTTAAAAATGTGGAGGCATTACCTCCTGGGTAGGAGATTTGTACTTATGACAAATGATTGCAGGTTGAGACACATGTTTGATCAACCAAAACTCAATGCCAAGCAAGCTAGATGGATGGATCTCCTTAGTGATTTTGATTTCGAAATCAAACATATCAAAGGGAAGGAAAATAGGGTGGTCGATTCCATTAGCAGAAGTATGAAAACGATTCACCTGGTAGCGATGAACACCTATGAAACAGATGTCATGGAAAGAGTCAGGAATGCAAAAGAAACATATGCATTCTTCAGGACCATGTCATCGTACCTAAAGAAAGAAATCACAGGGATAAAGTATGAAGGCTACCAGATGTTGGATGAAGGTTTTATGGCTTACTAAAACAGTTTGTATATCCCAAGTTGTGATGACTTGAAGAGGTTCACAATGGAAGAACTACACAAGAGACCATACACTGGTCATCTGGGTTATCAGAAAATGGTCATGACCACTAGGAAACAATTGTATTGGCCTGGATTGAAAAAGGACATAGCTGAATATTTAGCTATATGTCTAGAATGCCAGTAAGTTAAGGCAGAACACCGACACCCAGCAGGGTTGTTACAACCTCTACTAATTCCAAAATGGAAATGGGAGACCATCTCCATGGATTTCATCACCAGATTACCAAAATCGACCAGGCATAATGATGCCATCATGGTAGTGGTGGACAAGTTGAGCAAGTCCACTCACTTCATTCCCTTCAAATCGACTTGCAAGGAAATAGATATTGCCAACATATTCATGAAGGAGATATTCAGACTGCATGGCATGCCTAAGGAAATTGTATCTGACAGAGACACGAAATTCACTTCAAGCTTTTGGAAATCCTTGATGGTTGGTTTTGAGACTAAACTGTTTTTTAGCACAACCTATCACCCTCAAACTGATGGATAGATAGAAAGAGTAAATCAAATATTAGAATACATGCTAAGGATGCATGTAATGCATCAACCTAAGAAGTGGAAAGGCTACCTGCCATTGGTATAATTTGCCTACAAAAATGGTTATCAAGAATCACTGAAGATGAGCCCTTTCGAAGCTCTCTATGGTAGATCGTGCAAAAATCCAGTCAGTTGGAGTAATCCCGTGAATAGAATTACAATCGGACCCGACATGTTGAAAGAAATGGAACAACAAGTGGTTCAGATAAAGAAAAAACTGAAAATCGCTCAGGATAGACAAAGAAGTTATGCCGACAGAAAGAGAACCTCTGGAGAATTCAAGACAGGAGACCATGTTTATCTCAAAGTTAGGCCCAGGAAGAGTTCCCTGGGGATGGGAGCTTATGCCAAGCTGGCACCTTAGTATTGTGAGGCCTTTGAAGTTTTAGATAGAATGGGACATGTATCCTATAGGCTAACACTCCCTCCCACAGTAAAGACACATAATGTTTTCCATGTTTCATTATTGAAGAAATATGTACATGATTCTAATCATATAATTTACTGGTCTGTGATCCAAGTGGTACCGGAGGGAGACTTCCTTCCAAAACCTCAATGCATACTAGACAGGAAGGAAACCCCACTCATGAACCAAAGCATTTCACTTTGGAAACACTTTAGTCAAGGTGCAGTGGAAACACATTGGCCCAGATGAGGCCACGTGGGAAATGGAGGATGCCATGAGACAAACATATCCATTTTTGTTCACTCATGTATATACAGAACATGTTGATAGATAGAACATCGAGGACAATGTTCCTTTAAGGGGGAGGGAATTGTAATAATCTGTTTCCCCCAGCTTGTAAATATAACTATAATGGCCAATAGACTATGAAAAACTCCATATGTGTGAATGTTGATTTGATGGACCTTTGAATGAAAGGTAAATGAATGTAAATCTTGTTATTTACTAGAAAATGGATAGTGTTGCATGACTGTTGGAAGGGGGGTGTACTTAGAAATACCACAAATTATATACAAAGAAATGGTGAAGGGGACCAGGGATGGTTGTGTTAACCTTCACCAAACCAGTACTTAATTGATTTAATTGCTCAAGACTAGAACACTCCTCTGACCCAGAAATGAATTACAGTCAGGCTGGTAGGTGAGAGGACCTCCTCAAGAGTTAATGAGAGGATGGGGCATAACACCCATCTATAAGGCTTCCAGACTTGACTGTGGGCTGGGGATTTGAGCCGCACACAACCTTTTTGAAAGAGGTGAGAGAGGAAGGTGTGGTGGGCAGAGGGAGGCCTGCGAAGAGTGCAGAGACGAAAGGTGAATCTCTCAGGTTCAAGGAAGAATTGGAAATAAGAGCTTTGGTCATAGGAAATGGCAGGGAATGTTATGGTACAAGATAATAAAAAAGGTTGGTCCTCCTTGCTTGGTATCGTGTAAACCATTTCCAAGACCCTGCGGGAGGAGGAGAGTACCCCTCGTCCCTACTTTTGTTGATCCAACAGAAAGGATTTTGTAGCAGAGCATCGTGGTGTAGCTTGGGGGTGGCTAGTGGTCAATTTGTTTGGAGTGGTTGAGCTTATGGTTGGGTTGAAACGGGCACCCCTTCCAACAGTCGCTTCACATTGTCTGGTTCTGGTAAGTATTTTCCCTGCTTTATTTGTTAAACTGAAATGATAGATGATTACTTGGACTTATGTATATGAGAATTTATAAATGTATTCTGTGTGAAATGGCTATGTCATCTATATGCTTTCATCTCCTTGTAAATTTACACTTCCAACTGATAGATTGCATGCCCAGTTTAACTCAGGATGCTTCCCGGGGCATAAGTTGTTAATATGGTAAATATAGGAGATATCGTGTTGACCTGAAACCATCTGTTTGAAGAGGATACCTCTTCCAAACCCCTTTGTCGTGCGACCGAAATGCCAAACCCAAGTCCTTAACCCTTTAATGGTAAAGCTCATGAGGGGTAGTGAAGTTGAAGCCTTGAAAAGAGAAGGTCTCTTCGTTTAGAGATGAGTGGAAGAGATCCGTTCGAAAGGACCCACATGACTGATACTGAGAAACCTAAGGCTAAGCCTAAGGAAACCATGTTCTCTTGGCTTTGTGGCTCTGGAAGTCCAAGACTTTGGAGTAAGATTGACCTTACTAGCCTTACGTGGGCTGAAGGTGACCGAGAGACTTGGTCTCCCGTGAGATTGACCAACGATAGGTGGTTTTCCAAGGGGTTGGGTGGACCTATCTCGCTAATTAAACTAAGGCCCAAAACCCCGAAGGCCGGAGCCACGAAGTACCCAGCACCGTAGATTACGGGATCCTCCAGATCTTTTCCCCAACCGTCGTCATATCGAGGATGCGTGACACTAGTCCCTCTACTTCGGAGGTTGGATGCTTCAGAAGGTAAGAGGAGTTTGCTTAGCAATAGTCCTGAATGTCAAAACCCCGAGGTAACAAGAGTCATAGATCTATAGGTGTACGTGACCGGATCTCAACCGTGAGATCTAAGTAATGTAGAATATTGTCAGCCCAAGGTGACGAAGTACAGTGACATCATCCTCGGTGACATGGATCTAATCTTAACGAGTCGCGTGCCACCTGGTTTTATGTGCATCACCTACCCCATAAGGCCCTTGGATCGTGACCTGCATCGCTCCAGGTGAGGGCACGTGTCACCCCTAATCCAACTATGTGTCAGCCCCTGGTACATTCCTAATTAGCCAACGTGGTTGGCGAAGGGACTGGGACTCCAAGAGTCCAGAACTCTGGAACTTCGGCGAAATCAGAGTCAAGTGAGTCAAGAACTCCCAAAGCCCAAGACTCAAAGTCAATATTAGCCATTGGTTGTGACTAGAGTATGGACCATCAATTTGACTCGTGTCTGTCTGCGAGTTCGTACTTCACCGGAATCGAAGTCAGGAGAGTTAAGAACACCCAAATTCTGAAGTCTCAACGCGCGCGAGGAACTTATTGAGTTAGACCCACGTGGAATTTCCAGGGCCTCGACCAATGAACACCCAAGGAGCTGGAGAGAGGCGTATCTGCTAGTTCTGAGTTCGGTTCTGAGTATGGTAACCGTGGAGAGAAATGCCTGGACGAGAAAAAATGGGATTTGAGACCCTGAATGGAGATCTTGAGTTCTTAAGAAGAACGAAATTTCGATGCCCCACCGTGGGTGTGTTACACATACCCGTACTCTACTCTAGGCTACGGATGAATCACATCCTTACTCCATGCAACTCAGTTGTCTACTTAGACATTTGTTATCATTCTTTAACACTTAGTCAATTTGGCATACAAAATAAAACATGTGAAACACAAGAGGCACACATATAGTGCACGCAGAACCACCGGTGTTGAATACCTAACTTCGTTTATTATATTGCGAAACAAAAACAAAGATTTACAAAGAGGGTGCTACTATCTCAGTTACATAGATGGGTATAGTCTCACGACTCTACCTCATATATCAAAATTGTCCAGACTTGCAGTTATGTCACAAGAAGACTTTCCCCTGTGATCCTCCTTGCCTCAACCTGAGGTGCGCCTCACTTGTGTGCCCAACTTAAGACCTCCATGTCTCTTTCCTTCACTTTTTTCTTGTTTCTTTGGTTGTCCACCCTTGTGCTCTTATAGGGACTCCAAAGGTCACTTGTGCGAAACATAATGTATTTTGGGTGTGTCACGCCCCTTCAAGAATCTAACACTCAATCGAATCGTTGTGCCCCTCTGTGGACCCAGTGTGCCCAAACGAGCCCGTTCTCCCATCAACCTTCACATCTCTTGGATTGTTGTGCCCCATCCATGGGCACATTCCCCTTTCCTTGTGCCAATCATAGTGACTCTCCATGGGTGTGTCGATGGGGTCGTCCAACCTCTCTGATACACCCATGCTGCCAACAACACGTGGGTCCACTACTTGGGCAGGTTCCCAAGTTGCCCCACCCTTTCCCAAACACAACCCAAGTCTTCATCGTTCGTTGCAATGAAAGAAGGGTGTGTGCCCCCATGCCCATAATACAAGTTATTTCCCAACTGTTCGGTTCCCCCTTGTGCTCTTCATCCATTCCGTCACTGAATCTACCCAAAAAAAATACACGCTTGGTGGGTGTCACATAAGGCCTTACCATTATCATAAAACTAATATATATATATATATAAAGAACAATGAATTATTTTAATCCAAAATGAAAATATAACAAAACAACTAGTTATTTTGATTAAAAATGATTAGTAATGTTGAAAGAGAAATTCAAATATTATTATGTTATTTTTAAATTTAAAATTCTTCCAAAATATATATCATTTAATGGAAATTTTATTAAAATTCATGTGCATGTCCATTATGATGGCACTAAAAGTTTTAAAATAAAATTAATTATGTTTAATTTTGATTGAATACATATCATTTAATGGAAATGTTTTATTAAAATTCCTTTTTGAATGTGCATGTCCATTGTCATAGCACTAAAAGCTTTAAAATAAAATTGATTATATTTTAATTTTGATTGAAACCTATAAGTAACTAATGAACATAGTTAAAAAACAATTTAACATACTCTGAAATTCATTTTTTGATTTAAATTGCTATGTCAATACATATTATTTAATTGAAATTTTCATTAAGATTCCCTTTCCTTGTGCACGACTATTATCATAGTACTAGAAGCTATAAAAATAATGTTAGATGTCATAAATAAATAAAAATTTAAATTTTGGGAAACTTTCCCAGTTAGTTGCATTTTTTGCCATTTAATCTGGTAGGGATATAAATATAATAAATAACTCATTTACAAAAAATATATTTAACCAAAATTGCATTTTTTGTCATTTAATCTGGTAGGGATATAAATATAATAAATAACTCATTTACAAAAAATATATTTAACCAAAAGTTATGTCACATCGGTCATCCCATTCGGTATACAATACGAACTCTTTAATATATACGGATTTTTTTTTTATAAATATACAGAGATTAGTACAACCATTTAGATACGTACAAACTTTTAGATAATGTCACATATCGAGCAATTTTTTATTTTTATTTTTAGTGTTCTTATTCAGCAATCCACTTGGTATAGATTGATGATCTTTTCTCCATCTTGGTATAGACTGATCATCTCTTTGTAATGTGTTTCCGGGGGATCGATTCTCACACGACAGATTTGCTTGCCGAATTTTGGGTAGGGTTGCAGGAAAAGGTGCGTTTTCTTTAACACAGAGACGACGCCGTCTAAATGCTGCTGCTGCTTCTAATAATTCCCTGGTCATCGTGCTGAAGAAATTGTGTGAACCATTGGGCTGATAGCTTCGGATATCTCTTTTGATCAGAAATGATATCCACGTGATAAAGACCAAATCTGATCGTATACCCGAATGCCCACTCAAAATTATCCAGAAGAGACCACACAAAGTACCCTCGGACATCTGATCCATTGCTGTGTTAACACACACACAGACACACAAATGATCATCGGCTCAATCACCTAAAAAAATGAAGAAGTAAAGGCCAATGACAAGCTAATGAAAACCGTGACGTTTGATCTTACTGGATTGCTGCAGCGAGATAACTCAAGCAATCTCCATGAAACCTTATTCTCCTCACGTCGTTTAGACTTTCTTGCAGAGTCGACGAAGAATCTTTAGAGTCTGGATAACCTGGCCGGGAAAAAAGAGAGATAAGATGAGTAAATTGGGATTGATAGTTTTTTACTCAATTCTTAACAATCAATTCTCATCAACTCAATTGTGAAATGGGGCGTTCTCATCAACTCAGTTGTGAAATTGGGCGTTGGAAAAGACCAAAAAAAGTTTGGAAAGAAGAGTGTGTGTTCTGCAACTCCAGAAAAATGGAAACAGAAAAACATTTTATTTTAGAGTGTGAAGCCTTCAAAGACAGCAGGGACAACTTAAGACAACTATATAAGTATCTTGACTGCTAGCTATTGGAATAACTTATTCAACGGAACGGAGAAAAAGAAATTGAGTATCTTATTACTAGCTCTTGGAATAACTTATTCAACGATAGAAAGAAATTGAGGAAGCTCATCATCAAGTTGAACAGGAAAAGAGTTGAAATACAAAAATCAGACTAAAACAGTCGAGTAAGACATTCTGTTACGTTACATAGACTTCTTTTATCCCATAAAATTCTTTTCTAGCCTTCGACTCAGTTTTTATATGTATTCGAAAAAGAAATCCTCCAAGTATGCCTCTGAAAAAAGAGATATTCATAGAAATTCTTTACCGTTCTCTGTGATAATAATAGCCGGGTTGTCGTACAATTCTTTTACATACTCCACGACTTTCTGAATTCCATGAGGTACCACATACAAACCGTCCATCCCTGTCTGTGACAATATAACAGATCGAGGAATCGCATGAGCCATTAGCCAAACTGTACTGTAATAATCAGAAAAAAATGAAGGGGTCAAGGACTGGATATTCAAAAGATAAGAAGCAGGCGTACCCGTTCTCCGATTGGGAATCCGTGGCGCTCTCCAGTCAGATAAACCATGGAGTCTGGATACAGATTTTGCGTTGTATCGGGGGAACGAGTAGGAGTGCTTGTTGCGTATAAGGTTGTATAGTGATTGATACCCAGATAATCGAACGATCCCCGAAGTTTAGCAGAGAGTTCCAAGGATATGGAAGGTAAGCGTGATCCTACTAGTTCACGCATTTCTCGTGGATAATCTCCAAAAACAATTGGATCCAAAAACCTGCAAATCATATAGAAATTTGAATAATTAATATGAAATCCCCTTATCACTAAAGAAACATTAATTTTACACAAACACGGGTGTAACTCAATCTTCATATTCCAGTCATGGCACTGACCATCGTAGATTGAAGGATAAAATTCTGTCAACAGCTGATCTCTCTTCTGGAGAATCTTCCAAGGGTTCGTACCATGGAGCACTCATAACTAACCCTATAGATCCTCTCTGAATTTTCTGCAAACAAATGCTCCGTTCTGATTCAAATTTGACAAACTATAACACCATTTGGCGTACCTGCAAGTGCGTGAAAGTATTACTGACCTGATACTTCTCCCTATACTTTTCAACTGCAGATGCGTGGGCGAGCAAAACGTGATGTGCAGCAAGATATGGCTCCGATGAGGAGTAATTCCCAGTTATGCAGGCAGAATTCCCGTGAGGGGCAGTACACCTCGTCGGTGGAAATATTCCGACGGTGTATCCCAACGGCACAAACAGATTTGGCTCGTTCATTGTCGCCCAGTATTTAACACGGTCACCAAATGCCCGGAAGCAAATCTCTGCATAGGCTTCGAAGTCCTTACTGCACACCAAACTAATACCATAAATGAGCTTCGGGCATGACAAATACAGCAGCATACTGTTGTGTATTTTTGTTAGGGTAAAGAATTTAAAGTGAAATTGATATGCATATACTGCATTGCATTTACATTATTTGAGGACTCAGCCATCCCCCATAGGAGTCTTCAAGTGCTTTGGGAAGATCGAAATGGAACAATGTCACGAATGGCTGGATGCCTGGAAGCAATTAGGAAGACAATTTTAAGCCATGGTAAATTGAAAAGTTTATTGTATAATTAGTAATAAAATGACACGCCCTTTGCAGTGCCTACCATTTTGCAGAAGAGCGTCAATCAGATTATTGTAATATTCAATCCCAGCCATATTGATTTCACCTCTGCCCTCTGAGGCCAGAATATAACCATCAGACAAAATACAAATTCCTCAGTATAAACTTCACAGATCATATTTGAAATTCCAACACAACTAATTCTCTGTCATCAGTTCATGTGTTCAGAATTCCAGGGGGCATAATTTACCTGGGAGGATTCGAGACCACGATATGGAGAATCTATAGGCATCTAGCCCAAGTGAAACCATAAGCTTGATATCTTCCTGTTTCATGTTATGTGAAGACAATATATCAGATGAATGTGAGTACTCCTATTGTTTGTTTGTTAATACCATATCAATTCAAGAATAGTCGACCCTTACCAGATATCTGTGATATTGGTCGACTGCCACGTCTCCGTTGCTGCTGTCTTTTATTCTCCCTGTTCATGATCGCAACAGATTTATGCAAAATATGTCAAATCTCTTGGCCCTAGCCAGACTTATCCGCATTGCATTCATGTTCATTATACCAATTACTAGTAGAGGCTAATAGAAAACATTTGGCACATACCAGGCATATGTGTTAAGGCGTCCCATGTGCTAGAACCCTTACCATCTTCTCTGGCTGCTCCTTCATACTGAAGGGCATGTCAAGAGTCAAGCAAACGCACAGAATTATGTCTTTCTCATTTATTTATCCATACAGAATTTAGAGAAACCTCACAGAACATAGGTTTCTGTTCAGATATATGAATGTTATACCTGATACGCTGAAGAAGCTGTGCCGAACATGAAATCTGGGGGGAAGGCGTTCCTGTCCAGCTTAGATGTCGTAACTTGAATGCCCAGTAAAGAGTAGAAGAGCAGTACTTGCATCAATACGAACGCCTCCATGTCTGCTAAACTGAAGCGATCGTCCCGTCTTGAATCACAAAACCGAATTCTACAGTATCACGACAAACGGATCAATGCTTAAACAGAATTAAAAGATGTCTCAAGCAGCCCGGGCGGAATGGTGGGTTGTTGCGAATGGTAAGGAATTGATGTTTCGGCTCCTAAATCCTGCCATTTGCCCCGGAGAAAATATCAAAATTGATCAGACATTAAGTCCACTGCAGATAAAACCGAATATGATGCCACGACGCAAAGTAGGTGGACAAGTACAGAATAGTCAGTGGGGGCGTGGCAGCATCGTCACGTATCTTGATGGGTGCTTTTGTTCACGGATATAACGAGTTGAGTCAATGTCTTTCAGGTGTCGGCATAATGATAAAAGCACACTTTGCCCCGTTGGGTAGCCCAGTTTGCTGGATCCCCGCTGACAAGACTTTGGCCCTCTGTCACGAGGTCGTGGGTTCAACTCTTTCGGGTTCAACTTTCTAGGTTCATTGTTACTTTGGCCCTCTGTCTGACAGAGGTCGTGGGTTCAACTCTCAAGTTCTTCATTGGAATGAGTAACATTTTTAGGGTAAAAAAAATTAATATAAAACCATTAAACATTTTTTCTTATTTTTTTTTATCCTGCACAGAGGAAGACGTGTGTTTTAAGGGTTGATTTTCTTATTTTTTTTTATCCTGCAAAGACGAAGGCGTGTGTTTTAAGGGTTGTTGAATGGGATCCACCTATTCTACCAATTAGAGGATAAGGTACCCTGTCTTTATATACACAACATGCTTCCCAGTCCCCATCTCCACTAATCAGTGGCCGAATAGTCGGAATTCGGGCATCATCTCCGCGCCACTGAATATCACTTTTCTTTTAAAAAAGAATTCTTGAACACTCGAATCCCCATATAAATTATTCCAATATTTTTGATTGAAGGGTACTCATTTGTTGGAATACTTTTGCCACTGTCTATATATCGTTTTCAATTTTTCCTCCTCATTTTGTTTAAAAAAGCAATGTTTATGTATAGTTGTTTTTTTAAGTTTTTGAAGGTATAAAAAGCATTCAAAAATATATTATATTGAGATGCAAGGGGAGAAATTGCTTTACTTTAAATTAGTGGAGAACATTTGTCGTATACTCAAGATTCCTTGCATTGAGCGTCTTGTTTTTAGCGATAGCTTTACTCTAAATTTGGCCTTTGTTAAAATGATGCGTTCCGTAAATGATTTGATAGATTGTACGTGACGATCCTACATGAATTCCACTAAAAATAAATAGTATATTTAATGTTTCTTATACTGCACACGCGGAGCTAGAAGGCTGTCCAAGAGCAGGGTTGGAATTTCAAATTCCAACAGCCCAGCCCGTCAAATTTGACGGTTTCCACAAATTATATACCTGTTTTGACACAGATTTAACGAAAAACGTTGACGTTTTGCTAAAATTTTTTAACGTATTTGACGGGTAAATCATCTTAACTGGCAATTTGCCCACCAAATTCTATCCCTGCCCAAGAGGACCTTTTCTTGTTGGGTACTAAGTTTGAGATAACAAAGTTGTCCTTGGACAAGACAACAAATATTTCTGAAAATTCTGTTTCAAATTTTGAAAATGTTAAATGCTTTTTTAAGGTGTCCTTGTAAGTGTTTTCTTAGCTAATGTTAACACACATAAAGTTATAACATTCTACTTGGGTTTTTAACAATTAAATTAGGATGAAAATAATTAAGCATGCATGACAAAGGAACACATCATATGACCCGAGAAACTTCCCATAGGGAAAACTAGTTAGAGAGATAGATATATATTGGAGATCTCAAAACAAATGTTACAAGTAAATACACAATACAATCAAAGCTTGTCCTCAAGCTTGTAATGGAGTCCCTCAAAACTTGTGCCTACTAGCCCTTGAAGATTGTGCCCTTTTCTCTTGGTGTGCCCTCTTCACTTTACTATGTCTCTTGCCTTGGACCTTGCCTTTTCTTTTGCCTTGGACCTTGCACCCTCTACACAAGTGCGCCTCCTCTCCTTGGCTTGGTGCACACTAAGAACTAGTGCACACCTCCTGTAGCAAATGCTCCAACACACAAGCATGGGCCCTCTCACAAGCATATGTGCCTCCCACCTTTGGATGTGCCCTTCCTTAGCTTGTGCACCCACACAACGATGTGCCTCCTCTAGACCTGTGTCCCTACACACAAGGTGTGTCCTTCATCTAGCTTAAGCATGCACTCCATGAAAGCCTCCTCAAGGTAGCTTACACCCTCCTCCACAAGTGCGTCTCCTTCGACCTCTCCAAACCCTCACTTCCTCTCCTCCTCTTCACTCAACTCTCTCAAGTGAACAATGAGCCTCCTCCTTACCCTTTTCCCTCCTTAAGCCTCTCTTTGGCCAAACCTAAAATACCAATGGCCTAGATTCAATCTAACCTTGTCTAATCAATGGGTGAGATTTAATCTCAAAAATCTCACTTAGAAAACTCACTTTCTCAAGTTTCCTTAGTTTGTTTTATGTCTATTAATTCACCTACAAAGTGAATTAATTGTCACTTTATGACTTAAGTGACATATTTCACTTTTGACTTAAGTCTCTTTAGTCAAAGTGAAATTAGAATATAAAGTAAAATATTAAAGATAATAGTCTTATCCTTTGTGTTTAGAGACTCACGAACATAACCGGACCACTTTCAAGGTACCTAAATCTCAAGAGTCTTACAGGATGGGTATATGAAATTTTTACATGAAAAGGGTGATTTTTTTTGTTAAATATGGTTAAAAATTCTCATGATCCTTAAGATATTTTTCATTCAATTATAAAAATTGTGAATACTATAAAAATTAGATAGACAATTTGGTTTTGAAATTCCAACTTAATAACTTTGAAATTCCAACTTAAGAACTAATGGTTGAGATATATATCAACATAATAAAAATTTAACCATAATTTTAATGGGTATAGAGCTTTAGGTTTAAATTTTATGTACATACAGAGTTGAATTTGAATGTTTAAATCAATTCAATTGTTTAATTTGTAGTTTTGTTACTAATAGGTTTTTAACCATATCATCTTATAGCATGACAAAAATGTCAAAGTGGAACAATCATCATGGAAAATTACAATGTTGTTAAATTGTAACATTTGTCAAAGTGGACAATCATGAAAATTACAATGTTGTTAAATTGTAACATTTACATAGTAATAAGTGTTATCACATAAACTTGTTAAAGCCTTACGGGTTTGTGGTTTCTACCTCAGTCTATATTTTTGCCTGTCTCTCCTCCTTTTACAAACCCAATCGTAAGGTTTTTCCTTCGGCTTATAGTTTTTTTTCTTTTGTCTGCCTGGGAGGTGTCGGCCCTAAGCCTTTCTGTTTCCTCTAAGGTCGATCATCTCTCTCTCCTTGTCTCTGTCACTGATCCTTTTGCATTCCTCAGCCCTCAGCCAATCATCCAACTATTTGTTTACAGAGGCCGCAGTCATAAGCACAAGCGCAACACTTAGAGAGGTCTGATATGGACTCAAATCAAGCGAGCGAGCAAGATCATCTTTCAACGGCGGAGATCCACCAGGCAGATCAGGTCAACGACCATTGGGCGATCGGGATCACAGAGTTACACGAGGTATAGCATTTGATAGAGTTTTGGAATCACGAGGCCATCCTAGTCATTGATCCTCGGAAGGACATGCGGTGCAAGATTAACATTTCGCTGACTCGCAGAATGGAAAAGTCAAAGGGAAAAGTCATGAGGACTCACGAAATGCGAAGTTGCGAAATTATCTGGGTCATCTATTTCAGAAGGACACGTGGTGCAGGATCCATGGAGAGAGTCTTTTCAGAATGCTAAGGTGAGAAGTGTCGATCATCCGAGGTCCCGAAATGTCGAAATGATCTGGGTCATCCGATGCAAATAGTCACGTGTCACCCAATCCAAGTGATCATGATTTCGCGACTTGGATATTTCAGCATGGAAATACAGTGTGAACTCGCGAGGTGTGAAATCCCGAAACACCTGGAAGTTAGGCCCACGATCACAGCCTGTGGTCATATGGAAGCAGAGTCATAAAGAAAGGGAAAGCGCCTATTGAGCAACGAGCGGCTAAGTTTGTTCGAGGAAATGATTATGGCCGTCAAGATAAAACAAAATCCGACTGTTGATCTAGATGGTTCATTTTACGGGATCGAACATCGGGATATTTGAAATCAAGGTGAGTGAAGACTCCCGACAGGTGAAATCTCAAAATTTCATATGGGGATGAATAAGGTCATGGTCCGAGGTCGCGTGGAGAAAGAGAATGGAGCTGCACAAAAGATCGAAGCGCTCATCTTGGTCTCAGTTGAGGATCTGTGTGGTTTCAAGATGTCGAGATCAATTGGGAGGAGTCGTGGACGTCTCCTGGAGCATTCATGAGTGTTAGGTTCCATCCTGATCCCGATGCAGGTAGTTAATGGAAATGGGGGAGGTGGTTGAAACCTCGTCTCACCCCATAAATGGAAAGCATGGAAAGACGGTCATGTAGGCAGACTGTCAACCAAAAGTTTCCTTGCAAGCCCATACTAGTCTGAGATTACGTCTGACGAAAGAATACAAGTGTGGACTAACAGAAAAAGATGCAGACGCAAGGCTTTGATTGTAGTGGTAAGGTCACATTCCTGGTGGTGGCAACTGTTCTGAGTATAAATACTCAGTTTTGATATTTTTTTATGGTTGATGGTTGAGCTAAGCTCTCGTATTGTAAAGTTTTAATAAAGCCTCTGGTTCTCTGGTTATGAGTTTCCTTTTGAGACTTCTTGTTTAATGACAGTCAACTTTCCTATCATCTCTTTTTCTTTTGATATTGAATACTCGGGCATGAGTGATCCAGTCGAGTTGTTGTGACTGTATTGTAATGTATGTTTGATTGCAATATTGTTATGGCATTTTCAGTTTCCTGAAGTTTTGGGTTTGTTATAGAAAGATTTGCCTCACCATTGTTATCTTGCACAGAGGGCATTTTTCCATTTCCCTATGCAGACTTATCATCCCTTTTTGATGAATCCAGAGATAAAAATATACATTTTTCCACATATACGCTCCCTATCTGCTATGCAAGATGCGTATACATTGGCTGCTCCACTACAACCCGCATACATCGGGATTTGTGCCAGAAAATACAAAATGAGGTCAAGTTTCCATGTCACGACAGAAGATCTCTGATCCTTGGCCTTCCATATACTGGAAACGTTCTGACTCGGCCCTTCAGTTGCATTCTAAAGGCTATAAGAACACAATTTTGAGCTATGGAAAAGAGGAGAAAGCATTCAACTTTGAGAGCAAAGTTACTCTAGAGAAATTAATTCATATTGAGTCTGTATCCCTTTGTCCCTCAAGTTTGAATGCAGAGTTCAGCCCCCAAGTTCTTTCCCTATTGTTGAGAGGACCTCATTGCCTCTTTCCTATGAGCTTGCCTTTGGTGGAGGATTGAAGTGGTTGAGACCCAGTTGGAAGGAATTTGGTTTCTTGGTTTCGAATCGTGCCGACACGAAAGTCTGTAATGTTGACACTTCTGCTGATCAATTATAATAGAAATATTTATTTCCCATCCTATTAGTATCTTGCAAATATATGATTATTATCCATGACCATGTTTGTAATGTTTATTAATGGATTGTGTTATCTGATGTGCTAACCCCTTTTATATCATCACTATGTACTTTATTTTCTTGTTTGTTGAGAACTTCTTGCAGGTATAAAGCTTTGGGTCAAAGTGTTCAACGGTGGAACACCATCAAACATTGGATCGAGGTAGGCCTCTTTCTTATATTGCACATTAGTTTATATAGCATATGTTGGAATTGAGTTGATTTCTGTAGTCATACCTGTCTGTTGTGGTTTACCATTGGCCATAGAGAGTTTTCCCCTTGTAACAAAAATGACGACTCCACTAGGGAGAGATCTTCCTTATAAGGGTTGAAGTACTTTTTCTTCTTACATTGCTCTTTTTCCTTTGTGTTTCTTGTCGTATCACTGCTTGACATGTTTTGTTCACTCTGGGTCTGATTTTTCAGCCTTTTCCCCTTGTCTGGCCTTGTTTTAAAGCATATACGCCCTTTTTTCCTTGACAATCATGTATACACACTTGAAGTCTCACTGCAAGAGGCGTATATACGCTCTATTCTCCTGAACAATCGCGTATACCACTTCCCCTAGCTTGTTTTCTTGGTTTAATGACTATTGGGTAGGATTTGAAGATTGTTGAGCCTTCTTAGGTCTCTGTAGTGTTTGTTGAGATCATCTGGGATGACAGGAAACTTGTTTGGAGTTGATTTTTTCGACGGAGTCTTTCTCTTTTTTTTCCATTTTTGATTTGTCCTTGTTCTCTGGATTGTTTGCGTGGTTGCTTGGTATTCTACTTGAGTTTTTTTTTTTATACACGGTGGAATTTATATATCAAGTTTCTCATCATTCCGTGTATTTTCTTTTTAGAATATTGAAAATAAAAAAAAAAAGGCATTTTGCATTGGTTGGCATTTTCGTCTTGGAATCTTTATCATTATCTTAGCACATTTAGTGAAAGATCACATTTTACTTTTGAATTGCAAAGTTGAAATTGAAGACTGCACTGCTTTTATTAGCATATCATTCATTGAAAAGTTAAAGATAGACTTTGCATTATATCTGTATTTATTTTCTTGCAAAGTCATGACACCATGAGTTTCACTTCCATACCCTTTTGAGTAACCACGACCAATAAAATTTATGCTTTAAACTAAAATTGATTAGTCACAATTTTATTTTTTAGGGTGCACAAACTAGTYTAGGATTTAGTGCCTTGGAATAGGATTTTGTGAGTAAACTTCTCCAAGGAAATTAAATCAACATATGTGTCTAATACAGGGAGTTGAGAATTCCATTATATAATTGGTAATATCAAGAGGCTCCGCTCACACCAGAGTTAATCACGAGGTTGCGTGAAGTTAGTTGAAGGGATAACCCCTGGATACTCACCTAGTGTCAGAGACATTTCTGTGGATTTATTCGTATTTGGGGATCTTGCTAGTACCCATACCTCTGTGAGAGGCGGTGATTTCAAGGTTTTGGGCTTTGCTACCCTACCCATATGGTGATCTAGACTTACGATAGTTCTCCTGTGCATCAGTTATACAGTGGTTGATTAGTTGCTTGACTTAGGTTTCTCATAGGTTACTTGTAGGGGTTATTTTGCTTGTATCCTGGGTCAGATAGGGGTCGGACAACACACAACTTTTATGGAAGATTACCTATAACTGATTTTGTTACCTCCAAACTTTAGCGGGGAGTCTCAGGTCCATGTTGGATGAGATATACCTTCTTTAGCGAGGGAGGCCACTCAACTACTTTAGCCTATTTGCATGCATATTGGCCTTTTGAATTTTGGTATGCTCTTTGACTACTAGTTGGCCTTAGGAGTCTATACTGAGTCTTCATTATCATGAACAATGGAGTTTCTTTTTCTCCCTCATTTACTGCTAGCCCCCCCATGATGTCCACTCATTTCATGGGGACGGATCCTTTCGCTTCGCATTATGGTATGCAAAATTATAATACTCAGTCAATGCCTTGGGTCTCTAATCATTTTTCTCATGGTATGTCTGATATGTCGTCACACTTTCCATCCTTTGTCTCGCCTCCTTATGCAAATACAAGTTTTGGGTATGGGGGCATGATCCCTCCTTATCGCTCTTTGTTTGGTGGGAGTCATAGCCTTCAAGCACCTCTTATGGTAGGAGGTTGGAATCTTCCTTCCTATGAATCCACTATGTGAAAAGTAAGTGCCCAACTATGCAATCATTCTACTTATTACAATCCATCCACCTATCCTTCTTTCGCCATGTTGGTTCCTACGAACACTTTTCCCATGGATTACCTCCATATGTCCTCTGATGTTTCATTTGAGGGAAGTTATTCTTGTAGTATGGGCAACCCCCTTCACAAAGTTCCTTCATCTAGGGGCAACATATATTCTCACATGAGTAACCCTTATCATGTCACTTTTTCTTCGCAAGCGGCTTCCTCAGTGTCGATTCCCCTACAACCCTTTATGAATCAGTATGGAGGAGGATACTATCCTGCAAGACAAGGACAAAGTGTAAACCAAGATCCCTCTTGGCCTGCAATTTGTCAAAATCAATCTTTCCATGCACCTTGGTCTCAAATGTCGCAATTCACTATCGTCGCAAGTCCAGTCACTGTATGTCATACTAACATTTTATCACCAACCTCTGCCAGTCATGTTGGAGATTGGTCGACAACCTCTACGAGTCATGTTGAAGACCCGCCACCCTCTGTTGCAAGTCATGCTGGGGGCACATGTCTGGTCACTACTAGTCACACTGCACATCCATCACCAACCTCTGCTAGTCATGTTGGGGATCCATCACCAACTTCTACTAGCCTCTGAAAGTTATGCTAGGATCATGTCACCAACTACTGCAAGTGATGTCGGGGGCATTCATAAGATTTTGAAGCCTAGACGTCTCAGATGTAATCCTAGATTCCTTTGCAAGACTTGTGAAGGAAGTCACCTTACTCGTTTGTGTCCTGTTACTGCTGGGATACCGGAAGCGTGGGGCTCACCTAAGGGCCCTTCGGGTTCCGAGGCATCTATGGTTTCACAACAGTCCATTCCTTCTTTGGTTGATACAACAGTCATGCTGATGCAATTTTTGGTTGACACCCCTTTTTCTATAGGGGTTGATGCATCCTTTGACCTTATTGTCTCACATCCCATTCAACCTGTCTTCATGTAGATGCAATCTTCGACTGACACCTCTCCTATGTTCGGGGTTGATGCATCTCTTGACCTTGTTGTCTTGCATCTTGTTCAACCAATGGTCGTGTCGATGCAATATTCGACCGACAACACTCTTGTTTTTGGGGTGATGCACCCCTTGACCTTGTTGTCTCACATCCTATTCAACCAATGGTTGATGAAGTGGTTGTATTGATGAAATATTCGATCAACTCGACTCTTCTCTCAGGGAGTGACAAGTCTAAGGAAGCGATCATGCCAATGTAATTTTTGGTTGATCCCGCTCTTCTGGTTCTGGTTCTATACCTTCTATGCCATGTCCTTAGCATTTCTATTACTTCCCCTTCTGAACAAGAGAGATTTTTACTCTTCCCAAGTTCTCTCCCTCAGTCCTGACAAGGTTACCTTTGATTGGGATGGTCTTGTGGGGTGCCCAATGCCTCCTCCTATGTATTTTCTAGGAAGATACATTATCTGATATAACACAAAGACGAGAACCTCCATTATCACTTTTCCCTCCTCAACTTGGAGAGCTTCGGGTCTTCCCAAGCTTGTGTCGGTTCTTCGTAAGATACTGACATTCCACAGAAGGTCCGCATGGGAGCCTTGGCCTCCCCAATGACTTGCCTCCCAGAATCTCCCTAATGAGTCTTAGTTAAGCTCTTTTCCGACTCGTGTAAAAAACCAAAAAGATTGCCAAGTGATTTGTCCCTTTCACACTCGTTAAATTGGACTTGAAAGGTCGTGAGTCTTAGTTAAGCTATTTTTCTACTCATCTAAAAAATTGAAAATATTTCCGAATGATTTGTCCCTTTCACACTCGTTAAAATTGGATTTGAAAGGTCATGAGTCTTGGTTAAGCTCTTTTCTGACTCGTTATCAAAAATAGAAAAGATTGCTGATTGAACTTGTCTTTTTCACACTCGCAAATTGGATTTGAAAAGACGTCTATTTGGCACAAGTTTACTCCTTTTTCACACCAAGTAGACTAAAAGACATAAAAAAGGAAATTTTTTGGTGTTAAGTTGTGATTGCATCTCATGCCCTCACTTGCAGTATCGAGCCTTTAGTCGGTTCTCGCTTTGCGTTATAAACCGTTGCCTAAACAGTTTTTGCATCCTCAACCAAGCAAATTCTTGTTTATATCCTTCGCAATTTGACACCCTATACGATGGAGGGAACATCACCCTGAGTGTCCATCTCCCACATGCATTCCCCTGCATTGAGCATAGGTACGTTCCACTGCTGGAACTAGTTTTTCTTACTTGCGACACTCGTTCCCTCCTTTGCATGATAGCATTCATTTGTTATGAAAAAACAAAAAAAAGATGGGCAGGAAGGGAGTACTCTATTGTAATTGGTAGTAGTCGTGTCACCTTTGAACATAGCACAAAGTTATTGAATTCTTGTTTCATCATAATTTTGGGTTTAGCATGGCCTTAGGAAGATTATCTCGCTACAGAGTTTTCTCTATCGACTGGTTACTCTTCCAGTCCCTATAGAGAACGTTACGGATGCCTCCTGCATCTAATTGTCACATCATTGATTCCATGCTGCCGGAGTCCACCATATTTCTCATGCTCTTGTTCAAAGGAAGTCTATCAACCTGTGTCGGCCACTCCTCAGAAATCTTGACTTTGCATGTCGTCCATACCCTCAGTTTGTCTCACAATCACATGATACTTTGGTCTTATCATGCACCCTGGCCCTACTTTCATCACTGGTAGGTTACCTTGAACCCAACAATCGACATTTCATCATTGGTCATTGACTGGGTGGTTTCCCTTGTGTTCGATGGAAAGAAATCTATTCACACTTTGGGATTTGTGCAGTGTCTTGGATTCCATTAGCCTTGTTGGTGGTTTCCTCACCTTTGTCAACAATTTTTCATCATTGGCTGCTATTGAAAGGGTCTTTTTCGTGTACCGCTTTCATTTTTCACACGTGAAAGACACACAAGGTTGTTGGTTCGTGAAAATGTTCTTCGTTCGATCTTCACCAAATCATGAAGCTCCTGCTTTGTTCCTCATGTTGACTGATGAGAGATGCCTCAATTCTCTCCTTTCAACGAGTCTCTTTCCATCGACTTCAGCTCATTTATTCTGGATATGAGACATAGAGTTTTATGAGTACCTTGAGGCTTGCATTCATTAGTGGCAGGCCCTCTTGCCATTGACAGATGGGAATACATCAATGTCTCCTGATCAATGGATTTCTCAAGTGTTCGACATCGACTCCTTTTTCACACTTGTAGGAATGTACTCGGTGCCTTTATACCTACTTTTATTATTGGTAGGTTGTCTCGCGTTTGTTAACGATATACCTCAATGATCGGTAATCAAACGATGTATCATCGTGTTCGACCTCAAATCCTTTATTCACATGATGTAGACTTGCACCTTTGGTGGATAGTGTAGAAGACTTGAAGACATCACTATGTGGCCACAACTTTCCTAAGATGTTGCTTCCCCTTCATCGGACCAGTACCTATTTGACTTCAGTGATCATGAGAGATCAGATTGTACTCCATGGTATACATATATCTTCAGATCGATTTTGAGATTGGTTTCACTAGGCCTTGTTCGTGACTGTGACAACTTTTGGCATGCAACCGCATTTGTATTTGCCTATTCATGGCCATGAACACTTGTTTGGTATATTTTCCACATGGATTTGCATTGTATTATTGGCATCCATGTATGCAAAGTCAGTACATAATGTAATGAGAAATTGAGTTCATCCAGCTGGTTCTCTACTACTCCACTTCTGGGTTATTTATAATGTATTTCGGTCATCATAGATACTCCTCTAATCTCACACATTAGGGGGCATCTGTTATAGCAAGATTTGCCTCACCATTTCTATCTTGCACAAAGGGCCTTTTTCCATTTCCCTATGCAAACTTATCATCCCTTTTTGATGAATCCAGAGCTAAAAATATACATTTTTCCACATATACGCTCCCTATCTGTTATGCAAGATGTGTATACGTTGGCTGCTCCACTACAACATGCATACATCGGGATTTGTGCCATAAAATACAAAATGAGGTCCGGTTTCCATGTCATGACAGAATACCTCTAATCCTTGGCCTTTCATATACTGGAAACATTCTAACTCAGCCCCTCAGTTGCATTCTGAAGGCTATAAGAGCACGATTTTGAGCTATGGAAAAGAGGAGAAAGAATTCAACTTTGAGAGAAAAGTTACTCTGGAGAAATTACTTCATATTGAGTCTGCATCCCTTTGTCCCTCAAGTCTGAACACAGTGTTCATCCCCCAAGCTCTTTCCCTATTGTTGAGAGGACCTCGTTTCCTCTTTCCTATGAGCTTCCCTTTAATGGAGGATTGAAGTGGTGGAGACCCAGTTGGAAGGAACTTGGTTTCGAACTGTGCTGACACAGAAGTCTGTAATGTTGTCACTTCTATTGATCAATTATTAATAGAAATACTCCTTTCCTGTCCTATTAATATCTTTCAAATATATGATTATTATCCATGGGCATGTTTGTAATGTTTATTAATGGATTATGCTATCTGATGTGCTAACTCCTTTTATATCATCACTATGTACTTGATCTTCTTGTTTGTTGAGAACTTCTTGCGGGTATAAAGCTTTGGGTCAAAGTGCTCAACGGTGGAACATCATAAAACGTTGGATCGAGGTAGGCCTCTTTNTCCCAACAAGTAGTGGCAAAATTTTTGCAATGCATACACCATGGCTAGTCCCTCTCTCTCTGGAGTGGTGTAATTAACTTTGGCTGTGGACAACTTCTTGCTGGCAAATGCTAATGGCTGATCAATGTCCCCTTCTCTAGGTTGTGCCAGTACTCTTCCTAATGCAATGGAAGACGCATCAACATGCACATGAAATTCCTTGCTCCAGTCAGGAAAAACTAGAATAGGCACAGTTACCATCTTTTGTTTCAGTGTGTCGAAGCTCTGCCGACATTCTTCTGTCCAACCAAACTGACAGTCTTTCTTTAATAACTTCTCCATTGGTGCAGTAATCTGAGCATATCCTTTGATAAATTTCCTGTATTAGCTAGTATGTCCTAGCACAGTGCGTAGTTGTTTGACTGAAGTGGGTGGTGGAAAATCAACTATAATTGCAATCTTGGATGGATCCACCAACAATCCTTGCTTTCATACAATATGCCCTAATAATACTCCAAATGGTGAGAAGAAGATGCATTTCTTCAAATTCAAATCAATTTGGCACTATCTGCATTTATCCAACATTAGCCTTAGACATTCAATATGATTTTTCAACAAACTAAAAACAGTCCAGTCATCAAAGTATGCTTCTAAAAACTTATGCAGAAATTCTTTGAATGCTTCAACCACCACCCTGGAAAAGATGGCTAGGGAATTCTTCAATCCAAATGGCATTACTGTATATTGGTAGGATCCTCACTCTGTGGCAAACGTAGTATTATGGTGGTCCTCCTTGGCGATGCGGATATGATGGTATCCTGAAAACCCATCTGTAAAAGAATATACTTCTTAGCCTCCCACGTTATCCAACACTTCGTTTGTGAATGGTGTAGGGAAAGGATCATGTAGACAAGCATCACTCATATTCCTGAGATCTACACAAATCCCGATCTCGCTTGTCTTCTTATCTTGCATTACCATGGGGCTAATCCACTCTGACTCCTCAACAAGTTCAATAATCCCTGCTTCTAGCATTCTGTCGAGCTCAATCTTCACTTTTTCCTTATTTTTTGGGTTAAGTCTGTAGGGTCTTTTCTTGACTAGCTTCACATCTAGTTTCAAAGGTATTCTCATCTCTCCCATAGGTCCTTTAATACCCTTCATATCATTGAACTTGGTTGGGAACAAGTCCTGATACTCGTGCAATAATTCTGTGATTTTATCAATGGTAGCAGCGTCCTAGTAATCTCCGACATTGGAAAGCTCTGGTGTCTCCTCTATCACAATATTGACTTTATTTATCTTTATTGGCTATCCAATGAATGGCAGTTCAACTCCTGGTCCTTCCACATCTCTCTGGCCTTTTGTTTATGCAATATTCACCTTCCTTGGATCATGGTCTTCATCGACATTAATGTTGTAGCAGATCTGTACTTTTTGGAGGGGTGCAGTCCATTCATCGTCTTCTTGCTCCAAAGGGAGGCCAGATGCCTCCTTAAATACTTTCTGTCTCACCATCTGTAGTGATTGATCTACTGAAGGAAATTCACTTTAAAAAAAAAAGGTGGTTATAAAATTCTGGATCACACCTTCCCATTTTGAAGTGATGAGGCACATCTCTGCTTGAAGGTACCATTTAATCGGGGTGGTATCCAGCATATTGATGAATTTGTGTACCCATTTTTCTCTAGGAATGTCACTCCAAGCCTCTTCGTAGCTACGTATGTGGTCCTTTGGGCAGCTTCGACCCGTGTGTCTTACTTCGCAGCTTCCTACTTGTGCTGAAAACCGCGCTGTCATCAAAGTTTGACATTGTGTCCAGTCTGTGATGGTTCCCTTGTGCGTTCCCCACCATTTTGCTAGTGTGGATTTCATGGCCTCGTCCATTGCTAATAGCCTCTGTTGTGTTGGTACACTTGTCTCAAATTCTGATAAGAAGTTCTCTAAAGGGTTCAACCCATCAAATGTGGGTAGATTACTCACTGTTGTGCCGATCCAACGAACTTCTCTAGTTAGCCTAGCACATGTTCTTGTAGATACTTTGTAAATTTGGTTCTGCCAGTTCTCCAATGCTTCTTCTAAGTTGGATGAACATGTGTTTTCACTTCGCCAACTCAAATTCCCGTCAGCTATAGGGTTGATATAATCTTGTTGTCTGGCTGTTAATTTGTAGATGTTTTCCAGTTCAAATGCGTGGACTTCTTCTCCGATAGGATCTGTATATCATGGACCCTCATCTGGATCTAAAGGTGAAATGACCTTGAGGCCAACTTTCTCAAATTCCATGCATCTTTTCTTTAGGTCAACAATAGTAGAATTGTCGAAGGCCCAGTCAATTCCTTACAATGTAGGGTAAGGGAAACTATCATCAACAATTTCAATTACCTCAAAATATGCAAAGGTTCTTACTCCATCGATGTCCACTGGGTTATGCTCTAATCAACCAAATGGGATGAAAGCTTGTTGATTAGCCATGCAAATCCTGATAGGTGAATATATCAGCTTGGGTTTTCCCATCAGTACCCAAGTCTACTTCGTCATAACATTGACCTCCGACCCTAAGTCGAGGACCACATAGTCTATCTCATACTCTCCTATCTGAGTAT
This sequence comes from Picea glauca, assembly GCA_000966675.3. Taxonomy (NCBI): domain Eukaryota; kingdom Viridiplantae; phylum Streptophyta; class Pinopsida; order Pinales; family Pinaceae; genus Picea; species Picea glauca. The sequence goes on from JZKD02S1625242.1 coordinate 119,637, forward strand.
TCAAGTGTAATTATTTATTTGTCCTTCTCCTCTTTCCAATTTGGTGCACTGCCCTATTTAGTAAGGGATCTATCTTTCCTATCTCATACTGCTTGATTAAATCTTGTAATTCTCGTACAATGCCTTTATCTTGAATCAACTTAACACAAGCGCACAAAAATTCCATGAGTTTGCTTACCTCTTTCCCTTCTATTGGCGATGCAGACAGATCAAATGCCTGAGGCATGCCATATTCTTTGATTTCTAGTTTTCTCTTTGATGAGGATCCTTGACCTCTTTTGAAATATTTTCTTGCCTCCTCGAATATCTTTCTTTATTTCTTAGCATTGAACATTGGGGTCTTTTCTGTAGCTTTCCTGACTCTGTGGTCAGTTTCAGTCTTTCCTTGGGCTGCTCTGTCTTCTCCTATAGCAGCATCTCCTCAAGTGATAACAACGAATCTAGGGTCTGCTCCGCGAGGTTCAACATATATTAGTTGTACTTGTGGGTTCTGCGGAGGTCCTCGTCTTTCTTGAAGTTTAGCTACCAGCACAGGGCATTCTTCTATGACATACTCGAAGGAGTTACAATAACTACAGGTTGTACAAGGATTTTGACAATTCCTTGCTAAATGTCTTGGCTTCGCGCAGTTGTAACAGATTATTTGTCCTCGGCCTCAGCCCATACCTCCTCCTCATCCCCATCCTCTATATCCACCACGAGAATTGAAGTTCCCTCTCCCTAGAGAGTTGTACTGCAGAGTGTTTCCTTCTTGTTGTGCTTCACCTTGAATCTTGTATATGTCTCTCGACCTTTCATGCATGAGATCATAAGCTCTACAATCTCGATCATTGTGCCCCACTGATTTACAGAATGTACAATACAAGTTTGTGGGTGTCTGAAAATACTTCTGCATGTAGTAGAACTCACCTGGGCGATGCCTATTTCTGCATACATCACACCAAGGTAGGTTAACTTGCTTCAATGGGCTCAATGCCCCTGAGGCCAAGTACTCATGAAATAAGGGACGGTGTTCCTTATCATGGCCTTTAGATCCGCATCTTACACACTAGATATATTCCCTTTTGTGTTTTCCCTTATCTTTCTTCATATCCCCGACCTGTAAAGACAAACTAGTTAGCTGGCTCATGATTTGGTTAATGCCTGAGCTAGATTCTCCCATCGGTGTTGATTCAAGCTTCATGGCGATCTCTAAATCTTATGCTTGTGATGCAATCTTATGTTGCATCAGAGGGACTCTTATGTGTGGTAACAACACAACGATGAACCATTCTTTGTTTTGTTCATCGGGGATCTGAAAAAGTTAATTGGTCTGTCAGGGTCTTGAATCTCTGGTTGAACTTCCAAACAGGTTCTTCTACCCTTTGTTTAATCTATTTTAGTTCCGTAATACATTGTGACTTCGAGTTAGGTTTCTTAAACTATGCAATCAACGCATTCTTGATCTCATTCAGGAGCTTAGGCTGTGCCATTCCTTGGACAAGTTTCATCTACCAACTCAGTGCGCGGTCCCTTAGCGTAGTGTTGAACTGGGTTCTCTTGATGGCTTCATCGGTGATACTTTTAATATTCCATATGGCTTCACACAGAAACCAATGCTGATCTAGATCTTTAGATCCATCTCCTCTAAAGATAGGGAGTCTCATTTCATCTGCCATAGAGTTGACTAGACTTTTTGTCTGCGTAGATTTTGAGCTGCTAGTAATAGTACTCTGAAGATTTTGGTGGTTCTGACTGCTAAATACTGTTGGGACAACATGAGGATTAACGTTACTTACTTCAGTAGTTCGCGCAGTTCCTATGTTTTCTGGCTCACTTTGGCCCAGTTCTTCATCTTCCCCTTCTTTTGTTCTGGTGGGCTCTGGATGCTCTTTGTCGGTTAGATCTACCTCTTCTCCGGTGTAAAAACCCTCTTCTCCATAGTTTTGCTTAAACAAGTTCTCAATATGAACCCCTCATAATACTTTTCCACTACGTGTATGTCCTGCTTTTGTGTCACTGTCACTATCTGAGACTTTGAACATTATCCTTTTTAGGTCCGACCAATCTACTGTATATTCAAGATGTGATTTTCATGCAAGAGCATCTTGATTCTTAGCTTCAGAAAGTGTAAAAATTTTCCTCTAGGTCCTTTGAGAAAGTATATCTCGGCTTGGCTATACGATTATGTTTTGTCAACAACAAACTCGGTGATATACCCTCCAATGGTACTATCAAACCAATGATCTACTGCTCTGGACACATCGTTGTCAGTTCTCTTGACCCTCTGGATCAATGTTGGTGTCCAAACCACAGGGGGTCTAGATCTGATCTCAAACTATGTGTCAGCTAACCTAGCCAACCACTCATGTAGCTTCTGATGGATTCCTCCAAAGAAGATCTCGTGAGTGTCGGTGATGATGTATCTTTGTAGCCAATCTTCAGTACTCAGTTTAGGGTTCTTGTTCTGGGTTTTAGCTAAGTCCTTCTCTTGATCCTCTATCCACTTCTGAATCTCTATCTTCGATGGAAACCACCTTGACATTCCCTTAAAAGGATTCCGGTCTAGGCAATGGAACCATTTGTTGGCACAGGGGCATACCCAAGGTTCACTCCAAGAGCGCACCAACAAGCCCTAGCTACTGGTCCTTTTGGCAACACCTGCGAAGCAAATGCAGTCTCACCCGAAGCAACTTATGAGGGGGTTGCACGACAAAGATGTCTACAACTAGGGGAATATCAAGGGGATCTTATATAACAATGACCAATATTCATATATCACTTATCAGCGAGATCTACTCTGCACAGCTATAGGTCTTAATCTTAACACAATAATGAAAAGAACAGTATAATAATGATAGAGATTAAAGCATCAATCACTCACACAACACAAAATATACGTGGCTCACCCTCTCTCTAGGGCTACGTCCACAAAAATGTTCTTATGATATATTAAGATAAATCTTACAGTTTTGATCTGTGCTCATGGCCATTAAATCCTCTCTCTTCTTCCCTCTTTCTCTCCCCCTTCCTGTGCACCCAGCTGCAGGATCTGATCTTCGCACCTAGCTAAAAATATTACAATACCAGATGACTCTCACCCTCAAGACTTCTCTCTCCCGATACAATGACCTCTCACCAAAAGAATAGAGCTAAATCAACCACAATATCATCATCCCCTGACCTAGGTCCTCTTGAACTTTATTTATACATTTACAATATCTCACCGAAAGCCTTAGGTGGAAACCTAGGTGTCAAAACCCTAGCTCTCTAAAACCTTAGGTCAACTTGATCCACTTTTTTCCGGAATTTGCCAGCCTGCCTTTCCTTCCTTCACCTGCGGTGCTTCAAAGCATCCAATGGTGTTTTTTTCCACTTTCTGAGTCGTCCTCAGTCCATCTTCCTTGTTGATCTGTCATCCTCAATCTCCTCATCCAACAAATTTCTTTTCTGCACTTCGCTCCATCTTTTCTTCTCTTTTGCTCACTTTGACCTAGTGACAGTCACTGTGTCTCCCACGAAGTTCACCTTTTTAGATTTTCTTCCTTATTCTCTGTTTCATTTCATAACCAAGGGCCAACAGAAGGTTTGTTTCAAATTTTGCTAAATTGGTGAAGCGTATCACATCCATGCTCAGGAAGGGGAACGAAGTAAAATGGACTGCCGAATCCAGAGAATCCTTCAATCAAATAAAAAAGGAACTCACTTAAGCACCTGTGCTAGTCACTCCTGATTATTTCAAGTATTTTTTGATTTTTTCATTTGCTTCATTTGATACAGTGGTCATTGTTTTACTACAAATGAATGATGCAGGGCTGGAGCAACCTATTTTCTTTTTCAGTAGAGCACTAAGAGACGTAGAGGTCAGATATTACATCATGGAGAAGCAAGCCTATGCCTTGGTGAAAGCTCTTAAAGATTTCAGAGTCTATGTTCTGCATTAAAAAATCATTGCATATGTTCCTTCATATTTTGTGAAGGACATTCTCATTCAGCTTGACATAGACGGGAGAAGGAGCAAGTGGATTGCCAGAATCCTTGAATTTGATCTGAAAATAAAACCCACCAAGCTAGTTAAAGGCTAAGGTTTATCCAAGTTGTTGGTTGAATCTAATTGTAAATATTTGGAGGTTAACTTCATCAACGCTCGCTCAAAAAATCAGCAGGCTAAAGTGTCTGATAAAGGCCTTCAAGACAACCCTCCATTGGCAAAATGTGCTTGGTACAAATATATTATGTATTTTCTGCAAATGTTGCGACCTCCAAATGGTATGGGGAAGAGCAAGGCAACAGATTTAAAGCTCAAAGAGATTATATATTTCCTTATCGACCAGGTTTTGTATTGGAAAGACCCTCTAGGAGTGTTATTGAGTTGTTTAGACCTACAGGAGGCTCAAAGGATTATGTTTGATTTTCATGATAGCCTATGTGGGGGACATCACTTCTGGAGAACCACAACCTACAAAATTCTCAAGGCTGGGTACTTCTGGCCTACTCTGTTCACTGATGTCTGTGCAAAAATCAGGGCTTGCATCAAATGTCAGAAATTCTTTGGGAAGCAACAACTCAAGTCTCTGCCATTGAAGCTTGTGACAGCTACATGACCCTTTCAGTAGTGGAATTTGGAATTTATTGGGGAGATTCATCCTCCATCGAGTGGTCAACATAAATGGATCTTGACTACCACAGATTATTTCACCAAATGGATAGAAGTTATCCCCACAAGGAGTGTCTCTCACAAGGTGATCATTGGTTTTCTTAAAGATATTATGGCAAGGTTTGGTTTTCCAAACATAATCGTCATTGATAATGTTGCATCCTTCAAGGCCAAACCATTAATCCGATTTTGTGAGCAGTTTGGAATTTCATTGATTCACTCAACTCTCTACTACCCCCAAGGGAATGGACTGGCAGAATCCTCTAACAAGAGACTTATAAATATTATCAAAATATTGTTAGATGACAACAAGAAAGCGTGGATTTGAAGCTCAAATTTTCTCTGTGGGCTAATAGAATGACAACAAAGAGGTCCCTGGGCATCTCTCCTTTCCAACTTGTATATGGGATTGAAGCAGTTTTTCCTTCTTAGCTTGCCCTGCCTGTGGCGAAATTCTTCCAAGACTGTCATGGAGAACCTGACGATATGATCAGAAGAATTAATCAGCTGGTAGAAGTCCAGCAGACTAGAGAGTGGGTGATGGACAGAGCACACGACCATCAACAGAAAATCAAGCAGGCCTTTGATAAGAAAAGCAGTAAGGATGATTTATAGTTGGGAGTTCTAGTACTAAAATGGGATGCTCCCAAGTAGGACAAAGGAAAGCATGGAAAATTTGATGCCTTTGGATTGGTCCCTTCAAAGTCTCTGAGATTTTTCCAAATAATACTTACAGGTTGCAGAATTTGGAGGGTGATGAAGTTTTTGGTGGCCTTGTAAATGGGCACTTCCTGAAAACGTTGCTTGTTTAAAATCCACAGTCGACTTCCTACCATTGTAAATACCATTCATGTTTTATGTTTATTTTGTTTTTAATGGGAGACTCCATAACTCAAAGCTAAGGCACTCAAACTATTTGTTCTTGAAAGCTTGCAGGGAGCATGCCATCCCTTATGGAGCTAAATGTTATCACATAAACTTGTTAAAGCCTTACGGGTTTGTGGTTTCTACCTAAGTTTGCATTTTTTCCTGTCTCTCCTTCTTTTACAGACCCAATTGTAAGGTTTTTCATTCAACTTATAGTTTTGTTCTTTTGTCTGCTTGGGAGGTGTCGGCACTAAGCCTTTCTGTTTTGTCTAAGGTTGATTGTCTCTCTCTCCTTGTCTCTGTCACTGATCCTTTTTCATTCTTCAACCCTCAGCTAGTCATCCAAGTATTTGTTTACAGAGGCCGCAACCATAAGCACAAGCGCAACACTTAGAGCGGTCTGATATGGACTCAAATCAAGCGAGCGAGCAAGATCAACTTTCAACGGTGGAGATCCACCAGGCATATCGTGTCGACGACCATTGAGCGATCGGGATCACGGAGTTACATGAGGTATAACGTTAGATAGAGTTTTGGAATCACGAGGCCATCCTAGTCATTGATCCTAGGAAGGACATGCGACACAAGATTAGCATTTCGCTGACTTGCAGAATGGAAAAGTCAAAGGGCAGAGTCATGAGGACTTGCGAAACGTGAAGTCATGAAATTATCTGGGCCATCTATTTCAGAAGGACACGTGGTGCAGGATTCGCGAAGAAATTCTTTTCAGAAGGTTGAGGTGAGAAGTGCCGATGGTTCGAGGTCTCGAAATGCCGAAATGATCTGGGTCGTCCGATGAAAATAGTTGTGTCACTCGATCCAAGCGATCGCGGTTTCACGACTCAGAGATTTCAGCATGGAAATACCATGCGAACTCGTGAGGTGCAAAATCCTGAAATTCCTGGGAGTCAGACCCACGATCACAGCCCGCGATCATATGGAAGAAGAGTCATAAAGAAGGGGAAAGTGCCTATTGAGCAGCGGGTGGCTAAGTTTGTTTGAGGAAATGATCATGGTCATCAAGTTCAAAGAAAATCCGATCGTCGATCTAGATGGGTCATTTCGTGGGATCGAACATCGGGATATTTGAAATCAAGGTGAATGAAGACTCTCGACAAGTGAAATCCTAAAATTTCATATGGGGATGCGTAAGGTCATGGCCCGAGGTCACGTGGGGCAAGAGAATGGAGCTGCGCAAAGGATCGAAGCGCTCGTCTTGGTCTCAGTTGAGGATCTGCATGGTTTCAAGATGCTGATATCAATTGGGAGGAGGCATGGACGTCTCCTAGAGCATTCATGAGTGTCAGGCTCCATCCCGATCCCGATGCAGGTAGTTAATGGAAATGGGGTAGGTGGTTGAAACCTCATCTCACCCCATAAATGGAAAGCATGGAAAGACAACCGTGTAGGTAGACTATCAGCCGAAAGTTCCACCATCAATAGATTCCCTTGCAAAGCCCATACTGGTCTGACAGAAGAATGCAAGTGCGGACTGACAGAAGAAGATGCAGACGCAAGGATTTGATTGTAGTGGCCAGGTCACAATCCTGGTGGTGGAAATTGTTCCGAGTATAAATACTCAATTTTGATATTTTCTTATGGTCGATGGTTGAGCTAAGCTCCCGTATTATAAAGTTTTAATGAAGCCTCTGGTTCTCTGGTTATGAGTTTCCTTTTGAGAATTCTTGTTTAATGAAAGTCAACTTTCCTACCATTTTGTAGAAGAGCGTCAATCAGATTATTGTAATATTTTATCCCAGCCATGTTGATTTCACCTCTGCCTTCTAAGGTCAAAATATAACCATCAGACAAAATACAAATTACCGAGTATAAACTTCACATATCATATTTGAAATTCCAGCACAACTCATTCTCTGTCATCAGTTCATGTGTTTAGAATTCCAAGGGGCATAATTTACCTGGGAGGCATCTAGCCCAAGTGAATCCATAAGCTTGATATCTTCTTGTTTCATGTTATGTGAAGAAAATATATCAGATGAATGTCTGTACTCCTATTGTTTGTTAATACCATATCCATTCAAGAATAGTGAACCCTTACCAGATATCTGTGGTATTGGTCGACTGCCACGTCTCCATTGTTGTTGTCTTTTATTCTCCCTCTCCATGATCGCAACAGATTTATGCAAAATATGTCAAATATCTTCACCCTAGCCACGCGTATCCGCATCGCATTCATGTTCAATATACCAATTACTAGTCGAGACTAATATAAAACATTCGGCACATACCAGGCATATGTGTTAAGGCATCCCATGTGCTAGAACMCTTAATGGATCAATGCTTAAAYATAATTAAAAGATGTCTCAAGCATCCCGGGAGGAATGGCGGGTTGTTGAGAATGGTAAGGATCTGACGTTATCCCTCTCCAATTGCTACGAAATTGATGTTTCGTCTCCCAAATCCTGCCACTTTCCCCAGAGAAAATATGAAAATTGATCAGACATTAAGTCCACTGCAGAGAAAACCGAATATGATGCCACGACACAAAGTAGGTGGACAAGTATACAATAGTCAGTGGGGCGTGGCAGCATCATCATGTATCTTGATGGGTGCTTTTGTTCACGGATCTAACGAGTTGAGTCAATGTTTTTCAGGTGTCGGCATAATGATAAAACCACTACGCATTTTTCTTATTATTTTTTTATCCTACAAAGACGAAGGCGTGTGTTTTAAGGGTTTTTGAATGGGATCCACCTATTCTACAGGTACCCTGTCTTTATATACACAACATGTTTCGCATGGAGTAAGTTAATTTGGGAGCAATCTTTTCTCAGTCAAAAAAATGGTAAAATTTAGCTAAATTTTTAGGGGTAGTTTGAGTTTGGCATGGATTAATGTTCTATAAATTTCAAAACCTTACGGAAGGGGTTATGTCCCATTTTAAACCAACCCAGATATTCAGAAAATCAATCAAAATTCTAAATTAATAAGAAATTAAAAAACGAATGACTAAAAAACCTACCAGAAAAATAACTCGATAAAAAAACTTACTCTGAAATTAACCCACTCCTGCTTCCCAGTGCCCATCTCCACTAATCAGTGGTCGAATAGTCGGAATTCGGGCATCATCTCTACGCCACTGAATATCACTTTTCTTTAAAAAAAAAAATCTTGAACACTCCGGAATCCCCATAAAAATTATTCCAATATCTTTGATTGAAGGGTACTTATTTGTTGGAATACTTTTGCCACTGTCTATATATTGTTTTCAATTTTTTTGGACGGTGATGGCGATAAAGATCGTTTCACTTCAACCGTATAAACGGTATGTTTCCTCCTCATTTTGTTAAAAAAAGCAATGTGTATGTATAGTTTCTTTTTTAAGTTTTTGAAGGTATAAAGAGCATTCGAAAATATATTATATTGAGATCCAATGGGAGAGATTGCTTGACTTTAATTATAGGTTTGGAAAATATTTCTTTCTTATTCCAGCCTTTGGTGTCATTATTTAATTAGAATCATTATCCCACTCTGGCATGGGTTAGGAATATGTCGAACAACTTTTTTCTCGACGATTATTGGTTAACAAGCATTGTTTTGAAACTCATGGGAAATCTGGCTATTGAATGAGACCATTTCAGAAAGGCTCTTATTGATTTGGGGATTATCTTATAGGATAAAAAAGATAATTTGATATGGACAGGTGGGGACAAATCTGGCATACCTTCAATTAAAAATATTTATCGTGGCATTGTCACTACTAAATGCTTGAAGAGGATTGATCGATGGAAGCTCTCAATTTGGCATTGGCATATACAACTTAAGGTAAAATTATTTGTTTGGCTCATTGTGGAAGGTAGGATCTTGACCTAGGAGTCACTTCAAGAGAGAGGGTGGGCTGGTCCCAGTCGTTGTGTTCTGTGTAAGAATGAAAATGAAACTATTCCACACCTTTTCGTTAATTTCCCCTTTATTGTTGCAGTATGGGACTGTGTGAATTTGATGCTAAACCATAAGCATACTTGGGTGGGAAATATAGTGGGAGAATGCTTTAAGTCTTGTTTTGAGGACAAACTTTCTTCTTTCCCACTGGCTGCTCACCTATGCTGGTTTTTATGGATTGAGAGGAATAAAACTTTGTTTGAAAACCACAAGCCATCGATCCAAGAAGTTTATACTAAAGCCATGGCTATGCAAAATTGTTCCTCGGGCCCTGTGAAAGATAAACCTCCAAAAGCTATTTTTATATCATACCAGTCGGGTGATGCCTTTGCATGGTTTGATGGGGCTTCAGAGGTTAATGGAGCTCTTGCTGGGGCAGGTGGAATTATTAAAGCTCATGATTCTACCATTATTAGATGGATGTTTAACTATGCAAGTGGTTCAAATTCTAGGGCATAATTAATTGTTGCATGGGCCACACATGTGATTGCAGATTTGGTGCCTTATTACAATCTCCGGGTTATGGGATATTCTAGGGTGATCATCGAATGGCTCTTGAGTAAGGGAAGACTCTAGGTAAGTTCCCTTTAAGGATGGAAAAACAAGATATAGATCCTCATAAAAAGGTTCCAGAATATCAATTTTCACCATGTTTACAGGCACTTCAACACTGAAGCAGATACCCTATTCAAGCAAGCAATACGAGTTCACCATAAGGAAAAATTTCCTATGTTCTTTGGTTTAGGGGGATTGAAGGTCCAAAGGAGATCTATTATATTCACTAGTATCGATTTTTGAGCAATGATGACTCTAGCATATGTGGATTAGAGTATTTTCTATTTTGAGATGGGCCCTTTCAGAATATAACTCTATCAGTTCGTATTGTTAGGATGATATATTAGAACTGAAAGTATTGAGGCTATGTTTCTTTTTCATGCATCAGACTATATTTTGAAGTGCACTGCGATGTAAAAAATTATATCACTAATACAATTTGAGCAAATTTTCATTTTTGAAAAAAAAGTTAGTGGAGAACATTTGTCGTATACTCAAGATTCATGCTTTACTTTAAATTTGGTCTTTGTTAAAATGATGCATTCCATAAATGATTTGATAGATTGTACGAGACGATCCTACATGAATTCCACTAAAAAGAAATAGTATATTTAATGTTTCTTATACGTGACATGCATAACGATATGCATGACGAAAAATATATTTAATGTTTCTTATACTGCACACGCATAACAATATGCACATCTTTGTAGATTTTCGAGGAGCTAGAAGGCTAACCAAGAATAGGGAGGAAATCCTCTTAGGCACTAATTTTGAGATAACAAAGTTGTCCTTGTACATGACAACAAACATCTCTGAAAATTCTACCCAAATTCGGAAAATGCTAAATGTTTTTTTAATAGGCCCTTGCAAGTGTTTTCTTAACTAATGTTAACATACATAAATCTATAACACTCCTCTAGGGTTTTTAACAATTAAACTAGGATGAAAATAACTAAGCATGCATGACAAAAGAACACATCATATTTTTGGTCAACATGACCCTGGAAAAACCCCTCATGGGGAAAACCAATTAGAGAGATAGATATATATTGGAGATCTCAAATAAAATGTTACAACAAGTAAATACACAATACAATCCAAGCTTATCCTCAAGCTTGTAATGGAGTCCCTCAAAACTTGTTCCTACTAGACCTTGAAGAATGTGCCCTTTTCTCTTTGTGTGCCCTCTTCACTTTGCTATGTCTCTTGCCTTTTCCTTTTCCTCTTGCCTTGGACCTTGCCTTTGCCTTAGACCTTGCACTCTCTACACAAGTGCACCTCCTCTCCTTGGCTTGGTGTGCACTAAGAACTAGTGCATCCCTCCTCTAGAAAATGCTCCAACATACAGGCATGGGCCCTCTCACAAGCATATGCACCTCCCACCTTTGGATGTGCCCTTCCTTAGCGTGTCCACCCACACAAGGATGTATCTTCTCTAGAATTGTGTCCCTACACACATGGTGTGCCCCTCATATAGCTCAAGCATTCATGCTGCATGAAATCCTCTTCAAGGTAGCTTGTGCCCTCCTCCACAAGTGTGTTTCCTTTGGCTTCTCCAAACCCTTACTTCCTCTCCTTCTATTCACTCAACTCTCTCAAGTGAATAATGAGCCTCCTCCTTACCCTTTTCCCTCCTTTAGCCTCTCTTTGGCCAAACCTAAAAGTCTAGTGGCCTAGATTCAATTTAGCCATGTCTAATCAATGGGTGAGATTTAATTTCAAAAATCTCACTTAGAAAACCCACTTTCTCAAGTTTCCTTAGTTTTCTTTATGTCTATTAGTTCACCTACAAAGTGAATTAATTGTCACTTTATGACTTAAGTGACATATTTCACTTTTGACTTAAGTCTCCTTAGTCAAAGTGAAATTATAACATAAAATAAAATATTAAAGATTATAGTCTTCTCCTTTGTGTTTAAAAACTCACAAACACAAGGGGACCACTTTCCAAGGTACCCAAATCTCAAGAGTCTTAGAGAATGAGTTAATCAGAGATGAAATTTTTACATGAAAATGGTGATTTTTCTATTAAATATGGTTAAAAATTCTCATGATACTTAAGATATTTTTCATTCAAATTATAAAAATTGCAGATACTTTAAAAATTAGATAGACAATTTGGTTTTGAAATTCGAACTTAAGACCTTTGAAATTCGAACTTAAGAACTAATGGTTGAGATATATATAAACACAATAAAAATTTAAGCATAATTTTAGTGGGTATAGAGCTTTAGGTTTAAATTTTATGTATAGAGAGAGTTGAATTTGATTGTGTTAAATCAATTCAATTGTTTAATTTGTAGTTTTGTTACTAATAGTTTTTTAACCATCATCTTATAGCATGAAAAAAATGTAAGTGGAACAATCATCATGGAAAATTACAATGTTGTTAAATTATAACATTTGTCAAAGTGGGGACAATCATCACAATGTTGTTAAATTGTAACATTTACATAGTAACAAGTATACATATTAATTAGGATATTAAGGAAAATTACAATGTTGTTAAATTGTAACATTTAAATACTAATAAATATACATATCGATTAGGATACATGTATTAAATAGTGGTGAGATCAATTGTCTTAGCATAGTCACAAAACTTTCACGATGATATATTTAGATATTTATTATGATACATGAATATAATGGATAAATTGATTGTTGCATTTATTTATAGTATAAAATAATATACATAATTGTGAAAATGGATAAACTTGTAATAATAATGTGTTTTTCATGAATAATATAATTTTTTTCAATGTCATACATCATGTAGTTTTGCACCTTATTTTTTATTGGTTTCATTTCATATTTTGTTTTTGTAAATTTTTGAAAGCTATCATATCTTATAGATATAATTAAATGTTCAGAATTAGGGATGTAAAGTAACAAATCTACTTACAAATAGTTCAATTATTCATTGATACTTCAACATATACTTACAATTCCTACTGAATACAATATCAATAGAATGTGGAAGTGCATCTTCTTTATACATGAATAGAAGTAGAATAATCCTTAAATGATTGTAAATTAATCAAATCATAAAAGTCATAACAAATAGGAAATGTCCAATAAGAAAAAGGTAAGGATTTGTCACAAAAGTTTTGATCAACTCTTTTCTACCTTATTGTCCCATCCTTTGTGATGAATGAGTTCCATGTTATTTTCTTTTTTGCAACAAAAACACAATT